>CAWUFW010007899.1:600000-951835 GCA_963921515.1 Calotriton arnoldi
GGGTACGCCACAGATGATCTTGGTGGCCTTGGATCGGAAGGGGGCGAGGCGGACGCTTTGTGTTCTGCCGGAAAGGAAGGATGTGGTCCAGTCCAGGGCCTTCTCTTGGATCCCGGCGTCGTGAAGGCGTGTTCGTAGTGTGTGGTGGCAGACCGTGTCGAAGGTGGCCGATAGGACCAGGAGGATGAGGGCTGCTGTTTCTCCGTTGTCTAGCAGGGTCCTGATGTCATCGGTGGAGGCGATGAGGGCGGTTTCGGTGCTGTGGTTGCTGCGGAAGCCGGACTGGGAATGGTCCAGGATGTTGTTCTCCTCGAGGTAGCGGGTCAGTTGTTTGTTGACGATTTTCTCGGTGACCTTCGCGGGGAACGGGAGCAGAGAGATGGGTCGGAAGTTCTTGAGGTCCTTGGGGTCTGCCTTGGGTTTCTTGAGTAAGGCGGTGATCTCGGCGTGCCTCCAGCTTTCCGGGAAGGTTGTGTCTCGAAGGAGATGTTGATTATTTTCCGGAGATGGGGCGCGATGGCTGTACTGGCTTTGTTGAAGACGTGGTGAGGGCACGGGTCTAGCGGTGAACCGGAGTGGATGGTGTTCATGATCTCGCTGGTGTCCTCGTCGTTGATGTTGGTCCAGGAGAGCAGGCGGTTGGTGGTTGTGGGGGCAGTGGTCTCAGTGGTTGCCGGGGCGGTCGTGGTGTTGAAGCTGTCGTGGATGTCGGCGATTTTGCGGTGGAAGAAGGTGGCCAGTGAGTCGCACAGGTCTCGCGACAGCGGGATGTCGTTGGTGTTGGAGCTGGGGTTGGAGAGTTCCTTCACGATGTTGAAGAGCTCTTTGCTGTTGTGTGTGTTGTTGTCTAGGCGGTCTTTGAGTGAGGCCCTTTTGGCGGATCTGATGAGGTGATGGTGACTGCGGGTGGCACTCTTGTGGGCGGCGTAGCTGTCCGCTGTCCGTTCCTGGAGCCAGATCTTCTCCAGTTTTCGGCATGTTCGTTTGGAGGCCTGGAGGTCTTCGGTGAACCAGGTGGCTTTCTTGCTGGTGTGGCTGTTGGGCGGATTCTTGAGCGGGACGAGGGTGTTGGCGCAGTCGTCGATCCACTGTCTGAGGTTGCGGGCGGCGGTGTCGGAGGGTTCGGCGGGTGGGCTCAGGGCGAGGGTGGTGGTTAGCTGGTCTTCGGTGACTCTGCTCCAGCAGCGGTGAGGCATTTGTTCGGTGCGGTGGTGCGTGGTGGGCTTCCTGTAGGTGAAGTGGATGCAGTGGTGGTCGGTCCAGTGGGGTTCGGAGGTGTGGTTGAAGGAGACGTGTGGGCTTGCGGAAAAGATGGAGTCTAGCATGTGGCCGGCGGCGTGGGTGGGTGTAGTCACAAGCTGTCTGAGTCCGAGGGTGGCGAGGTTGTCGATCAGGGTGGTGGAGTTGGTGTCCTTGTTGTTCTCGAGGTGGAAGTTCAGGTCCCCGAGGAGGATGTAGTCCGTGGGGGCGATGGCGTGTGTGCTGGCGAAGTCAGCGATGGAATCGCTGAACTGTGGTCGGGGTCCGGGGGGTCTGTAGATGAGGGTTCCTCTGAGGGTGGTGTTGGGATCGGTGTGGATCTGGAAGTGCATGTGTTCGGCGGTGCTGAGGGTGTCGTCGGGGTTTGTTGAGACTCTGAGGGTGTTCCTGTGGACGATGGCGATGCCTCCTCCGACTCAGTTGGTGCGGTCCCTGCGGGTGATCTTGTAGCCGTCCGGGATGGCAATGGCGATGTCGGGGGCTGAAGAGGGATTCAGCCAGGTCTCCGTCAGGAATGCGACGTCTGGGGAGGTTGAGTCGAGAAGGTCCCAGAGTTCGATGGCGTGTTTGCGGGCGGAGCGGGTGTTGAGGAGGATGCATCTGAGGTAGTTGGGTTCTTTCCTGGGCGGTGGTTTGGCGGGGCGGGTGCTGGCGAAGCTGCAGTTCCGGCAGGTGAAGGGCCCTTGGGTGCGCTTCGGGGTGGCCCGGTAGCAGGCGTGATCTTTTCCGGGGTTGAGTGCGTGGAGGGTGCTGGCGTCGTATCGGCGTCTGTTGATGTGGCGGGCGCGGGGGATGCCCGGGCCAGGGGTTCTGGCGCTGGGCGCGGTCCCGGCGCGGACGGGCGCAGATGGGCTTGCCTTAGGCGCGCCTTCGGCGCGCCAGCGGCGCGCCCGCTGCGCACGTCCGCTGCGCGGCCGCCATAAATGGGGAGGTGGGAGGGAGGAGCAGGGAATGGGGCAGCAAATGGGCAGTGAGGGGGCGGGGCCGCAGGGGCGCAGCGGCGGGAAACAGGCACGGAAAGGAAAAAAACGAGCACAATCAGGGCAGCAAGGGGGCACAGAAAGGAAAAAAACGAGCACAATCAGGGCTGCAAGAGGGCACAGAAAGGAAAAAAAAAATGAGCACAATCAGGGCAGCAAGGGGGCACAGAAAGGAAAAAAAAATGAGCACAATCAGGGCAGCAAGGGGGCACAGAAAGGAAAAAAAACGAGCACAATCAGGGCAGCAAGGGGGCACAGAAAGGAAAGAAAGCGAGCACAATCAGGGCAGCAAGGGGGCACAGAAAGGAAAAAAACAGAGCACAATCAGGGCAGCAAGGAGGCACAGAAAGGAAAAAAAACGAGCACAATCAGGGCAGCAAGGGGGCACAGAAAGGAAAAAACGAGCACAATCAGGGCAGCAAGGGGGCACAGAAAGGAAAAAAACAGAGCACAATCAGGGCAGCAAGGGGGCACAGAAAGGAAAAAAACGAGCACAATCAGGGCAGCAAGGGGGCACAGAAAGGGAAAAAACGAGCACAATCAGGGCAGCAAGGGGGCACAGAAAGGAAAAAACGAGCACAATCAGGGCAGCAAGGGGGCACAGAAAGGAAAAAACGAGCACAATCAGGGCAGCAAGGGGGCACAGAAAGGAAAAAGCAGAGCACAATCAGGGCAGCAAGGGGGCACACAGACGGAGCTGTGTGGTGGGGAGCGACTTACCAGTCAAGGTCAGGGGTCGCTCTCTTCACCACGCAGCGGCCGCCATAAATGGGGAGGTGGGAGGGAGGAGCAGGGGAATGGGGCAGCGAATGGGCAGTGAGGGGCGAGGCCGCAGGCGCAGCGGCGGGAAACAGGCACGGAAAGGAAAAAAGCGAGCACAATCAGGGCAGCAAGGGGGCACAGAAAGGAAAAAAACGAGGCACAATCAGGGCAGCAAGGGGGCACAGAAAGGAAAAAAAACGAGCACAATCAGGGCAGCAAGGGGGCACAGAAAGGAAAAAAACAGAGCACAATCAGGGCAGCAAGGGGGCACAGAAAGGAAAAAAACGAGCACAATCAGGGCAGCAAGGGGGCACAGAAAGGAAAAAAACGAGCACAATCAGGGCAGCAAAGGGGCACAAAGGAAAAAAACGAGCACAATCAGGGCAGCAAGGGGGCACAGAAAGGAAAAAAAAACGAGCACAATCAGGGCAGCAAGGGGGCACAGAAAGGAAAAAAACTAGCACAATCAGGGCAGCAAGGGGGCACAGAAAGGAAAAAAACGAGGCACAATCAGGGCAGCAAGGGGGCACAGAAAGGAAAAAAGCAGAGCACAATCAGGGCAGCAAGGAGGCACAGAAAGGAAAAAAACGAGCACAATCAGGGCAGCAAGGGGGCACAGAAAGGAAAAAAATGAGCACAATCAGGGCAGCAAGGGGGCACAGAAAGGAAAAAACGAGCACAATCAGGGCAGCAAGGGGGCACACAGACGGAGCTGTGTGGTGGGGGAGCGACCTACCAGTCAAGGTCAAGGGTCATACATCACAATCATCCCAGGGTTCTGAAGGTAACCCACACAGACGGTTTCAGTTCCCATATCCCACAGCCTCCTCTCCACTTGTAGTGCATCTGTGTGTCTTGCAGTCGCCTGGGATACCCCATCTTAGAGCACCTTCAGATAGAACGGATCCCCAGAAATTTCAAGGGAACCCTCCCTTAGAGTGTCCCCAGCAAGCCTATTCTCTACTGCCCTCCAGAGGGAGTGAGGAGATTAGTGCCTCTCACCCTGCAGACAAGTGCGACAGAAAGTAAAGTCCAGTATGTCCCCTCACTTCAGATAGGGGATCTGGTCTCAGCTTTAACCTAAACTGTGACTACAGTAAAGCACTACACTTACAGTGAAGCACTACAGACTGTTATCAGTGCACTACAGACTCATATTATAGTAAAAAAAGAAATGAGAATATTTCTTTCTGGGTGCCCAATTAAATTGGCCTGCCTCGTCATAATCAATTTACTCAAGGGCTCCCATCTTCAACAGGTTACGTTTGCGGGGATGCCAGGCTGAGTGGACAGCAGTCCAACTTGCTCAGTTCGCAAAGGTGTTCACCCATGTTCATTGGTAATTAACACACACTCTTGCTCTATCTGTTCAGCAGTGAACCTTATTTTAAGAGGTGCACTCTGGCAGTAAGTATTCACATCCATTTTAGCAGAACTTATAATGAATGGGAGGTCAAAACCCACTTCTTCAAAACATCAATCATGAAAGTTTTCAAGAGTTTCGGAAGGATCTTACATATTTCTGAAAATTCACTACTGCAACTCAGAATCAGCCTTTCATGCTGCATAGTGTGTTTCAGTTGTGCCATAAACAACAATTCCTCACATTTCTTTAGGCTGGCCTATAGACTGTCGCATCTAAAACTCTCTGTGGATAACCTCTTGCACTAAACGTCATCAGTATTTATGATATTCTGCGCAAATGTTTTAAGTTTCAATTTATTTTGCCTGCAGTGTGTGTTTGCAGTTGTAGGGTTGCCTACAGAGGGTTATCCTTGGTTCTGTACATGGATACCCTGTGTTGAGTACAGAGGGAGTAGTGATGTGTTGGATGAGAGGTTTGAAGTCATTTAGACTTGAAAACCAAACCCTTACATGATTTAGGTATTTAAATTTAGGTTAAATGTATCTCCGTGGAAGTATGGATCATTCACCTTGCACAAAACCGATGCCAGCTGTGTCAGATGTTCAGTCTTCATGGGTCTTAGTAGTTTTTGAACTCTGTGAGATACAACTGTACTTTATTTGGTGTTAGTTGAACGGTTTCATTAGTGGGTATGTGGGGCCGATTGCGCTTATGAGATTGGTTAGATCGATTCTAATATGTAAGCTCGGCCAGGGTTGTGACTGATGAGAGGATAGATAGACAGACAGACAGACAGACAGAGGATGGACGGGCGGACAGACAGACATTAAAAAGGCAGAATAAGCAACAACTCTTTCTGTACTTGCTGAACAATCGTACCATCAGCACTAGAACAATGACGAGACATGGGGATATTTACACCCAGACTTGGTGATAATTAAACTCAGCATCACTCATTAACTCATTAAGCGCCTCAAGAGAGCCAGGAGAGCTTTAAGGACTAATGAACTCTAATTCAGCAGCAGAAATAGGATAGTGATCTTGAGCCACATGTATCAAACAATTTTGCATTCGCAAACAGTGTGAATTGGTAATTTTGCCTGTTTGCGAATGCAAAATGGCCTTTCAAGATGTATGAAAGGCTTTGTAGTCGCAATTTTAGGTAATCGCAAAAATTGTGATTGCCTAACATTGCAATTTGCAATTCCCTTTGCACATGTACCAAGCATTTTCTAAATGCAAACTGTGCATTTAGGAAACGCTATTACCATTGACTCCAAGTCGATGGTAAGTCACTTAGATAATCGCAAATTAGCTAATGCTAAACCATTCGCACCTATGCCCATAGGAGCAAATGAAGTAGTATTACCTAAATGCGATTACCTAATTGCGATTGCGAATCTTAAGGAATCGCTATTAGGTAATCGCTATTTTCTTACATTCCATTTAGCATTCCTTAAATAGTGATTACCTAAAATTCGCTATTTAAGTAATGCAAAATTGATTTTTGCTACATGTGACCCCTTAAGAGTCTGCCATAAAATGCTGACTTAGCTATGACAACTCCCAAACTTTCATCTCTTCTGCCCCGGACTCCTGGGAGATAATGTGCTGGAGCACCAAGAGAACCGCTAGGATGCGGGTAGGACTCAAGACCCATACCATTGCTAGAGAAGTGAAAGCACTGGAGACACTGAAGGAGTCACTGGGTGTCTTTCCAGTGCAGACTTTAACATAATCTTGACTTCCTCAGGAATATTTTTTAAATGCCACTTATACATAGTATTGACTAATTTACATATTAGTAGTTTTTGTAGAGCATTCAAATCCAAGAATTAACAACAGAAGAGGTGTGTGTACGGGGGCGGGGGGGGGTGATGAGGGGCAATACATTGAAAGCGTAGCAATGGAGTTAAATGGAAGAGCCGTACAATCATGTAGAAAAAAATCAATATATATATGAACATGGAAACGCCTTGATGAGGGCTGGGAAACCAACGCCAGTCTTAGGCCTCTGACTAGGTGTAAAAATAGATCGTATTTACTTTTTAAAATGGAGGGTGCTACACTACATTTGCTCAACCCTGAATTATGTTCACTCCTTACTGGTACCACACAGCCCCTCGTGCCAATAAGATGGGTGAGTGAGTTAAACCCTCGCCACTAGCCTGGGTCTGACTTCGAGGTAACAAGGCCAACTCGGCCTTCCATCTTGTGAGGTCTGCAATAGAACGCTATCCACCTGGAAAATAGAACAAATATTATTTATAATTCTTAGAGACAGAAAAATGTGGAAAAAACTGCTAAGTAAAAACATAATATGACTTACTCAATCAGTGCTTCTTATTGATAGATGACTCATAAATATTTTATATGTTGGGATTTTCTTATAGAGCGGCCAAACGCTGTTAATCTGCTCCTCTACCAAAAACACCTAAGGCATATTCATGCCTGCAAAAATTCGCAATGGTGACGTGCAGAAGACTTTCTGGGTCCCCAGTCGAATTTTTGTAAGAATACATTTTATTTTAATAAAAGATGTGGCCGCTGTGTATATCGTCAGTTAGCTTATAAATTACATCTTTACAGCCTGCATCGACTGCTCGGGAAAATCTGCTGTGGTTTCACGGTTTATTTGGCTGCAGTGTAATTGGGACACCAAGATTTAAAGCCGACTGAGTAAAAAACGGCCTTACCTCTGTTTTTCTGTGATACCAAAGTACGTGAACCATACACCGTGAGCTGTTTATATAAGCGAATTTGGATTCTGTGACCTGCATGGACTCGCAATGAAAGGGATTATGGAAATGCAAATGAACTTGGAATATATAGGGAAGGATTTTCCTCTGCATTTCTAAACTACGTTCTCGTTTCCTGAAAGTACTCCACGCCGAAGAGCTAAGTGGTCATGATTCAAGGATGATTACCCGACCCGGAGAGGACGCAGTGTGAAAATGAAATAGGCTTTCAGAAAAATAAATGTCTATTTGCAGCACTGGGACATAACTATGATTTACCACAGTTCTCCCACACAAAAATCGGTTCTTTAAAACTGCATCACATTCAGTTTGGAGGAATTACTTTAATGTCTCAATTTTTAATGTAAAACGCAATGTATTTTTCAAAGAATTCAACAAAGAGCAGCAAAATTGTGGACATCTGCAACGAGAGTGAGCTCTAATCAAATACGCTGCCAGGAAGTTTTAAATCAAGAAATAATGAGGTATATGTGGCACGTACAGTATTATATTGGTCATGGGTGGCCAGAACCCTCCAAAGGTAATTTTCCAGTCTCTGATGTCACACGGTTGCAAAACAATTTAGCGCCTCGTTATGAGTTGCCCGCTAATCAATATTTGGACGCAAACAGAAATATTGGCACACGTTGTTTTTTGCTGGTACAATTAGTGCCCAAAAAAATGAGAAACCATTTGTAAGACAGAACATTACATTTTCCGACTTTTCGCACCTTGGGGTGGGGGACATTTTTACTATTAGCAGAGTAGCCTCAAATCGGAAGTCTAAAACCTCAGGATTGTGCCCAACATTCCACATCTGCTAAATACTGCTTCCAATAGTATTAATGTTTACTTGGCAAATTTTCACATGAAATTCCGGACACTTGAAAACAGCCTCTAAATCTTTGCCTCAATCTAGAAAAAAGATCAACATTTGCCTGCATGATCATAATTGACACATCTAAGTCTTTGAACTTCAAGGTGAATGGCAGACCACCTAGCAATGTTGTTTTTGGTTTCTGTGCTCTTTTCCTGGAATTGCAATAAAAAACGAGGGCATTCTGGTATATTCCCCTCAACGAAGTGAATTTGATACAAAGGTTTGTGAAAGGAAAGCCTAGGACTGGCGTTTAGCATCCTTGATGACATCTGGGGGTGAAGCCATCATTTCATTTGAAGGTACATTACCTAGAAACTAGTGCAAGTTGCATAAAAGCCAATCTCAATTCATTTTAACTGAATGTTTAGCATTTGTACAGTTTAAAATGATACCTTTTCCACTGTTGGATGTTCCCTAAGGGGCACTGAAACCTGGACATGCAGTAGGCACAGATTTAGAGGTGTATTTTTGGGAATGTCACATGACTGCTTCCATGTTTGATACTGTACATGGGGATGGAGGCTTCAATGCAAATGCACATTTTGTTCTTCACAGGGAAAATACACTTCTGCTACACCCCCAGCAAGTCTGTGGTGTGATCCATTCCCTTTTCCATCCAGCAAGGGGAGTTAGTCTAGGCTGCAGTAAATCTTCAACCATTTCCAGGGTGGAAGGGGATCAGTGAGGATTTGAAGAGCATATACATTTGTGGGAGTGTGTTCCTTGACTATCATATCTGCAACATCGATGGGACAGAATATTGAGGAAAGAATATCGAAAATAAAATATCGTCAGGTAAGTAAGTCTAGATTTTCTTTACCTAAATCTACATCTTTACCTCTACCATACATAAATGTTTAAGGTACACAGTTAAGGAGTTTGGAATAGTAAATCTTTGCCTTTCGATATTTTGTCCTTCAATATTCTAGCCTGGATATTAGTATGCCACAATATTGTTGATTTTTAGTAGCCTTGGAACACCCACTTTCCACCCCTTGAGTAGGATTTACAGCTGTAGATTTCTCCATACTCGTGGGAGGGAAATCTACATTAATAGATGCATTTATGCCTGCCAGAAATCCCTTTTGTGAGTTCCTGAAAGGCTAAAAAAAGATACATTTGGTCATAAACCTATGTTTATGACTGAATTTACCTTTGTGAGTTGGCATTATGTTATGCCCCTGGATATAAAGAACTACTGCTCAGCAGACAACTGGGCTGCAAGATTAAAAAGTTGCTTGATGATAGCTACCATTCTCCATCATTGGTATCATTCGCAGATTCACATGGTCAAAATATTCCTACGCATATGGTAGGGAACACCAAATGCAAACAGGGCCATGAGCCTTATTAACAAAAGTGTGTGTTTCCTTGAAAATGTGTTCACAGACTACGAGGTCATCGGTGAAGGAAAGTACAACGTAGACAGTGATGGTTTGATTGCTAATCTCTCACCCTGTCACTGTCTGTGGTTGATCTCCCTGAGCTTCAAAGGGTTCTGAAGACCTGCTGGAGGCTGACTGAAATTCTAGACTGCATCCACGCTCATGGGCCTGTGGTTTACTTTCTATGGATAATATGGAGGGTGCACTGGTTTATAGTTTAACAAAACGACTCTCAAAATGCTGAAAAGGATTGCTCTTGTGCATTCCTGGCCTTGTTTTGAAAGGAGTTATTCTTCAACAGGCCTCCACAGTTGAGTGATTCCCAGAGAGATCCTGGAACCCTTGAAATCCTCTGCCAAAAGGTTCCCTGAGCTGACATGCTAAATCTCCTTCTCCTCCTGGGTAGTGTTTATTTTACCAATGTGTGCAGGTGCCTCTTTAATAGGAGAGTGGTCATGTGTAAGAGGATTTCCGGTACAATCACAGGCGCACTCTTGCAGGCAATTGGAAAAAGTATTCATCTGCTGTAAGATTAGGTTCATATCTGTTATCAATTAAGGGGTTATAGGTATTGTTAGATCTGTCAGCCTTAGGTTTGTCTCCCCCTAAACGTTTTTGCCTACTCCCCTTCTGTTTGCTGAAATTAGTTTGAACCTGTGCTCGCCCTCAGGTAGCTTGGCACAGAGCAGTCAGGCTTATCTACAAAGGCAATGTGTAAAGCATTTATACCTCACACACCAACCTGGTTGGTGTCATGCTTCATCATTGGGGTCCCAACCGGGTGGCCGAATGCCGCCCGGTTGTGCTACGACGCCTGATTACAGCGGAGCTGGTTGGTGTATATGTGAGATGTGATGTAAATTAAAAATATCTCTGAGAATCCTTGCCTGTAAACTTTTATTAGTGGCGGCTCAGGATATGGTTAAAAATAAGTGTGGTGCAACTAGAATTGTTATCCCTAGTTGACTAAGTGTGTGGTCAACATGTTTCAGCCCACAATGGGAAGTACGAGGGGCTTTCTTCAGGACCGTGTGGTGAAAAAAGTGAGTGGCAAAGTGAGTAGTGCCACGTGAAAGGAGTAAAATGGTACCTACACACGCGCTAAGGTGTGTGGACTAAATGTCTCCGTACTTACGGACACAAAAAACCTGTGGGAAGAAAGAGACAGCACAAGACATATATAAGCATTATTATTAAGCAACATAAAATGCAATCTTACATCGGTACTATGGGCTGGTACATGGACCGACCCTGTGATTGTACGCATGGTCTAAAAGGTCGTGAGAAACATGCTGCATGCGAAGAGGGATAAGCAGCCTATGTTGATCGCACCAGTTTTATAGATGCTAAGAAGCTGTAAAGCTCCCAGTGAGATCGAGTCGCTACATTTATTCAGAGTGGTGAACTAGACATAAATAGTCAGAAGTCGGCACTCTAGAACTGTGGATGATCCAAAACCACCGTAAATGGTGGACATGTGGGGCACTGTGAAATCTACAGTGGCGGTAGTGCCTATCAAGTGTGGACACATGTAGTCATGCGGTGCGTGCAGCAGTGCTAATTAACACTAGTGATCACGCAGCGCGCTGGGACTATATTAAAAACAGTTAAAAAGGAGAGCTTCTGTGGGCAACGCTATACATTAAGGCATAATTACACTATGTGTGAAAATGGGCAGCCGATCGGGACTCGGGAAGGGTCACATCCGATGACCGAATCTGGTGAAAAGAAATATGGAATAAGCACGGAAGCACGAGTGTGCTAAAATGCTGCTGTGGAAAAAGGAGAAAAGGAGAAAGTTACGCAACCTTACTTGGTATCGAGAAGGAACCTGACTGAGAACCTAGTGCGGTATCCCTGCATCCCGGCTGGTGAGTAACCCGGGAGGAAAGAAGCTATTTAAGCCCTTAGGCTCCATGGGGGACGTGCCGAAATGCTCGTGGAGGGAACGCTTTGCCAAGCGCAGTCACTCGGCTATTACTGGGAGCCCTGGATGAGGCGGGTGCACATGCGCAATGGTGCTGGTGTGAAATAGAAAAGAGGGCGGCCATATTGGAATGGTCCAGAAATGGAAAAGTGCTCCTTTAACTAAAAGCAGAATAACTAAGACTCTGAAGGAGAAAAAGAGCCCAAGTAAGGAAACATGCACTAATAGTCATGCGAAGAAAAAGGCGAAAGGGTGCATGGCAAAGGTGTGCCAGGGGCCCAAAGTTGGGGCCTCAAAAAGAGTTATAAAGTCATGGGTAGATGGAAACTGTCATGTGGCGATACCATCACTACAAGGACTTAGCTACAGGAAGGATGCTCAATAGAAAGTGGGCAAGAATATAGTGAGACGGGAATTATGTTCTCCTGAGACTATTCCAAGGAATGTTGTCGTTGAGGCCAGTTTTGTCACTGGACAGGCGATAAACCCATCTTTGCTCCTTCTCCAAAAGGCGGCTCTCGATATTGGGTAGGCTAGGGTCCAGTGCTTCTATTATGACCCAGCGCATGTCATTGGTCGTATGGCCCACTTCAATGAAGTGGTTTGTCATGCGGGTTGTATTTCTTTTACAGCGTATGGTGCTGCGATGTTCGCAGATCCTGGTCTTGATCTTGCGATTAGTCATGCCAATATAGATGAGGTTACAGGGGCAGGTAATGCGGTAGATCACGTGTTCTGTGTTACAGTTCGTGTGTTGTCTCAATTGCCATATTTTCCCTGGTTCCAAACTGAGGCTTTTGGTGGTTTCAGTGATGTGGCATACACTGCAGTTACCACAGGAAAATGGCCCACCACGCCCGGGAGCCCCCAAGCGTTGAGGACAGTATGCGCTGGCCTTTGTTGTGGCTGTGGTCGGGTGGAAACTATGGCATCTTTGATTGATCGGGCTCTTTTATTGGAAAAGAGTGGAGGTTCCCAATCAAAATTGCCTGTCTTCAATATTTTCCAATTTTTTCGAACGATTTCTGTAACTTTTTGGGAAGCAGCATTGTATGTGGTCACACATGTGAGTGGCGACTGTGTCGATTCTCGTGCTGGGGTTTCAATTAGTCCCTCACGGTTCTGATTCCTGGCCCTTTTGTTGGCTTTGTCTGTGATCCATTTTGGATAGCCCCGCTGTCGTAGTTTGTCATTTAAATCTCTGGCTTGGGCTTTGTAGTCTCTTATTTCACTGCAGTTTCTACGGAGCCGGAGATACTGGCCGTAGGGGAGATTCTCTCGCAGTGATCTGGGGTGAAAACTTGTGAAGTGAAGGAGGGAATTGCGAGCAGTGGTTTTAAAATGAGTTTTGCTCTTTAGTCCTCCTCCCACTGCTTCTAGGTCTAGATCAAGGAAAGTAGTCTTGTGTCTATCAAAACTGTAGGTAAAACGAAGATTGGGATCACATGAGTTAAGCCACTCACAGAACGTTGTGAGTGAGATACTATCACCTTCCCAGATCAATAAGATATCATCGATATAGCGTTTGTAAAATTTGATCTGGGGAAAGCGTGACTGGTTATTGTTAAGTAGATGTTTGGTCTCGAAGTCATAGACATAGAGGCCCGCCACACTGAGGGCGAAACGCTCCCCATGGAAGTGCCGTACTTCTGTAGGAAGAGCCGGCCTTCAAACTCGAAGAAATTTTCTTTGAGTGCGAGTTTAGCACACTCAAGAACAAACTTTTTGGAAGTTCGATATTGCCAATTAGTGTTGTTGATTGCAGATTGCAATACCAGCAGGGTATCATCTTGCGGGAGACTGGTATATAAACTCTCCACGTCAAGACTGACCAAAAGCGAGGTATCTGGGTCATAAGACAGAGAACTAATAAGACCAAGTAGGTCTTTTGTGTCTTTGAGGTACGTGCTGGTGCATTGTACCAATGGTTGTAAAAAGTGGTCACAATAGCGTGATAATGGTTCCAGCAGGGATCCTATGCCTGATACAATAGGGCGTCCGGGTGGAGGTATTATGTTCTTGTGCGTTTTTGGCACAATGTAAAAGTATGGTATTTTGCTCGATGTAGTTGTTAGAAATTTAGCCTCGCTCTTAGTGATGTGGCCTCTGGTTTCGGCATCTTCTACAAGGTTGAGGATACGCATTTTCAGGTTGTCACTGGGATCATGTGTGAGTCTTTCATAGTTCTTGGTGTCATTCAGTAGTCTGTGACATTCCCGTTGGTAATCATCTTTATTTAGAATGACGGTCCCACCACCCTTGTCAGCTGGTTTAATTACAATATCAGTGTTTGTCTTCAATGATTGAAGGGCTTGGCGTTCAGTTGTGCTTGTGTTCTGGAAAACATTTGTGTCCTTTAGTGCTTCGATCTCTTTGAAAACAGTTTGCTCAAAGACAAGTATCTCTGGTGGTATAGTACTAGGTGGAGGGATGAAGCTCGACTTGGTTCTGAGGGAGGTATCTCCCTGTGGTGTTGTCCCGGATGGGGAGAATTTTCAAAGAAAGCTTTTAGCTTAAGTTTGCGAAAAAACTCGGCTAATTCGCAGTGCAGCTTGAATTTATCGAGTCTGGCTGTAGGTGCATAACCTAGTCCTTTCTCTAGGACTGCCTGCTCAGCTGGTGTAAGGACATGGGTGGATAGATTGGTAACTAGGCTCATCGTGTGCTCGGGCCTGGCTGCTGGCCTTGGGTTTTGCTCCTCGTCTGGGCTCCTAGTTTTGGGTCTAGTCTTTGAGCAAACTGTTTTCAAAGAGATCGAAGCACTAAAGGACACAAATGTTTTCCAGAACACAAGCACAACTGAACGCCAAGCCCTTCAATCATTGAAGACAAACACTGATATTGTAATTAAACCAGCTGACAAGGGTGGTGGGACCGTCATTCTAAATAAAGATGATTACCAACGGGAATGTCACAGACTACTGAATGACACCAAGAACTATGAAAGACTCACACATGATCCCAGTGACAACCTGAAAATGCGTATCCTCAACCTTGTAGAAGATGCCGAAACCAGAGGCCACATCACTAAGAGCGAGGCTAAATTTCTAACAACTACATCGAGCAAAATACCATACTTTTACATTGTGCCAAAAACGCACAAGAACATAATACCTCACCCGACGCCCTATTGTATCAGGCATAGGATCCCTGCTGGAACCATTATCACGCTATTGTGACCACTTTTTACAACCATTGGTACAATGCACCAGCACGTACCTCAAAGACACAAAGACCTACTTGGTCTTATTAGTTCTCTGTCTTATGACCCAGATACCTCGTTTTTGGTCAGTCTTGACGTGGAGAGTTTATATACCAGTCTCCCGCAAGATGATACCCTGCTGGTATTGCAATCTGCAATCAACAACACTAATTGGCAATATCGAACTTCCAAAAGTTTGTTCTTGAGTGTGCTAAACTCGCACTCAAAGAAAATTTCTTCGAGTTTGAATGCCGGCTCTTCCTACAGAGTACGGCACTTCCATGGGGAGCGTTTTCGCCCCAGTGTGGCGAGCCTCTATGTCTATGACTCGAGACCAAACATCTACTTAACAATAACCAGTCACGCTTTCCCCAGATCAAATTTTACAAACGCTATATCGATGATATCTTATTGATCTGGGAAGGTGATAGTATCTCACTCACAACGTTCTGTGAGTGGCTTAACTCATGTGATCCCAATCTTCGTTTTACCTACAGTTTTGATAGACACAAGACTACTTTCCTTGATCTAGACCTAGAAGCAGTGGGAGGAGGACTAAAGAGCAAAACTCATTTTAAAACCACTGCTCGCAATTCCTCCTTCACTTCACAAGTTTTCACCCCAGATCACTGCGAGAGAATCTCCCCTACGGCCAGTATCTCCGGCTCCGTAGAAACTGCAGTGAAATAAGAGACTACAAAGCCCAAGCCAGAGATTTAAATGACAAACTACGACAGCGGGGCTATCCAAAATGGATCACAGACAAAGCCAACAAAAGGGCCAGGAATCAGAACCGTGAGGGACTAATTGAAACCCCAGCACGAGAATCGACACAGTCGCCACTCACATGTGTGACCACATACAATGCTGCTTCCCAAAAAGTTACAGAAATCGTTCGAAAAATTGGAAAATATTGAAGACAGGCAATTTTGATTGGGAACCTCCACTCTTTTCAATAAAAGAGCCCGATCAATCAAAGATGCCATAGTTTCCACCCGACCACAGCCACAACAAAGGCCAGCGCATACTGTCCTCAACGCTTGGGGGCTCCCGGGCGTGGTGGGCCATTTTCCCTGTGGTAACTGCAGTGTATGCCACATCACTGAAACCACCAAAAGCCTCAGTTTGGAACCAGGGAAAATATGGCAATTGAGACAACACACGAACTGTAACACAGAACACGTGATCTACCGCATTACCTGCCCCTGTAACCTCATCTATATTGGCATGACTAATCGCAAGATCAAGACCAGGATCTGCGAACATCGCAGCACCATACGCTGTAAAGAAATACAACCCGCATGACAAACCACTTCATTGAAGTGGGCCATACGACCAATGACATGCGCTGGGTCATAATAGAAGCACTGGACCCTAGCCTACCCAATATCGAGAGCCGCCTTTTGGAGAAGGAGCAAAGATGGGTTTATCGCCTGTCCAGTGACAAAACTGGCCTCAACGACAACATTCCTTGGAATAGTCTCAGGAGAACATAATTCCCGTCTCACTATATTCTTGCCCACTTTCTATTGAGCATCCTTCCTGTAGCTAAGTCCTTGTAGTGATGGTATCGCCACATGACAGTTTCCATCTACCCATGACTTTATAACTCTTTTGAGGCCCCAACTTTGGGCCCTGGCACACCTTTGCCATGCACCCTTTCGCCTTTTCTTCGCATGACTATTAGTGCATGTTTCCTTACTTGGGCTCTTTTTCTCCTTCAGAGTCTTAGTTATTCTGCTTTTAGTTAAAGGAGCACTTTTCCATTTCTGGACCATTCCAATATGGCCGCCCTCTTTTCTATTTCACACCAGCACCATTGCGCATGTGCACCCGCCTCATCCAGGGCTCCCAGTAATAGCCGAGTGACTGCGCTTGGCAAGCGTTCCCTCCACGAGCATTTCGGCACGTCCCCATGGAGCCTAAGGGCTTAAATAGCTTCTTTCCTCCCGGGTTACTCACCAGCCGGGATGCAGGGATACCGCACTAGGTTCTCAGTCAGGTTCCTTCTCGATACCAAGTAAGGTTGCGTAACTTTCTCCTTTTCTCCTTTTTCCACAGCAGCATTTTAGCACACTCGTGCTTCCGTGCTTATTCCATATTTCTTTTCACCAGATTCGGTCATCGGATGTGACCCTTCCCGAGTCCCGATCGGCTGCCCATTTTCACACATAGTGTAATTATGCCTTAATGTATAGCGTTGCCCACAGAAGCTCTCCTTTTTAACTGTTTTTAATATAGTCCCAGCGCGCTGCGTGATCACTAGTGTTAATTAGCACTGCTGCACGCACCGCATGACTACATGTGTCCACACTTGATAGGCACTACCGCCACTGTAGATTTCACAGTGCCCCACATGTCCACCATTTACGGTGGTTTTTGGATCATCCACAGTTCTAGAGTGCCGACTTCTGACTATTTATGTCTAGTTCACCACTCTGAATAAATGTAGCGACTCGATCTCACTGGGAGCTTTACAGCTTCTTAGCATCTATAAAACTGGTGCGATCAACATAGGCTGCTTATCCCTCTTCGCATGCAGCATGTTTCTCACGACCTTTTAGACCATGCGTACAATCACAGGGTCGGTCCATGTACCAGCCCATAGTACCGATGTAAGATTGCATTTTATGTTGCTTAATAATAATGCTTATATATGTCTTGTGCTGTCTCTTTCTTCCCACAGGTTTTTTGTGTCCGTAAGTACGGAGACATTTAGTCCACACAGTTTAGTTAGCGCGTGTGTAGGTACCATTTTACTCCTTTCACGTGGCACTACTCACTTTGCCACTCACTTTTTTCACCACACGGTCCTGAACAAAGCCCCTCGTACTTCCCATTGTGGGCTGAAACATGTTGACCACACACTTAGTCAACTAGGGATAACAATTCTAGTTGCACCACACTTATTTTTAACCATATCCTGAGCCGCCACTAATAAAAGTTTACAGGCAAGGATTCTCAGAGATATTTTTAATTTACATCACATCTCACATATACACCAACCAGCTCCGCTGTAATCAGGCGTCGTAGCACAACCGGGCGGCATTCGGCCACCCGGTTGGGACCTAATGATGAAGCATGACACCAACCAGGTTGGTGTGTGAGGGTCTTTTAAACAAACCTAGTGGGTCCTTGTACTAACGTAACCAGTGATTGTACCACATCCACATTGAGGGTTCGTCCTTTTTGTTTCAGATATCATTATACCGGGGATACGGACGCACCCCCTTTTTTTCCCTTGCTCTCTCATTGTTTAGTCATAAAGCATTTATACAACACACACACAACCCCCCCAAACACACACACAATGAATACACCACAAAAAGACTCTACACAAGTTGAGAAAAATGTAAAATATTTATCTGAGCAAAATGAAACCAAGACAACAAAAATCCAATCAGTAGAAGTCGAGATATGAATTTTTAAAGATCAAATCAAAAATAGTGCTTAGAAATCACTAGCGGTAAAAAGGTTACTTGAGGTCGCGAGGGACCGATGCAAATCCAAAGTTCAGGCTGACCGCAATCAAGGACAGGCCGACTACAAGACTCAGACATGTCCCACTAACAAAGTACATTGGATAGAGCAAAGTGTCAATGTCGAAGCCTCAAGGCGAGAAGTACAGGAGGTGCTTCGTCATCGTTGATCCATGGACGGAGGAGAGCGTTGGTGCCGATCCGTGCTGTCGATGGGAGCTTTGATGTCGAACCCCTTTGCAATGTAGGTGCTGTGTCTATGTTGAGGCGCACTGTCCATTGGCGTCGAGCCGCACTGGCTGTAGAATTACTGTCGTCGACTGGCCGCTGCTTCGGCGTTAAAGGCAATGCGTCGGTTCCGATTTGTGCAAAGTCACAGCTGCATCAATGTCAATGTGGAAAAAGCTGCAAGAACCAACTTCTGAGGCCAAGAACTTGGAGAGGGCACCTCAGGCAAGGGTAGGACTCACAGAAAGCAGAGTCCAGCAGCACCAGCAGAATTGCAGGAAGGCTTTTGTGTCCTTGAGACTTTAGAAAGCAGGAGGCGAATCAGCAAGCCCTTTGAGATCACTTAGAGGGAAGGCAGAGTCCAGCTCTTTTTCAGCAGAGTCAGGGAGTAGCAGGCAGCAGGGAAATAAGCACAAAAAACGACCTTCCAGAAAAGCAGTCAAGTTGAGTCCTTTAAGCAGCACAACAGTTCTACTGACAGAAGTTCAGTTTAAGATCCAGAAGTGTCTGAATTCAGGGGGTCAGAGACCCAGTACATATACCCAAAAGGGCCTTTGGTGTAGGAGGTGACTCCTAAAGAACTCTATGAAGTACACAAGGAGGCCTTTCACACCGTCCTGTCTGCCAAGCTAACCCTGAAAGGTAGATCAGTGCTTTGTGTGTGGACAGGACACTACATATTGAAGTGTAAGTGTCAGCCCCTCCCATTCCTTCCCTCTCCAGGAAGACCCATCAGAATGCAGATGAATGGAAATGACTGCTCAGAATACAGATGAGACTCACCTTCCTGTGCTTGTGGCTGTCTAGAGGGAATGCGCAAAGTGTGGCTGTCACCCAACTCAGATGTGTATTGGAGACAGGCTATGAGGCATATAGAGCAATAAGTACAGAGCAATGTCCTCTTTTTAAAAGTGGCATTTCTACAACAGTAAGATTAAAACCAACTTCACTAGTAAGGAGGATTTATGATTACCATTCCAAACATATCAAACATGAAAAAACTACTCTCTGATCAGGAATTACAGCTTAAAAGTATAATAAGGAATTTCCGGTGCTGGCCAATGAGGGGTTAGGCCTCACAGTAGTGAAAAATGAAATAGGCTGTTTGTCACTACCAGGACATGCAAAACATCAAGGTACATGTCCTACCTTTTACTTACATAGCAACCTGCCCTTAGCGTTACTTAGAGCCTACCTTAGTGGTGCCATATGTAATAAAAGTAGTGCTGCTTGACCTATCGGCGGCATTTGACACCATTTCTCACCGGATCCTGCTTGGGAGACTTCAGGACATCGGGGTCCAAGGGAATGCACTGAAATGGTTGGCAAACTTTCTGACTGATAGAACTCAGACGACTAACCTGGGTCCTTTTCGCTCCAAGACCACAAGAGTAACTAAGGGAGTACCGCAGGGCTCCTGTTTGAGCCCTACTCTATTTAACATTTATGTTACTCCCTTGGTGGGATTAATGAGGAAATTAGGATTTAGTCCTATTTCTTATGCTGACGACACTCAGCTTTTACTCTCTTTTGATAAATCTAATCCCAACATCCAAGTCATCTTCTCGGAGGGTTTGAAGGCCATTGCTGATTGGATGAGGGACAACTTCCTTCAACTTAACGCAGAGAAATCAGAGATTATGTTGTTTGGAGATGCGGCGGTGAGCTGGACTCCTAGCTGGTGGCCAGAGGAATTGGGCTCTGCCCCTACTCCTAAAACAGTGGTCAAAAACTTGGGAGTCCGCATAGACCAGAAACTCGCACTAGAAGAGCATGCCACCACTACTGCGGGGGCATGTTTTCACACACTCAGCCTACTTAGGAGAGTTTTCCCTTTTTTACCCTCCTCTACACGGAAAATGTTGATCCAGGCACTAGTGCTAAGCCGCCTGGACTACTGCAATGCCTTGCTGGTTTCAGCCAACGAAGCTTCTTTAAGCAAATTGCAGGTAGTCCAGAATACTGCGGCCCGCCTAGTAGCAAATGCCCCTCCCAGAACGGCATCTTTACCCCTTCTGCAACAACTACATTGGCGGAAGCGGATTAAATTCTAAATCTGCTGCACTGTTTTCAAAGCTCTCTATGACCTGGGTCCTAATTATCTATCTGACAAATTTGTAAGGTACTTACCTTCTAGGTCCCTACGGTCAGGATCTAAATCACTTCTCTGCACCCCTTGGTTAAAAAAAGCTCGCATGGGTGGCAAAGCCTTTTCTCATCTTGCCCCCCTTTTTTGGAACCAACTTCCCCTCTACTTACGTCAATGTCCAGACTACTTACAATTCAGAAAGCTGCTAAAGACTTATCTGTTCTGATGTGCGTTTGCTTGGCTGAAGTTAGCAGTCCTAGCGCGGAGATACCCCTGACGGGGTGATTCGGGCGCTATATAAATTATTAAATATCAAATATCAAAATATCCTCAGACCCACTCTTCAGTTCACTTCTGGACCTGCAAAGGACACTCAGAAGGCCTACCTTGTACTTCAGAGGACTGCCCTGCTGCTTGAGGACTGTTTTGTACTTCACAGGAATGCCCCTCTGTTGCCATTTTGTTTGACGCCTGCCTTGAACCCTCAGATGACTGCCCTGCAACTTGAGGACTGCCTTGCTGCTTGATCCCAAGACTGCCAGAGTGACTCCAAGGACTAGTTGGCTGGCCTCTTGTTGTAGCTACAGGGACACAAAAAGCTCCAAGAACTTGAGCTGGACACTGTTTGAAGTGAGTCCTACTCTCCAAGTAATGCCAGCCAAGTTCTGGACCCTTGGAAGAAGTGCTAAAGGTGTCTAAACAGGCAAAACCATAAAACTTGTGCTCTGAGAACCAACAGAAGACCAGGACCTACCTGAATGGCATTCCGCCCAAGATGCATTTCCGGTCAGCCTGGCTTCGTGGTAGCTCCCACCACATTCTTTTCTGCAGCAACAAATCCTGTTCAGTGGCTCCTCACAGAAAGGGCATCTAGCCTTATGCTGCCCTTGATGGTTACAAATTGCAGCTCCATTCCATGGATACTTTTGTCTTAAAAAAAAAAAAAGTCTGAACGTAGAAATCTTCACTGCAAGTTTGTCCAGTGGATCCCTGAAAATGACACCTTCTTCTCAGACACCACCGGATGCCTTGACTCGCTGAACTTTACCTTCTCAGAACATTTTTAGGTAAGCCGAGACCATGCCTAATCCACCTTGTGTATCTGAACTGCGCTCTGTCGCGGTCGGCCATGACTTTTGATTTTGCCACAATCACGCGTGACTATATGCCCGCTGTTTACACTTTGATCTTTTAGGCGCTAGTTTTTTAGTCAAACCTTTAAATATTCATAACTCCGGTTCTACTGATTGGATTTTTGTCATTTTGGTGTCAAATAATTTATTAAAACTTCCTCTATTTTTCGAAATTAGTGAGGGATTTTTTGGGGGATGTGTTTTCAATGTATTACTGTTTGTGTGCTGCATAAATACTTTACACATTGCCTCTAAGTCAAACCTGACTGCTTTAGTACCAAGCTATCAGAGGGAGGGGCACAGACTAATTCAGTGACTTTTTGTGATTCACCCTGACAGGGATCGCGGCTGCTGCTTGAGTAGGGTTTCACCCCACTCAAGCAACTACCCAATTTCTCTCAAACGCCCACCCCTAAGACTTTCATACATACCACTCAACCAGCTGACTCTCCAATGAGGACAAAGACAGGCGTGTGGCAAGGGGATCCATTGAAGTCAATAGAGCCACACTATTCTAGGAGAGTGATGCAAAGTTGTGGGGATGATACCATAGAACTCTATGGAGCTTTTGAATCCACTTGAGTATGAAAATGCTTTCAAAGAGTGTGAAACGCTCAAAATTAAGTTGAGTTGAGAGGTATGTTTTATGACTTGCACCGCCATTAGAGACCTTTTGTTGCAATAAGTCAATAAAACACATATACACAGGAACGGACAGTGAACCAAAAGCAGCTGATTTTCAAGCCAGCCCTGCCCCCTTCCTGTTTGTATGAATGCAATTATGACTCGATATTTCTAAAGTGTGAACCTAACTTATACACACAGTGCCTCTAAATTAAGCCTGACTGGTTTTATGCCAAACTATCAGAGGGTTAAGCATAGGCAAATTTTGCGTATTTTGTGGTTCACATTGACAAGAGTTGTGGTTGTTGTTTGAGAGGAGTTTCCAACCCCTAAATCAAAAACCCACATTCTAACAGTTATACTAATAATAATCTGTCTTTTTGTTGTAAATTGATCTTAATATACATTTTCTTTTCCCTTTCATGGGCTTTACAGCCATAACAAAACCAGCAAGATGGCCCAGGGAGTAAAATGTTCCCCTTTTGACAGAGGGCATATTGATAACTTATTTGCTGTCTCCCCTATGCAGGCACTGATGTGGGCTTACACGTGGGGGGAAAAGTAAACCAGTCACTTTTCTTTAAAAAAAAAGTAGTCTAGGGTTCCAAGCACAGTGTACAAATAAATACCATTAACTTAGCAGCAAATTAAAATGAAGGTGTTATGGCATTTAACTTTTATCTACACTTCATGCGGGAACTGAGGGCTGGGTAGCAGGTGGCCAATCTTGCAGAAATGGGAGTATTGCTGTATCCCCTTCGTGAAATACCTACAACATAGCATTATCTTAGATGGAAACATGTCAATTACTCCTTATGTAGGGGCTGTTATCCACAACTATGAGCCTCTTGGGTGTTTCCTAGAGGAATCACATTTTTGGAATCACTTTAGCAAGCACTTTGAACTGGCCGATTGACAGAGTGCAGTGCTTGTAAGCATTTTTACCAGTGATAGACTTCTGTGGTAATTACAACTCAACAGACCGGTACCAGCTCTCTGAAGTCAAGATTGTACACATTTTGAGAGTCATCCTTAAATAACATTTGCCTCAACCTTTTCTTGTCATGTGGCAAAGTAATCTCTTATGATACAGGGAAGGTTCATTGCCGATGTGATTTTGAAACCCTCAAAGCAATTACAATGCCCAAAAATGGATTCCATTTACTAAATCTTATCTTATGTTATGAAGATTTTTATTGGGCACTTATCACCTGAGAAAGTATCCAGGTGCTAGAGCAGATGTGTAGGCCGGTCGGAGCTCCTAGTAGAACAGCCAGGTCTTCAGTTTCTTGTGGAACTCGAGAAGAGATAGGAAGGTCCTGATGTGATGGGGAAGGTTGTTCCTGGTTTTGGGGGTGATGTAGGAAAAAGAGCAACCTCCTGTTGCTTTTGCAGATGCGTGGTATCTGTGCAAGGGAGAATGTGGCTGAGTGTAGTTGTCTAGTTGGATGGTGGAAGCTGAAGCAGTGGTTGAGATAGGCAGTTGGTAGGTGTTGTGGATGAGTAGCCAGTGTAGCTCTCTGAGGTGGGGCATGGTGTGTGCACTGTGAGAGATGTTGAGGATGAGTCTGGTGGCAGCGTTGTAGTCGGGAGTCTTTTTATGAGTTGATTTAAGATACCGGCATAGAGAGTGTTGCTGTTGTCCAATCTGCTGGTGATGAGGGCTTGGGGGACCATGCATCTGGTGTTTGTGGGGAGCCATTGAAATATCTTGTGGATCATACTTAGGATGAAGAAGCAGGAAGAGGTTGCAGTGTTCACCTATTTGGTCATCGTGAGTTTTTCATCCAATATGATTCAGAGGTTTCTGGCATGGTCTGTGGGGGTGGGCATAGTTCCCAGTTCAGTTGGCCACCAGGAGGAGTTCCAGAGAGAGCTCTTGTTATAAAAAATCAGGACTTCAGTTTTGTCAGTGTTGAATTTAAGGCTGTTGTGTTTTATACAGTTTGCCACACTTGACATGCAGGTTTTGAAGTTGGTCCTGGTGATGTGGTTGTTGTCTGTGCGGGAGAGAATGAGCTGAGTGCCATCTGCATAGGAGACAATGTTTATTCTATGGGAGCTTATTTTATTTTATTTTTTATTTATTTACAAGGTTTTATATAGCGCTGGCTTCACCCTTAGGTATCAGAGCGCTTTACATTGGGAAGACGATAGCACATAGGTTCTAAAAACAAATGGCAACGAAAAGAAGCGTAGAGATATAATAGGCTTAAGCAACAAAGTAAATAACATATCTTGATTATGATACAAAGTGAAAGGATGAAGCTATTTTCTAAGCAGCATAGAAATAAAAAAAATTCAAGTTATTAAACAGTAAAAGGAACTGGTCACGTTATTGTCGATACAAAGTGAAAGGATGGAGCTATTTACTAGGCAGTATATGGGTAACATAGTTACAAATAATTAAGCAGTAAAAAGGAACTAGACTCATATTTTGAATGAAACGGAAGGGTTAGACGAGAGTGGAGGGAAGGGAGGCTAACTTAAAGGAGAGGGGTGAACTGAGGGGACGCAAGAGGTGTGGAAGGGTAAGGTGTTATGTTATGTTATGTTAGTAGGAACTTCTAAAGCGCACGGTCACCAGAAGGTTTCATGGCGCTAATCTTGGACAGTGTTGCGGCGCAATAGACTATGCGTAGGCTTGCTCAAACAACCAGGTCTTAAGCACCTTTCTAAACCCCAGCAGGTTGTCGCACATCCTGATTGCCAGAGGTAAAGAGTTCCAGAATTTAGGGGCAAGGTAAGAGAACCTACGCCCACCCTGACGTTTGAGTTTAATGGCAGGGGTAGTCAATAAGTGAGAATGGGCTGACCGTAGGTTGCGAAGTGGGGCATACTTCACAATCATACCGCTGACGAATTTGGGGCTCCTGCAATGCAATGCCTTAAAGATTAAGCACCCTGTCTTAAAAGCTGCACGTTGGGCAATAGGTAGCCAGTGCAGTTTGGATAGCCAGGGTCTGGCGGATTGCCATTTAGGTTGTTTATAAATTAGTCTCGCAGCCTGGTTCTGTACCAATTGTAGGCGTTTAAGTAGAAACAGAGGCAGGCCAAGGTAGATGGAATTTGAAAAGTCAAGGCGCGAGAGAACCAAAGCTATCACCACCTGTGTGAGGGCTGAGTGAGTCAGCAAGTAGGCAATCCTCCTGATTTTACGCAATTGGAGAAAGCAGGTGGAGACCACTGCCCCCACTTGTCCTCTAAGCGAGAGGTCTGCATTTATAGTGACCCCCAGGCTTTTCACAGAAGGAGAGGGAGTAGGGGGGGATCCTAATTCTGTTGGCCAATAGTGGGGGGCTATTAAGTGTTGGTGGAGTGCAGGAGAGGTGGGAGAAAGGGGGGAAGTAGTGGGGATTCAAGGCGGAAAGAGACTGAACAGCAAGTATGGGCATAGAGTGATTATGGACCCCAATATTTGTTGAGCTGGTGCAATTTAAGGTCTTTTTTTAAACTGACGTATGAAGGATTCAGTCGTAGGTCTTTGGGGAGGGTATTCCAGATGCTGGGGGCCTTACCAGAGAAGGAGCAAGATTGTGCGGTTTTCTTTTTTAACAAAGGGGGGACGAGGAGGAGAGAGTGAGTGCTTCTCATCAAACGGGTACTGCCCGCTTTTTTGAGTTTGTTTGAAAGATAGAGCGGGGGTTTTTAATGGAGGGCTTTGTGAGTAATGCAGGCTAATTTAAAGGAGGATCTGCCTTCAATAGGAAGCCATTTAAGGGTCTTTAGGGTCGGCGAGATGTGGTCAGGGTGTTTGCAACCAGTTGTAATCCTAGCCGCTAGGTTTAGCACAGATTTGAGTGGGGCCAAGTGAGTTTTGGGAGAGCCAATGAGAAGGGCATTACCATAGTCAATTTTCGAGAGGACTAGGGATTGTACAACTGATTTGAAATCTTCCGCTGGAATGAAGGGTTTGATTTTTTTTGAGATGTTGGAGCGTAAAAAGTGCACATTTGGCCGCGTTTTTTACATGGGAGTTGAGCGTAAACTGACTGTCGAGGGTGATGCCGAGGGATTTAACCGATTCGGAGAGTGAGAGTGTACAGTTAAGGGCAGTAAGGTCAGTGATCCATGTATGGATGGGAAGAGGGTTGTTTTTAGGAGAGAATAGAATGATTTCAGTTTTGTTAGGGTTAAGTTTGAGATGATTGGAATGGAACCAGTTTTTAATGTTAGTAAGGGCGGTGTTAAGGTGCAGAACATCAGAGTGGGATTTAATTTTATAGTAGAGTTGGGTGTCGTCAGCATATAGGTGATAGTTAATGCCTACTTGTTTAAGAATGAGGGTAAGGGGTTCCATGAAAAGGTTGAAAAGGGCAGGAGAGAGGATGGATCCTTGGGGGACACCAAGGGAGACTGGAGTGGGGCTAGATAGGCAGTGGTGGATTTTTACTTGTTGGGTTCTGTGTTGGAAATAGGATTTGAACCAATTGAGGACGGTGCCATTAAGGCCAAATCTAGATTTAAGTGTAGAGAGTAAGGTTGAATGGTTAACTGTGTCAAATGCCGCTGAGAGGTCAATGAGAATGAGAAGGCAGGCCTCGCCATTGTCCAGGGCAAGGTGGATATCATCAACTATATTTAGCAATGCAGTTTCAGTGCTGCAGCCTTTACGGAAGCCGGATTGTAGGGGGTCAAGTAGGTTGTAGGTGTCAATGTGTTTATCCAGTTGCTGAAGGGCACATTGTTCAAGGGCTTTAGAGAGAAAGGGGAGGTTTGAGATGGGGCGGAGGTTGTTCGGGTCATTAGGGTCGGCCTTAGGGTTTTTTGGAATGGGTGTGATTTGTCCGAGTTGGAGGGAGACCCGGACACACCCCGATGAAAGGGAGGAGTTGATGATATTGGTCCAGTACGGGACAATGACGAGCTTTAGGTTTTGGAAGAGGGAAGATGGGAGAGGGTCTTTAGTGTGGGAAGATGGTTTAAGTTTGGACAGGATGTTACAGACTTCAAGTTCAGAGACGGAGTGGAAATTCAGCCAGGAGGCATTGTTTTTGAGTTGAGTGTTGTCGGGGGAGTTCAGACGGGATTAAAGAAGGTAGGGGTGGGGAGGATAGGGGGGTGGGTGTGAGCAGAGGGGAAGGTGCTGAAGTGGTGTCAGTGGAACCGAGGGGGTTGGGGGGGATTTGGGTTAGAGTGAAAGATTGGTCGATTTTGGCACTTTTTTCAGAACAAAAGTTAGCTATTTCTTCGCATTTGCTAGTGGTGGCCGTCATGCTGGGTGGGGCAGGGGAGGTTTGATTTCTAATAATGCTGAACAGTTCTCTGGGTCTGTTTTTTGCTCGAGAGAGCTGTGCTCGGAAGAAGGAAGCCTTTTCGGCGAAGATGTGTTTCTTGTACACGGATCTAGCGGATCGAAGGAGGACCAGATTGGGGGGGGAAGGGTGTTGTCTCCAGGTTCTTTCTGCCAGTCTAAGTGCCCATCTTTCATTATTGAGGTCTGGATTATACCAAGTTTTGGAAGGGATATTTTTAGGAGTTTTAGGTTTGGGTGGTGCAAGTTGATCTAGAACCTCAGAGATAGTTTTATTGTAGTGCTCAGTGAGATCGTTTGTATTGAGAGAGGGAGGAGTGCGACTGAGTTGATCTTGGAGTTTAGCCTCCAGTAAACCTGGCGGGATACGTTTAAGGTTTCTGGATAATATTGTGGTTTTGTTGAATTTAGAAGGGGCGGGCTGGGCTAAGGGTGAATTCGAGAACAGTATGAGGTGGTGGTCAGACCAGTCAATAGGGATAATGTTGGAAAGAGATGCCAGATTACTGTTAGCAATGATGGCGTCAAGGGTAGCCCCTTTAGAATGGGTTGGGGTAAGGCAGAGTTGCTTGAGGTAATTTATCTCAAGGAGGTTATTGAGAAGTTTGATGGTTGGGTCGTCTGGCAAATTCCAGTGAAGGTTAAAGTCTCCTAGAAAGAGGTTTTTAGAGTTCGAAAGAGACGATTATGAAAGAAGTTCAGATATTTCCTCGGCGAAGGGAAGAGGTTCACCTGGAGGGTGATAGATGTTGTGTAGTCGTATTGGGGGGGCGCCTTGCATTTTAAGTTCTGCTCCAAGGTATTCAAAAGTTTTGAAGTCAGTGTTTTTGGCTAGGGATAGCTGGAGTTCATTTTTAAAGATTATTGCTAGACCTCCTCCTATTCTTTTAGGTCTGTCTTTTCTAAGGATAGAATAACCGGGGGAGAGAGTAAGTCTAGGATGGGTGTGGAGTGATCATTGAGCCAAGTTTCCGTGAGGAAGGCCAGGTCTATATCTTCACCAAGGATGGTTTCGGAAATTTCTGAGGCATGACGAATCGCTGAGCGGCAGTTCACAAGCATGCATGTCAGGGGCTTGGGGTTAGTTATGGTGGGGGGGCAGGAGTGGATAGCGGTGGGTTGCAGGGGGGTCTGGGCGAGCAAGGAGAGGAGAGAGTTCTGCTGGTTCTGATAATGATAGGGATGGAGGAATGAGGAAGGGCCGCATCCTTGCATGTCAGGGGCTTGGGGTTTATTATGGTGGGGGGAGGAGTGGATAGCGGTGAGTTGCGGGGGGGGTCTGGGGGAGCAAGGAGAGGAGAGAGTTCTGCTGGTCCCGATAATGTCAGGGATGGAGGAATTTATTTATTTATTTATTTATTTAGGCAATTTATTAAGCGCGCAAATACCCTTAGGTGTCTCGGCGCTGAGGATTGCTGAGTGGCGAAGGTAAAGGGGAGATGTTTATTGATTGAATAACCAAGTTTTTAGTTGTTTACGGAAGGATAGCAAAGTAGGTATGGTTTTGAGCTGTAGAGGGAGTGTGTTCCAGAGTTTGGCAGTAGCGACCGTGAATCGTCTGTCCCCCCAGGTGGCCTTTTTTGTTCTCGGTACGGTCAGCAAATAGGATGCTGAAGATCGTAATGATCTTATGGGTCTGTAAGGGTGAAGATTTTGTCTGAGAAATTTAGGTCCTGTATTATGAATAGCCTTGTAAGCAATGCAGAGGGCCTTGAACTTTGTTCTACTTTTGATGGGCAGCCAGTGTAACTGACGGAGTTCCTTGGTGATAGGTTTAAACTTAGGAGTGCCTGTAAGAATTCTTGCTGCTGCGTTTTGTACCATCTGCAATTTATGTAGGACACCTTCCTGGGCATTGAATAGTAAGCCATTGCAATAGTCTATCTTAGACATGACGAGTGTGCTGACGAGAGTTTTGCCTGCATTGGAAGGAAGGTAGGGCAGAAGTTTCTTTATCATCCTGATGATAAAAAGGAAGAAGAAACAACCGAATTGACGTGTTGTTTGAAAGAAAGTTTGTCATCAAACATAACTCCCAGATTTCTGACTTTAGAGACAGGGGGTGGAGGTGGGCCCATCTCTGAAGGCCACCAGGAAGGAGACCAACTGGGGGAGAGTTTTCCGAAGATAATCACCTCCGTCTTTTCGGAATTCAATTTTAAGCAATTGTGCGCCATCCAGGAGCTGATGGCGCACATACCTTCTTTAAAGTTATCCGAGACTGATTTGCCATTATTATGGATCTCCAACACAATCTGAGTGTCGTCTGCATAGGACGTCAGACGTAGATTGTGGGACTTGATGATTCTAGCCAAGTCCGACACATATATATTGAAAAGGGTCGGGCTTAGCGAGGATCCCTGAGGGACCCCGCAAGGCAAAGAGAAGGGAGGGGAGTTAAAATTGCCGAACTTTACACGTTGTGTCCGGTTGGACAGAAAGGATGTAAGAAGGGTCTTAGCCTTGTCTTTAATGCCTATGGCTGTGACACGGTCGAGTAGAGTGGAGTGATCGACCGTGTCAAACGCAGCCGAGAGATCCAGCAGTACCAGGACTGCCGCACCTCCCTCGTCAAGAATCATCCTAATTTCGTCGGATGTCTTGATGAGGGCGGTTTCACTTCCTGAAGCCGAATTGGGTGTCATCCAGGAAGTTATTGTTTTCAACATAGCTGGCCAGCTGGGTATTCATTACTTTTTCGATGATCTTTGCAGGGAGGGGGAGGCCTGCAATAGGTCTGTAGTTCTTAATGTCTGTAGGATCAAGATTAGATTTTTTTAGCAGTGGTTTGATAATGGTTTCCTTCCATATGGAAGGATATATTCCTGTTATGAACATTGAGTTGCAGATGTTGGCGAGTTCAGGGCCTATGATCTCTGGCATAAGTTTTATTATGGAAGGCGGGCATGGGTCGTCAGGGGAACCAGATTTAATAGAAGATATAAGGTCAGTGATGTGTTCTGTTGTGACCTGGTTAAATTCTGAGAAAGAAGCAAGATTGGAGGTGTGAGTAGGTGTTATGTTAGAAGTATAAGAGTCATCATTAGTGGTGATGTTTTGGAGGTTTGCGGAAGAAAGGGTAGAGAAGTTGGAGTAGATATCCGTGACTTTTTCTTGGAAGAACGTAGCGAGAGAATTACAGAAATATTGTGTAGGGGGTATACAGGAGCTAGAGTCTGGTCCTGAAAGCTTAGTGACTACCTTGAAAAGCTGTTTCACTGAATCTTGCGCTGTTTCAATTTGATTAAGGTAGTATTTACTTTTTTCTGCGATTAGAAGATATTTGTATTTGGATAGGGCTTCCTTATATCGTGTTTTCATAGTACTATCGTAATTGCGCCTCCAATGACGTTCGGAGTTTCTGCATTTTTGTTTCTCCAGCCTTAGTACTTCCGAGAACCAAGGGGAGGAGGGGGTTTTTCTGTTTTTAGAGACGTTTTTCAGTGGTACTAGAGTATTAATGGCAGAGTGGAGCCATTGTGTGTAGTGCAGTGCTGCTTGTTCTGGATTTTCTGGTAAGTTTTGATAGGTGGACAACAGATGCAGTTTTAGGTCTTCAGGAGTGATACTACCCCAGGCTTTAAAGTGGCTCAGGTGAAGGGTACTGATGTTGTTGTGGATACTGTAGTCAATGCTAATTTTGAAAAAGACCGCAGAATGGTCTGTCCAGGGTAAAGGGAGAACGTGTGTTAGAGAAATGTGTTTATTGTTAGTGAATAGTCCGTCGAGTGTGTGCCCGGCTAAATGAGTAGGAGTGGTTACCAGTTGTGAGAGTCCTATTGAATTGAGTTCTGATAGTAGGGCTACGGTGTCCTCATCATTATTGGCTTCAAGATGGAAATTGAAGTCACCTAAGATGGTAAAATTGGTTTCTCCTGCTGATGTTTCGGCTAGGAGATCTAATGATGAGAGGAATTCAGCTCGTGATCCCGGAGGACGATATAGTAAAATACCTTTAAATGTATAGGAGTTAGTGAGTAAAATAGTAAAGGTGAAGGCTTCACAGTTTTTAGTTGGAATTGTTTCTATTCTGACTGCGTACTTGTTTCGGTGAATTAGTGCTATTCCACCGCCTCTTTTTTTAAAATTATTTCTGTCTAATCTACTGACGCAGAAATCCTCAGGGGTAGCTGTGGCGAAGTCCGGCCCGGCGGAAGGATCACCCCAGGTCTCTGTTATGAAAAGGAGATCTAGTTTGTTATTTTCGAGAAGAGTGAGTATTTCGTACTTATGTTTAGAAAGGGAGCGTGCATTGATAAGGGCTGCACAAATATTTATGTGTTTGGTGGATGTCCGGTGAATATTAAAAGTAGGGGGGGTTATGATGGGAGTAGGTTTGAGTGGACATCTTGGACATGTAGCAATAATTTGTGCAGGTAAGATATCTAATATAGAACAAGGACAGATTTGCGAGTTCCTGAGTGAGCTTGATATGTGTTTTAGTTGGTTACTGGTATACGTTCGACTGTTGGGTAGGGAGGTTGGGCTAGGTGGGCCAGGGGCAATGGCACTAAGCCCGGTACAGGCACGGACTGGCGCAGACGGGCTTGCCTTAGGCGCGCCTTCGGCGCGCCAGCGGCGCGCCCGCTGCGCGCGTCTGCTGCGCGAGGCGAGAGGCATCTGTTTATGCCTGACGGAGATCAGCTGCTGATCAGCTGATTGGCGGGCTAAGCGGAAGTACTGCTAACTTCCTGTGGCACGTTGATCCCTCCACCCAAACCGAAAGATCGGCGGTGGACCGGGGATTATGTGCAGCCCAAATAGGTAAGAACAGAAAATTAAAGGCAGTTGTGCAAAGTACAGTTGATTAGGAAGCAGTTATACCAATAAAAACGAGAGCAGTTATAAAAACGAGTGATTTTTAAAAGTGACTAAAACATGGTAGGAGCCCTTTACCAGGCGCTCCTGTAACAATAAGTATGGCTTATGAATGAGGAAGGGCCGCATCCTTGCGGGGGAGTGGTGAAGAGGGTAGGGCTCAGTGAATACCCTTGAGGGACTCCGCAGATGAGGTATTTGGGTACTGAGGTGTACAGCGGGAGTCTGACTCTTTGGGTTCTGTCGGAGAGGAAGGAGGCAAGCCATTTTAGGGCGGGTCCTTGAATTCCAGAGTTGTGGATTCTTGCGACGAGGGTGCAGTGGGAGACGGTGTTGAAGGCCGCAGAGAAGTCAAGCAGGATTAGAGCTGCAGTTTCCCCTTTGTCCATGACAGTCCAGATGTGAGTTGCTGCAGTCAGGGTGGTTTCCATGCTGCGGTTGCTGTGGAAACCTGAATGAAGTTTGTCTAGGAGATGAGGCTGTTCTGGATGATTGGATACATCTCATTAGTTTCTGCCCTCCATCATCACTGTCAGTGGGGATTTCCCATTTGAATGCCTTCCTAATTATAGAGACAGCTGATCATGTTATTTTGGTGGCAGACTTTAGCATGGCTTTAGAGCTAGGCCAGTGTTGAAGTATTGTTTCAATATGTACGCTTCAAGGCTGTTTGGCATGACATTCAACATTGGCCATGCCACAATGGGGTCTGAAATATTTACACTGCACTGTGGGGCACTACCGTGATTCGTTAGAGGCATGGGTAGTCATGGATGACCCTCCTCGAGACATGGTTGATGAAGTTGATGACCCTAACTATGGCCAGTGTGCATTAAGGAGATGTGATCAGTCTAAGAGAGCATGGTTTACAAGGAAAAGCTGGAACTCATTGAGGCCTAGGTGGGATATACAGAAGGCTGCAGCCTGCTCTAAGATGGTAGGGCCACCATTCATCCTAATCTCTGAATGTCTGCCTCATCCTCCATTACCGCCAATGTTAAAATTGAGCAATGAATATATTTGCCCAATAATAGCTTGACATGTGTGTAATGGAATAAGGAGGAAAAGGTTGTATACTGTCAGAGGCCAGTTATTACTAACCTGTAGATCTGAATGGTGCTCCAGGAGTGGAGCCTGTCAATCACCCTTCCCGTTAACAGTTCAGACATTTCCAAAACTGTGCTCAATAATGATTATGAAGAGGGGGCAGAGGGTAAGGGATATGAGAGAAGACACATAACAGATGTTGTTTGGTTGTAGCTATACAGCTTTTAATATCAAATGAGGGTTCTCTCAGGTGTTCTGTAGTCTCTCATGAGTGATGGCTTGTTTGTACTAAACAGAGCACAATACTCTCTGTGTTACAGCAATTTCAATTGCATGCCTTTTTTGCGTTTACATGGAATTCAGGTGAATGGAAACATTCTATAAGAACTGAAAAAATACCTAAGGATATTCTAGCAACAGGTGCATTATGGTAAACATTTACCATATCAATGGCATAGTTTCTTTACCATGCGAGAGCCTAGGGAATTGTCATAGGCAGGTCCTGTTGCAATGTACTATTCACAGTTATTTAAGCTTCCCAAAATGATCACTGAACAGAAACAAAGATTCACTCAGGATTTGTAAATAACTGTATGAGGCTCAAGAGAGTTGTTTCAAGACAACTTAGAAGGTGAGCATAGTTTCATTACATAGGTGCAAGAGGCAATTCAAGAATCCAACAGTAGTTTCAAAATACAAACAAGGAAATGTAACTCTCCATAGCTAATCAATAACCGGAGACCTTTGAGGGCAGCATTGGAATACATGGAAGGCTTTCAAGGATGCAAATACATTCTTTGAAGTTACACTGCAGAAGACGATCAAAGATACTCCACAAGCAGAAAGCTTCTGATAAAATGAGAAAAACTCGACATCTGGCTTGAAGATTTTCCCAGCTGGAGAGCCAAGAACATAGGTGAAGAACAGAGCCCAATCAGTGACTTATCCTCATCAACAGGGAGGAAAGCCAATCATCAGGCCACTCCCTGGGTGTAGCTTTTTACTCAAATCCTGCATTAGATCTACAAATCCTGGGATCCTAGGGGCACATGCATCAAGGTATGATTTTGCGAGTTCTTAATTGCGATTATTAAGGAATCACAATTAAGGACTCGCAAAAGCCTATGCAAGTAGGAATCGCTATAAAAATAGCGATTCCTAAACATTCCTTAATTGCAAGTCGCAATTAAGGAATGGCTTCCCATTCATTCCTATGGGCCTACAGGCCCATAGAAATGAATGGGAAATTGCATGCGCAATTTGCGAGTACCAATTGGTACTTGCAAATTGCTCATGCAATTTCAAGGGTGCAACCCCTGAAATTGTGGTGTGCACCCATGTTGCGCACACACATGCCCCAAGGGCATGTGTGTGTGTAACCTGAAACTTTGAAAAATGCACTTTAGTGCATTTTTCAAAGTTTTTGCAAATTACCGAACTGTTTAATTTCTCGGTAATTTGCGGCCCAAAATAGCGATATCGCTATTTCAAAGTGCTTCTTGCATTGCATTTAAGGAATCACAAATTGCGATTCCTTAAATGCAATTGCAATTTAGGAAATCGCAAGAAATTGCGATTACCTAAATTGCGCATCCCCAACACTTTCATGCATCACAAAAGGCCATTTTGCGAATGCAAACGGCCGATTTTTGCGAATCGCACCGTTTGCGCTCGCAAAAACCTTTGATGTATGTGCCCCCTTGACTCTTGTGGAAGTTTCTCTAATCATGGGGTCCTTGATTCCTGAAATCACTCCTTGAATCCTGTGATGGATCCTAAAATTTTGCCTTACTATTCAGATGGGGCATAAAGTCACTGCTTTTGTGGTGCCCGGATGGGTACATGATTGGCTGGGCAGGTCGTGGGTGGGTCATTAATGGACAGTACTCATATGACAGCCACAATCCGGGGCAGCATGACTCCTGCCTTGGCGGTCCAGATGATGTCCTGAGTGGCAATACCCTCAATGGTGGAAGGGGCGGAACGCTTCTCTAGCCCTGGATCAGGTCTTTTTACAGAAAGGATCACACAAACACTGAAGATAGAACTCCATATTTTATTAAGCAGGAGTTCAGGGAGCTTCTTTTTCCTCTTTATGAAAATGTGTGCAAACTTAACAGGGTTAAGGATTTCAAAATAAAGGGTAAAGCCAGTATTCTGTCCATTGAAATGTCTTTTTTTCGAGTTTGAAGTCAACATACCAAAGAGATTGCAACAATAGGTTTAAAAAAATAAATGTATGGTAAAATAAATACATCAAGCAATGCATTCAATCAGAGCAATAAGACCACACAAAAAATCTCTAGAATTACTCAACCCCCCAACCAAGACCAGAGTTCACAAATATCAACAAACTCCAACAAATTGCTGACAAGCATTTCCTGATGATTTATCCATTCTCCATTATTCACTTTCTCTGGTGGTAACATATTTTCCAATTGTTCAATTGTTTTAAACTTTTTCATTCATTCGAAAAAATGTGCTCGGTGTTATTCATTTCACTTTATAGTAATCGTATCATGAGCTCGAAAAGTCCCCAAAGAATGCATAATAAGTCTTAATACAAAGAAATCCTAGAACTTGTAGGTAATACCAACACAACAATCTAATCTACATTTAGCATTTCCTGAACATATTTTCTAAATGTTTTACTATTCAAGTTCATAAAATCCCCTTGTTCTCTGGAGGCCCACATCATATGTTCCAAAGTATCTCAAAAGACAAATATCTATTTTTGAGGCGATTAGCTTTTCGGAACCAACTATGTAGCTTTGTAAGATGAAAAAATAATTGAAGCAGAACAACAATGTTAATACTCTCTAACCTTGGTGCCACTAACTAGGCAAATTCTTCTCACCCTTTCTGGTTTCACACATCTGTCCATGTATTTATCATTTTATTCAATAGAACTTAAGAAGGCAGTCAAGCTCAGGGCCTCATAGAGTGTGGTTAACCTGTAGTTTCTCCTGCATTCGTCTGCATTTTTCGGGAATTCTGCCACTCTACATACACTCTTCTGTAAATACAGATATGAATTGACTCTTCCCTCAAATAGCATCTAACTTAGTAATATGCCATTGCAGTCAATCGATCTAATACCACCAATGGAATTTTTTGTCTCTTGGGGATTCTCAAACACCTTTTGGAGAAAACTCCTTAAATCCTAGTTGTCTCTAACCTTACCCACGACCCTTTTAATACAAAATGATGTCATTTGAAAGTAATTTGTTTTTGTTCAAATATCTTTATTGCTTATTTAAAAGAGAAAATACATTTGTAATACAATAGCAATACAACAGATCAGAATCAAATATATACTAAATTGATACCAAAACATTTTAAGAGTAAAAAAGATTTCATAACCAGAGTCAATGGACTGCGATAAAAAAAAAGAATTGTAAACATATCGTTATTTGAACAGGTGAGCAAATAAATATATGACACGTAGTATATGATATAAAATTCATCAAATAATAATACAGATCCCAGATATATGGATCAGGCAAAACCACAACATATTTCATGACAAAGACAAATACCAGTTGTATTGCTCAATAAATAAAATTGATCAGCAAAAGGAAACAGGGGGGAAGAAAAAGAAAAAAGAATACTGGGGAAAAGACAGAACAAAGAAAAGAAAGGAGTCAAAGAGATGGGAGGGGACATCTGCTCCGATGAAAGAAAATAAATTAATAAATGGAATCAAAAGGATACTGAGCTACCAACCCCTGAGAGGACAAATTCATATAGTTATCCAGAGACCGCCAAACATTACTAGAAATGGAAGGCGAGTAGTGTTTCTCCTCAACAAAAGTATGAGATCCACGAAGGTATGAGACCCATGCCCACCAGGTATGATAAGATAGAAGATGAAAAGATTTCCATTCTGTTAGTATCATTTTAACAGCAATGGATAATATTAAATCTAATAGCTCCAGATCCGTATTGTCAAGGGGTAAAGGAATAGCTGTAGCCCATGGGCCCAATAGAATCATAGGTAAAGAAAGATCTATAGATATATTAAAGATTGATGATAAGTGTTTCCGAATCAGGCCCTGGAAAGAGTGCAATAACGTACATTCAAAAAACATATGTTGATGGGTGCCTGGTTCTAAGTTATAATTCCAACAAAGATCGCTATCCCGTAGTTTCAACTTGTGCAAACGAGCAGGGGTCCAATGAAGGAGATTTAATGTAAAGAATTTGGATTGAATAAGTGAAGGAGCAATCTTATTACATAGGGATAACTTCCCAATCAGTTGGCAGGTATCTTGTGAAATATGTTTAAAAATGTAATCTTCAAAATAATGAGACAATTTATCATAAGTAATTGTAGACTGTGAAGGGAGTGGAGCGGATAAAAATGTATAGATTTTAGATGCGGTATGGCCTGAGTGTAACCACATAGAAAGAAGTGAAACAGTAACCGAATCTGTAGAGAGGGATATTTTAAGAAAGTATAACCTTTAGTTTCAGTAAAAGTCCATGTTGCTAAGATTATATTTCCTAGCTAAGAAAGAGAAGGGAAGAGGGTCATGATTAGAATCATAAAGATCTTTCACCAATCTGATACCATTGGCAGCCCACGAAGAGGCCGTACCAGGATCGATGTCAGTAACAATTTTACCATAAAGAGGACCATCTTGATTTATGAATAGGTTTGGATACTTTTTTATCAATATAAATTAGTGCATTAATCATGTCTAATATAATATGATGAGAATGATCAAAGACGAGCTTAGAAGCTGTGAGAAAGGAAGGAGTGGAAAAGGAGTACACAACTCACGTTCAATATAAATCCAAGGGGGTATATGTTGGGAATCCGGTAAGAACCAAAGGGCACCTTGAGATGCTAGGAAGGGGATTTGATACAAGTTTCCAATCAGGAAGATTACAACCACCTAGGATAGAGGGCTTTCTAAGGTGTTTATAAGCAATTCTAGCTCTCTTATCATTCCATAAAACTTTGAAGAGATTGAATCAATCTCATGGAAGAAGGTAGAAGAAATCTTTATAGGTAACATGGAGGATAAAAAATTAATAATCGGGGTTATCATAATTTTAAGAGGTTGTAATCTTCCCCACCAAGAAATGTATTTAGGAGACCAGGAAGATAAAAGATCTTTAACTTTAGCTATGATATGGGATTCATTATAAGTGATAGTATTTGAAAGGTCCTTACAGAACCAAATCCCTAAGTATTTAATACGAGTCGATTGCCATTTAAAACCTGAGTCACCCATGTGAGAAGGAAAGCACAACGAATTGAGGGGGAACATTTCCGTTTTTTCTTTGTTAAGAGTGTACCCGGAAACAAGCGAAAAATCCCTAATGATGTTAGAAATAACAGGAATCGCTGTTGCAATATCATCTGAAAAAATAAGGACGTCGTCAGCGTGAGTGGCTGTTTTAAGCGTATGCGATCCAAAGTAAAAACCTTTAATACTCTGGTTCAAATTGAGTAGGCGAAGGAGTGGGTCTATAGACAAGAGAAAAAGAAGGGGTGAGAGAGGGCACTCTTGTCTAGTGCCCTGACGAAGATTAAAAAAGGAAGTCGTAGCACCATTAACTGATATTCGCTTTTGGTTGTGCATAGAGAGACATTACCATATTAATAAAAGAATCGCCAAGGTTATGGGATTCTAATACTGCTTGTAAGAAAGGCCAAGAGACTTTATCAAAAGCCTTTTCGGCGTCAAGGGCGATCGCCGCGGATGGTAAAAACAGAAAGTTTTGCTTTTTCTATAATATGACAAAAGGTCCGAATATTATCTCTAGCAAGTCTCCCCTTAACGAAACCTGTTTGGGAATCATGGATAAGATTGGAAATATGACCCTCTAAGCGCCTGGCCAAGATCTTGGCAAACATTGTAGCTTCCATATTTAACAGTGAAATTGGGCGAATTTTTTTGGGATCAGAATGATCTTTACCATCCTTCGGAATCACTACTATAGTAGCCTCAGCAGCTGAGCCAGAAACCTTGCCAGAAAGAACAAAATTATCAAAAATCCTCTTAAGATATTTGACTATTGAGGAAGCAAAAGTTTTATAAAAAGCAATTTGAAACCCATGTTGTCCCGGAGCCTTTCCTGAATGAGAATTCTTAATAGCTTGAATGATCTCGTCAGTATCAATCGGTTTCCCCAAATCAATCCTGTCGGAATGCGAAATAGTATTAGTAGGGATCGAGTTAAGAAACTGTTGACAAGTAATCTTGGAGCATTGATCTTTAGGTGTGTATAACGATTCATAGAAGTCTCGAAAGACTCCAAGTATTTGTTGAGTATGGAATTTCTTTGAACCATTTTTATCAATAATATGAGAGATATGAGTAGCTTTAATATTCGTATTTTGATATTTTAGGGTGGCAGCCAACAACTTACCAGCTCTATTTTGTAATAATAAATGCCCGGATTTTTGAGCGTGTACACCAATATAAGCTCTTTTAGTGACTATAGAGTTTAAAGAGTATTTCAAATGCTTGATATCATGTAGGAGAGACTTGTCGTTAGAGTGTCTATATAGCTCCTCTTTACGTTTGATATCATCCCCCAGAGACTGAAGAGATTTTCTAATGTCTTTGTTTCTTTTTGACATTTTTTTAATAATGTGACCCCGTATAGTACATTTAAATGCATCCCACAAAACTATTGGGGAGTTCACCGAAGACTCATTATCTTTGAAGAAATTATCGATCTCCTCATTAAGTTCTTTAACTTCATCATTATCTTCCAAAATTTCTGTATTGAGACGCCATTTACGAGGGCCTCTCGTATCTGTGAGATTAAGGATAGTTGAAGAAACAATTGGGGGGATCATAACATTTATAGTATGTTTTAAAAGAGAGGCATCTACCAAAAGGTAATCAATATGAGAGAAGCTAGAATGTGGAAAGGAGAAAAATGTGAAGTCACTACCAATAAGATGAGCACATATTGAGCATGTGTTTATGCCCCCTAAGGGGTCGAAATTTAAAGGCAGAATGTCTATCCAAAATAGGATCAAGGGGAAGATTAAAATCTCCGCCAACAATTGTTTTTGAATTCTGTGGAATATCAAAAAGTTTTTTATTAATGGAACGCCAAAAAATGTCATCAATGTTTGGGGCATATAAAGTCATAATATAAAGATCATCCAAGCCGTTAGTCAGATGAGTAAGTAGCCATCTGCCACTGGTATCATGCTCAGCTGAAATAAGAGTAACCACCCCATTCTTCTTACCAGAGGCCTCGGAACAAGTAACATCAAGAACCCAATCCTTCCACATAAGAAGAGCTTCTTTAAAGGCTATCTTGGTCTCTTGAAGTAGAACCACATCACCAGATACATTTTTGCAATAATCTAAAATTTTGGCCCTCTTAACAGGGTGATTCAACCATCGAACATTAAGTGAAACAACATTTAAACCAGACATAAATAAACATGAAACAACATAAGTAAATGCATCTGTTAAAAAGAGAAAAAGAGCAACCAAGATAAATCAAAGACTAAAGGAAATAAAGCATGTATCCCAAAATAAAATGAAGCAGATGTCCCAAAATTAGGATAAAGAGCAAGGAGGGGAATGAGGAATAGAAGGAAGAAAAAAAAGAACAAAAGTACTCCAAAGACAAAAGAAGCATTAACCAAATGCAACCCCACCAGGGGATGTCTGTAGGAGACAAAATGCATGGGGGGAACAACGCGGAAGAGCAACAGCAGAGGCTATCAACCTCGGTATGGACAGCTCAAGGATAAACAGGCCGCAGAGCGGCGAAACAAGCATAGCCTTCTCAGGCGGATTACTTATATTGCTACATTTTGCTACTAAGAATAAATAATGTAAATTCCATAAATATAATATGCTTGAACATTTAAGAAAAAGGAGAAAATAGATAACATTTCATAAATAAATAAATAAAGCAGCCTATATTAGCAGATAAATATCAATCTAAGATACTATAAACCAGTCCATAAAGATATATGAATAGCATCTACAGAGTAAATACAATACATGGAATATATAACCAACTTTAAAATGATGGAATAAGAAAAGTCAGAAACAGTCTCATACAATTAAAGCACCTATTAAATAAAAATTAAGTAGAAGGAGGGTATCTAACATAAAATGTAATTCATAAGCAAATCACCATGGCTATTATAGTATAGAACTTCCGGTTAGATATACATTAAAAAGAATAAAACAAAACATGAATAAGTAGATACTCAGTTGGAGCATATAATGACACAAAACATCAAAAATAATTTGATATTCACTGAAGATCAATAATATCAATAAATAGTATATACATATAAATAAATCACCACAAACATAGAGACAGAGAAAAGATAAAAAACAGAGTAAAAGGTAGAATAAGCGAGCCAAACAGAAAAACAAATAGAAGGAAAGATAAAAACGAAGGAAGGAAAATAAAGTGTAGAAAATAGAATACTAACCTTATTAAGAGAATGATAGGAGAAAAAATTAATAATAGGTCAAAGAATAAAGAGAAACAGACAATCGTACAACTTATAAATAAACAATCCCCAAGAGGAAGGATAGAAAGCACAAAATGGCATCGTATTATTATCAACAGATGTACATATTATATATAGCGTAATTAACCACTGTAAAGCTGTGAAATAAAAAATATCATGAATCATACTAATTAGCTAGAACACTTATTATAGAGAAATAGATAAAATGGTTGTCATAAGCTGATCTTTACAAGTGAGACATCATAACTATAGCATAAGGCAACTGTATAAACTATCAGGACATAGATGGTCAATGACGTAAGGAACAATATAACCATATAAATAGATTTACCGCTTAAAAAGACTGCTGGGCAAAGAGAAGACAGAAGAAGAAATAAAAATAGAAAGTAGAAGAAGCAAATGAATAAAGGATCAAATACTTACTGATAGTAAAAGATTTAGAAAAGAGGAAAAAATAGAATTAAAAAATATATTAGCAATAGTCAATTACAACAACATACCTGCAAGGAACCATATAAGTTAGGTCAGTCAGTATAGTACAGAACAGCACTAAGAATGTACACCCAAATAATACTAAATATAGTACAGAAAAATTGCATCAATCTGCAAAGAACCATATGGCACAGACCATGTCAATAAATACAAAAACATTAGAGTCGAGAAGTACCAGGAAGAGAGTCAGAATCCATTTGCGATTCAGATTGATTATCCAAGAATGTCGAAAGATCTGAAGGTTCATAAAAAATCTGTGGACGACCTTTGAAAGTGATCCGAAATCTTGAGGGACCAGCAAAAGAGAATGGGATATTTAAATCAGTGAGTCTCTTGTGTAAATTCAGGAAGCCATTGCGGCGGATCACCGTGTCTCTGGCAAAGTCTTGTGAAATGGATATTCTGTGACCCTCCCATTGCATTGACTTAATTTTCCTCATTTGTGCCAGAATTAGTTCGGTATGTTGATGACGCAAAGGCTTAAAAATCAGGGGACTTGGAGAGGACATCGATCTTGGTTTGAAGGTTGGAACCCTGTGAGCGCTCTCTATCTCAAAATCTTTAATGAAGGAAATATTCAGGGTATTTGGGATCCATGTAAGCAAGAAATCAATTACTGAAGGAGTAGACTTTTCACAAGCTTCTGGTAATCCAAAAATACGACGATTACTTCTTCTATTTCGATCCTCCTGTTCCGTGAGATCTCTCCTCAATGAAGTAATGGAACGTTCTATACTTTGAATGTGCTTCACTTGTTTATTTGTAAAGTCTTCCACATTACTTATTCTAGACTCCGCATTAGAGACACGTATTGAGGGAGATTTAAGATCATTACGAATTGCAGCCACCTCTACCTGAAGCAAATCAGTGTTAGTTTTGGTACTTTGTGCAATATCGTGAACAGTATTGAGTTTAAGTAGAATCGCTTCCAAAGTTGAAGAAGACTCAAGGCTACCTTTGGCTGATGATTCCGGAGAAGGAGAGGTTTGTTTGGAGCGTTTTAGATGAACTTTGGAGTCTCTGTCTTTAGTATTGACACCCATACTTTCCGCCATTTAGATAGAATCGTAATAACTGCCACCGGAAAAAAGAGGATTAGACAGCGCAGGTATGGCAATGTATAGCTGAAAGGACAGAGGAAGAATATACTCTCCAATAGCCAATTAAACTATTTCTGCCGTGACATCAAAACAATAGGAAGCACCAAAGCAGAATGTTATCATGGAAACTTTACATCACATGAAATGGACGACTGGCAATGCAACCAGGTACAATACCAGGTTATACCTCTTCAGTCGAATAGTACAGTATGAGACAAAAACTTCTATCAGATGTCGCCGTTTTAACTCCTCAAAACGTGAAGAGAAAGTATCCTTGCGCTATAGCTGGTGACTATGAACAGAGCGCTGAGACAAGCTAAAATGATGCAGTACAGTACCTTAGGCAGACTCAAATGAGTATTTAGGAGCTTCAAGGGCGAATGTCAGCAACCTCAGATCGTGTTGTGAGGAAAATTACACAGCCGCCCGCCATTTTGAATAGTAACACGATACCTCATTCCATATCGCAGACTCAAATTAGGTAACATAAAGAGAAAAAAACACTTAACATTCTATAGCTGGTTCGCCGTTCTCTGGACTGAAGGGCAATTAGAAATCCCTCGTAGCGTATGGGGATTATTCGACAGTGCAGGCAGTGACACAAAGCCAATAGACTGTAGCCACCTCCACAAAATGATAGGTCACACCCCTATATTTATGGATCTATCGAAGTGCCCAGCAAAAATAATATAGCACAGTACCTTAAAGAGCATCAAAAACAGCAAATGAGAGCTTTAAGAATGAAATGCAGCTATCTTACGTCGCGTTGTGAGGAGAGTTCCATTGACAGTCGCCATCTTGGAAAATATTCTGACAGAGACTTTCCGTGTTACGGCCACAAAACAGAGTGTTGCGAAAAAATAAAACACTCTCCAGTGTTCCTGAAGTATTTCGCCGCTCACCGGAGCTGAAGGGCAATGAAATATCGCCCGTTTCACATGTCAAATGAGCTTCCGCACCGGCAGTGTGACGGAGCTCAAAGGAAAGCAGCCATCTCTGTTGCGCATCAAGCCACGCCCCCATGTCATTTGAAAGTAATGATATTTAACATAAGGTCACAGAAATCTCACTGGCTACTTCATCTGAGTTCCAAAATCTCTCAGTGAGAGCAAATCTATCTCATTCACTTTCCTTGTCTCTAGTACTGCAAATCTTCTTCTCAACTCCCTGCAGAACAACAGACAGCCAGTCCAACAGACTGGGGTGGTTGTAAGTTGAGTAGTGTTCCTGGGACATAAAAAATAAGGTGCAACAAGGGCACTTCCAGGATGTCTACCTGTAACCATCACCTGGTGAGGAAGGGCGGTTGTGCTAAGGCATCAACATTATCTCGGAGGATGCACCTGCTTTTTGAAAAACAGATTTCACTCAGGACAATGGCTTGGTCTTTTCCATATTTTAGTAGTGGTTGTTAAAATATAGAATTTGTGCAACCCCAAAAATGTGTTACCTAGTAGGTCAGTGGCAGTATATTTCACTTTTGGCAGTTATGTTATCAAATCTACATTGCCTCACATGAAGCCTGTTATTGCAGCCTTCCAAAAGCTAGGAATTCATTTCAATTGTATTCTGAGGCTGAAGTTGGTTGGTGTCCAGTAGGCACCAATGCCTCATGCTTTGGAAAAGCACTTGAGGAACATGTTAGACTGTGGGACAATTTATCATACATTTTCACCAGGCCTCATAACCTGGGTATATTTGAAAGCATACCATTACTCCTGTACAGGGATAGTCACTTTAAATTGAACAGGGTCTTATTACTTCAGAGCTCATAGATACAGCCTTGGTAACTGCAAATTGTCAGAAAAGATTTAAGGTGGCAAAAATAATGTGGCTTTTGAGCCACATGTTCAAAGGTGTGTTGCGGTCACCGAGTCTGCTATTTGCAAACCCACATGGTTTGCAACCACAAAACACCTTACTGTTTAAAACGTATCAAAGCCCTTAAAGTATCAGAGCATTCTTTTGGACTTGTAAAAGGACTTTGTAATTCATTGTGATTCCCAAATAGAAGAGGGATGAAAGAGGCCACTCCACCCTCTGATTTGGGATGAGCAATGAAATGTATCAAAGATTTGTGACCACAGTTGCGGTTGCGACCATTGATCAGTCACAGACTCCTGAGGTCGGATAGTAACTGATCCGCAAAGGGAATCCTGCCGGTGGCATTGAGGGAGCAGCCAGTTGTCCAAGAAATGGGAAATTTTCTTTTGTTTAAAGCAACTCCTGCCTATCTAATGATCATGGGTTGATTTACAAAATGTTTCATGCCTTTTGGGAATGTAAATGCAGGGAGGTAAGTCTGCTGTCTCTTGCAGGTCTCCTCCATCCCTGCATTTGCAGCCAATCACCGGGGGAGTGTCCCAAAATGCAACCTGCTTAATTAATATTCATTAGGCAGGTTGTATTTTGACCCCTTGCAAAGGCACAATTTGCGATGGAACCTATTAGCACATAGCATAGCTTGCACAGCAAATTGTATTCCATGGGCAAACCAGTCAGTCAGAGTGTACATTGCACATCACTAATTTGCGAATAGGAATAGCACATCAGGCGTTAGTACTGTTCAGATGACCCCAGACTCAGCTGGCATCAGACTCTACCAGAAATCAAAACACTCTGAGAGCACAGTATGGACATTAGTCATTTTTGTTACAATATTGATATCCTATATTGATTTTTTTTTTTTTTAAGTTTGTGAAGTTGTGTGACTTCGTAGGAAACATATTAACAGCATTTATAATTGTGGAATTAAATGGCACAGGTTTGCACACCGGTTTCTGTTAACATTTACACAAAACCACCGTCCTTCCTTACAATCAGTCTGGAGGACAAAGAAATATTTGCTATTATTTAACACAGACTCTGCCCTACACACAGACGTCAATTGGGTATCCATTCCCTGCTTCACTACAAAAATACCTGAACTCAACAGTCTTTAATATAAAACTCACCCTTTTCTTCCTGCTTAAAAAACGAAGTTAATAAAGTAGAATAACACCATATATTAATAGAGGATATTTTTCAAGAACAGAAGGCAGGAAAAAAAGACCTGCACACAGTAAGATGTGCTCGTAAGACTGCTGCTTAACGAATGTCTTCAAAGGATTGCGGTGGCAGCCCTAGTCCAGGACAGCAGCACAGCAGCTCATTGTTCTTCATGGGAATAAATGGTGCATAATAATGCATGTCATTACTGCTCGTTACAGAAAGGGGAAGCCGTTGTTGCATTTTAATGAAAGAGCTAAATGTTCTGCATTGCCAACTTTGGTTAAGGAATAATTATCCAAGAAAAAATAATTCTGGCGGTTGCTAATTAACACTCCAAATATTACAAATTGCAGTGAAGGACACTGTCTACAATTTACACGGGTGACAGAAAGTGTTTTGCTTTGAAAAGGACCAGTATATTTAGCTGGAAACAGCTCCTGATGCTGAAGATAAGCTTGAAAAGAAGCTGCAGAAAGTGACGCTAACTGACTCCCATAAAACAAGAGGTGGCCATTCTCACAAATATAGGGGCATATTAGCAAGGGCACTATCGCCGCTTTAGCAGCACTTTTTGCCGCTAAAGCGGTGATATTCTTATCGCCCTATCAGCAAACTGTCTCTAACAGCAGTTAGCGACAGTTTTCGGGCATTAGCGCCCGTGTTTTTACCGCTTTGCATGTCAGCGATATTTATCGCTAATGACATGCAAAGTGGGCGTTCCCGACGAACAAACCTGGGAAACACCCGCTAACAGGCCTATTGCCTATTAGCAAGGTGGCCATGGCCCCAGTTAGCGACGTGAAAAGTCGCGCTAACCGGGTCATCGCTATTTATTTAACACCTGCAATTAGCAGGTGTTAGCCATATCTAACATGGGGGGGTGGATTATGCTGATACGACCACAGGGTCGTATCAGCAAGGTTATCGCCGTTTTCCATGAAACATCGCTGGAAAACCAGCGATGTTTCATGGAAAACACCGCTATGGCAGGAATAATTATCGCCATAGCGCTAAATATCGCTAAAACAGCGTTAGCATGGCAAATTATTCCGACGATAGCCGGCGATAAGAAAGTGCTCGCTAAACACGCTTTGCGATGTTTAGCGCACTTTTTAGATAATATGCCCCATAGTCCCATTTGCGGAGAATTTTAGAAAAAGAGTGGGGCATATTAGCAAGAAGCTCGTTAATATTATCGCCGTTTTAGCGGCAGGAAACTGCAGCTAAAGCGGCAATAATTGGCTTGATAATATGCGCTATAGAATTCCAATAGAAGCCCAGGTTAGATGTCCTGCACATCTAACCTGGGCTTCTATTGGAATTCTATAACGCATATTATTAAGCCCATTATCGCCGCTTTAGCGGCAGTTTCCTGCCGCTAAAACGGCGATAATTTTAACGAGCTTCTTGCTAATATGGCCCAGTATTTGTTAGGGGTTGCTTTATAAATACAAACTCACATAGCAACTTCCTACCGATTTCACAATGCATTTAAATTACTGAATGAAAATGTGACCGTGAAAGGTGCTTTGAATTTAAACCACTTTTCTTATTTTACTCTTAATTTCAAAGACAGAAAAAGCAAATGCCCAGGGGTAATTTGCGGATGGATATGCATTTATTAATTAGCGGTTTTGTTGCAAGCCATTAAAACTGAGATGATCAGACAGCAAAGCCAAATTTGTGAGAGCAAAGGGTTGCGGATAAGATGTGGATTCAGACAGTGTAAACAGAAATTTTGATACAGATACAAAGTGACAATGTTTTCCTTTGTTACCGAAGCTTTCATGTCTCTTCATGTCCCACTGATTTGTGGTGACACATTGTTAGCTGGAAACAAACTGTCAGATGCATGGATTCTGTTCAGACGTCTATTTGTCTTCCAATTTCCAATAATATTGCTCCGCACTATAAATGTTAAAACATCTTTTGTAATGAAAAATACCGTTACATATCTTTAAGGCGTAACATTCGTGTAGTTCCAGTGTGCGTGTTTTTTCTGCATGGTCAGATTATAAATACATTTTAAAATATGGATAAAGGAGGCTTAGAGGAGGTGCTCTGTGTCAACAATAATCCCAATATACTCGTACGTTTAATGGTCTAAACAAGCCATTGGGGATACACTATCACATCATAATGGTTTAAGAAGCCATTTAGAACACACCATGGCATCATAATAGCCTAAAAAGGTCCTGTGGGACATTCCAGTGCATTGCAATGGTATAAAGAAGCCGTCAACCCTTGGGACCCCACATCATAATGGTCTAAACAAGGCCTTTGGGACATTCCAGCACATCAAAATGGTCTGAGAAGCTCTTTGGGACACCCCAGCACATCATAATGGTCTAAACATGCCCTTGGGGACAACCCAGCACACCATAATGGCCCAACAAAGCCCGTGGGGACACCCCAGCACACCATAATGACCTAAATAAGACCTTGGTGACACCCCAGCACACCATAATGATCTACACATAGCCCTTGGGGACTCCCCAGCACATCATAATGACATAGACAAGTCCTTGGGGACACACCAACACACCATAATGGCCTAAACAAGTCCTTCGGGCTACCCTAGGACATTATAATGGTCTAACCATGCCATTTGACAAATGGCAGCACATTTCAATCACTTACGAGCACTTATTATTCTTCTCTTTGACCTGATTTACCAAGATTTTATTTCCGGCTTTAACACTGGTGGCACCCTTTGCGACAATGTCTGTTGGCGCCCCCCCAATGACCACCTCTGCCACGGATTCCATCACTAGCACCCTTTAGCAGTGCCCCTCAAGTCTCCATAACCACTCTCTCTCAGATTCATTTAGTTTTATAGCACCACTCATACCAGTGTAAGGTGTCAGAGCACTTTAAATCACACACACATTGCACAGAGACAATCATATGTGTGTAAATCAGTGTATAGGAAATGTTACATCAGACAGGACTACAAGGTGTAGTATAGGAGTAACATGTCATCGATACTGGTAGGCAATATAGTTTAAGAGTCCTTATTCTAGAAAAGCACATATTAAAACATAACACCATTGTTAGCGGTTCTCTTTAATAATAAGAATTATTTTCTACCCAAATGAACCCTTTTCGCAAGATTAGGGTGATGAAAGACTGGGCAAAAACACATGTAGCTCTAACATATACCTTGTAGTTTGCATGCAGCTCTTTGATGACAGTTAACAGCTCAATGTTCTATATTAGGATTTCGACTTATAAACAACAAGTTACAAAGGGAGCTCTCTTACAAAAGCAATATGCACTTTGTTATCTGTATAGTACACGTCCTTAGCAGCAGGCACGTTAACCCTCTGAGCTACCTTAGGATGAGTTAAAACTTCCACTAGACAATCCTCCGGTCTCTTCAGGAAGACGATTAATCACCAGAGTTATCTTGAGATTTTAAATGATGAAATATACTTGCAAAAATGACGCCCCCACCCTGAGTCAGCGCCTGGTGCAGTGGCACCGATCGCACCGCCCTAGAGCCGGCCCTGTGAGCTACTGTACATTACTCCTGGGCTTGCTGTGACTTACTACTTGCTTTCCAGGTGTAAAACACACTCGTGGAAACATGCTTTGTGAATTGTGCCCTTTGAGAGTTGTCCTGGGCTCAGCTCTACAGGTAACCTGCAGAAGTCATGGGCTCCACTGCTGATTTTATCATCTTATGACAGTCATCTTTACCATCATCAAGGACTTACTCACTGCAATTGAACCACTGGCTCGCTGGTCCCTGAAAGAATATCACCAGAGTATAGATTCATTGATCAATGGACTGAGCACCAAGTGTAACAATTGTCATCAATTTCCCAAAGGAAATAGGTGCAACTACATTTGGTCAAGCCAACTACAAGCCCAGCACTTTCTAACATCCCCGTCAGAGCAAAAGTGAATGCACCTCAAGGCATGGATTAGGTAATTGGTGCTCCCTTGCACAAGTGGCACTGTCCCATGTGCATTACAGGGAAGGCATTGCATGCGTTCTGTAACAAGGAATGCATAGGCACTGGCACAGTGCTACTGCATTGCAGAGGTGCCTTCACTCATATTTTAACAAATGAAGGAATTTCATTTGTCTTTCTTTAACCACTTTAGCTATATATTTTTGCAAGATTCAACGCTTCTATCCACCAATCTGTCCCACAACCAGTCAAAATGCCTCAAACTCATAATTTACATGGGCATAAATCCTAGGCTGATTATATTTCCAAAATATGGACTGACCACTCTCTTCTGGCCCATATCACGATAAGCTTAATTGGTTCAGGGCAGAGTGCTCGTTTTATTAACCTGCAGCTGGTAAAGTGAATTAATTTAACCCAATATGTCTCAGAGTTAGTGCTTTATTGTCAGAAAAAGAACAAATCAAACCTTGCTCACTGTTTCCAAACTGTAATATCTGAAAATACAGTTGTGACCTTTGAGCAACATTGCAAAATGTTTTAACTTGTCTGTGCCCTTATTGAAGTAAATAATCTGCATGCAAAGGAGGTTATCTGTCACGATAAGAAGTAGATTTGCCTGATAAACCATGTCCCTTTGCTGGAGGTGACTAGCAGTGCTAGGCACATTTAGAAAATTGCTTTGAACTAGCTCAAAATTATTTCACCTTTATTATGTGCCCTGTTGAAGTCTTTGATCAGCTGACCATTTTCTTTTCAGTTCATTTGTGTTTGATGAAGTTGAAAGCTTCCTGCGGTGAGATGTAATGGATTCCCTGATACACTTCTTTATATCAAGATAGGGGTAATCTTTGCCACCTTTAATAAGTGGAAGAGTCAATGAAGGCATAGAGGTGCCACCATATCATGCTGTCATAGTCATTCAGAAATAATTAACAATGACAAATTGGTTACCTTTGACTTCTTTGTGGTAGCATTCACACAAAAGCATGAGCATCCTATTTTAATCAAGCTATCCAAGAGAGTGAATTGACTCCGAGTTAGATTGAATGCAAATCGACCAAATGTAAAACCTTAAAAGAATCTCTAAATCAGAATGTAGATGTTCAACTGACACAAACTCAGTGAAGAAAACAAGTGAGCATATAACCTTGCTTAGACAGAAGGAAATATATAACCAGTGACATAATCCTTGTTTGAATTTATTTTTGGGAGTATATTAAGTGCCTCCCTCTTGTTCTGATAATAACTGCAATGCATTTCTCCAAAACTAGCATGTAATACTGGTGATTCCTGCTCGCTCTTTATAGCAGTGGAATTTAAAATAAAACATCATACTTTGCTCCAATCCCTGCCATCACCTCCCCTCATCCTTAGCTTCCATATCAGCCATTAATGATTGATGGCGTGAATGAGATGTTCAAAATTGTTTGTGGGAATAAGGATAAATGAACACAATGGAAGTGGCAGCTAAGTGCTGGCACAAACACGTTTTTAATTTTAATCAGTTCAACCCGTAACTTACAAAGATGGTCTCCAACTCCGCTTCTTGTTCTTCTCCAGGCAAAAGGACCTTTGACACCATTTTAGAATGGAGAATAAGTCGATATCAACTCAATAAACATTATCAATTATGTTCAGTCAATGATGAGAATTTGGAATTAGTTTGAAAACCTTCATTTATCAGTAAACGTTTAGTATATTGCATTTGGTCTCTTTATTCAAATTAGTAAATTAAATAAATCTGTTTAGAGAAATATCAAGAAAATCATGGTTAGAGTCAATCAGGAAAAATTGAGCGTGTTCCATAAAGGAATTTAAGTCCTTATTCTTTTCTAACGGATCCTAACGTACCAGAACCCATAAAGAGTCCTTATGGAAAAAGAGTGAGATAATAAGGAACTTTAAAATATAAGCAGATTTCAGTTGAACTCCTCATGAAGAGTAGTTCTAGAACCTTGTCCTAGTCTCTTCTCTCAAATTGCATAAGCAAACAGTCACAGTAACAACTGTTCAAAGTTAAGCTAAGAACATTTTCACAGCAGTAGCCATAACCATTAAAGAAATATGCGCCCACAAAGTAGTTTGTGACAGAAAACACTGTCAGCAGTAGCTCACAGCGAATGGGGTGAGAAGTGTTGAATGGGAAAAAGGATGGTCGCAGAAGAATAGCCTGCACCAGTTTGGGCAGCATAAAAGCTCTGAGCACATCTAACTAGGAACACGTATATTATAAACACAAAAACATATGTTACAATACGTACTGGTGTTGGGTCATCATAAGCCAATGAGGAAGGATGACAGGTTGCTTCTTCCTTCATTGCCACGGTAAACATTTGAAGTCAGCAAGGTGCTATCTACATGTTGCCTACATAGATGCTGACATTCATGTGCAGCAGATTCATGATGAGTTCCCACGAGAACCATGCAGTCTAAAGTATTAGCTATTCAGGATTTTATGGCAAGACAAGAGGCTAGCATTATGTGCAAATCCTTTTATTTGCCACCTCCAAGCAGCAACCTTTAAAGATCTATATTAGAACCAAATATGACAACATAAACAAAAATAGTCCATCTAGTCCATAAAACTCCCAGATACTCCAAACTCTTCCTCTTTTGTTTGCTGCTTCTGAGCAGATAAGTATATGTTTAGCTTATTAGCATGCATAGTCTATGACTTATTGATTGAGTAAGTATGATGATTTGTTAAAATATTTATTGCATAGAACCTAATTTATTGGTTCAAGTTAGATATGTTAGGTATGTAGGGAAAAACCATACGAGAAATCGATGTTTAAATGTAAAGAAGATGTTTTTAGCCATGTTAGATTGAAGACGACAGGTATCAGCAATTTGTTATCATTTAAATAAGCAAGCCTTACAGTGTGCACTATGAACCATGTGAGCGCCTTTTGAATTCCGGAAGACCTCTGGAAGACCTGCCGCGGGGCTCAACATCTGTTGATTCGAAAGGCTGTAGAGCTCTGCGAGGTGTGAGGCTGCGTTGTGCGCTCGCTGCTCAGCGGAGTGTCGGACCTCATGAGTGCGGCTCCCAAGAGAATATCAGAGCTCGGGGAGGCAAGGGACTGTGTTCCTAGCCTCATGGGTGTGGCTCCCAAGTGTAAGAGGCAGCATAACCTGACATTGTGCACAGAGGTTCACGCTTTATTAAGCTGCAAGGAGCGCTCAAGTAAAAAAGAAATAAAGTATAAGGCAGCTTCATTTAAAAAAAAAAAAAAAATCCTCAAGTGAGCACAAACATTAAGAATATTTAAAGAAAAGAGATAAGAGAAATATTTTTTTTTTTTAAAAGGTAAACAAGAGAATAAGAAGTGGGGTTTACTTCCCCCGTGTGGCTTATTGAGCCTATCAACATCATTAGGTGGTTTTGGGCCATTTTGTAGGCTGTTATGAATGTGGGACCGCCACAAGACACCTTTCACCACCACTGTGGGATCCTGGATCCTGGCGGCGGTGGTGAAAGGGGCAGAAAATGGTGGGGGTGTTGATGCCGGCACCACTGAGCAGATTTTGACCTCCATTTCCACCACCCATTTCAACTCTCTCTCTCTCTCGGGCTAGATCTCTTTATTGGTTCTGACTAACTACATTTTCCCCCAATTCTTAAAAAAGGGAATTTTTTCCTTTATGGAACGCACTTTAAGGCATTGATCATATGATTTGGTTAACCAATATTGATTTTAGATTTCTGTCATAAATTGACTAATGAGATTAATCTCATTATTCAACTGAATTCAAATTGTGATTTGCAATAAAGATGATCTACTAAAAGATTTAATAATAAAACCTTTTAACTCATACCTAATTCTCATTATTGACAAAAAATAGATTAGTTATTGTGATTACTGTTTTATGTGATGTTAAACCCTCTTCTTCTCTAAAACAACGCCTAAGATCCATCACATCAGAAATGAGTGGCAGTGGTTAGCCCTGATGCTGGTAAACTGTGACTCTTAATCCCTGTTTCTGCATCAGCAGGTGTGACTTGATGAGCTATCCTGGCAGGATGAGAGGGAGGAGCGGGACACAACCTCACTTACACCTGAATAGGTTGTGTCCTGGCCCCACAGCAAGGGCTGCATAACCCCCTGTAGTGAGTCTGGAGCCAGGGCAGGAAGGAAGGACATCTTTGCACTTCAAAGGCATCTCTTCGAAGTCTCCCCCACTTCAAAGGCATCACCGAGTGTAAGTACTGGACCTCAGACACCACCACGTCAGTACACTTTTGGACCTGTGGGTACTCTGCCAGGAGAACGACTGCTGTCCTGCTGAAAGGACTGCCACTCTGCTGGACTGCAACTTTGCTGGACTCCTGCTTCGCTGTGCTGACCTACTTCCTGCTGCTCTCTTACGTGGGTGAAAAGGACTGAACCTGCATCTCTTGAACCCAGACTCCAGGGTGACTGCAAGGGCTAGTTTCCTGGCCTCCTGTTCTGTAGCCTCAAGGACATAACAGGCTTCCAACAACTCTGCATCTGCACTTGGAGTCTGCCATCTAAGGGGCATATTATCAAGGATCTGCGATATTTATCGCAAAGCGCTTAGTGCTGTTTTTTTATCGCCGGCTATCGCTGGATTTCCTCGCCGTGATAGTGCGGTATTATCAACGCGTATGGCAAAGGCGATAGGAAATCCAGCAATAGCGTGTAGAACCAGCAATAGCATGAGAATTCCAGCGCTAAATTAACAGCGCTAATGAAAAGCTTGCTAATAGGCAAGTGTATACTTAACCCAACAATCCACTCTCCATTGACAAGATGGTTAAGGCAAGTTTTTTTCAGGCGTTAAATTCCAGCGATAAGCGCGAATTCTTCCTATCGCTCGCGGGCATTGATAATAGGGGAAGTTGTGTTTGCGACTGTTTCAATGGAGTTTTAGTCAGGAACGCCTACTTTGCATGTCATTAGCGATATATATCGCTGACATGCTTAGAGGTACAAAAACGGCCGCTATCGCTAATAAACTCACGCTAAGGCCCGTTAGCTGCAGCTTGGTAATAGTGTGATAAAAATATCGCTGCATTAGCGGCAGAAAAGTGCCGCTAACGTGGCGATAAAGGGCTTGATAATATGCCCTTGTGAGTCTGCCCTGCCAAGTGCTGCCACCCTAGTCCTGGACTCTTGGATGTAGGCCTAATTTGCTTACCAGTGGAACTGATGCATCTTCTCTGCTGAGCGGCGAATCCTCGAGCTGAACCAATGCATCGCCTCAGCTGAGCGGCACATCCTTAAGCAGAACCGGTGCATCACTGCTACTGCATGGATTGGATCCAGCGCAGAAAGTCCTTATCGCCCTCGCATTCCTCGGAACCGAAGCATTGCCAAGGGATGTGGCACATCTCTGACCCAGGTTCTCACATCCCTTGCGACTGCAGCTCTTTGATGATGCCGGACTCCGTATTGCAGCGCCGCAGCTCTTTGGTACCGATGCATCGCCAGCTGCAGGCCATATCCTCAATGCCTAGAATTTGCATCACAAGTTATGTGTGACGCTTCTTAAACATGGATCCACGCAATGCTCAATGACCAGGATGTAAGGTCCTTGGTTCAGCGGGCCTAACCTGGTCCCTGTAGCTAGCAAATGCCTATTACAATCAGTCTGAACTTGTGACTTTTCCCTGGTTCGGCATGACCAGATATCCCTTGTTGGCAATTTTTGCTTTTAGGTGCTATTTTACCCTAAAATGTTGAAATACATTATCCCTGGGTACCCTGATTGGAATTTTGACATCTTGGTCTTGTGTTATTTTTTTAAATGTACTCTATATTTCTAAACCTGGTGTGGGATCTTTTTTTGTAGTGTTTTCACTGTTTTACTGTTTGAAGTGTTGCACAAATACTTTACACATTGCCTTCAAGTTACGCCTCACTGCTCTATGCCAAGCTATCAGAGGCTGAGCAAAGGTTAATTTGGGGTTTGCTTGTGCCTTATCCTGAGTAGGATTGTGGTTATTGCTTGAACAGCGTTCACACCCCCGTCAACCAAAAACTCAATTTTTAACAGTGGCATTTTCAGAATTGTAATTTAAAATCCAACCTCATCATAAAAGAGGATTTTTTATTACAATTCCAAAAACACCAAACATGAGCTGTTTGCCTGCTCCCATTTGGAAGTAGAGCTAATTAAATGTAATAAGGCAACTATAATGTCATACTATGGGAGAGGCAGGCTTTGCAATAGTGAAAAACAAATGTAAGAGTTTTTCACTAACAGGACATGTAAAACCTGAAGTGCATGTCTAACATTTTAAATACACTGCACCCTGCTCTTTGGGCTGTCCAGGACCTACCATAAGGGTGACTTGTGTGTATTAAAAAGAAAGGTTTGGGCCTGGCAAAAAGGTTTATCTTGCCAGTTCGACATGGCAGTTTAAAACTACACATACAGGCTGAAATGGCAAGATTGAGACATGTTTAAAGGGCTGCCTAAGTGGGTGTCACAATTAGTGCTGCAGGACTACTATTAGAATTTAATTTACAGGCCCTGGGCACAGGGAGTGCCACTTTACTAGGGACTTACAAGTAATTTAAATATGCCAATTTTGTATAAGCTCAAGTTCTTCCAATTTTAAAGGCAGGCGTGGCTGGTGCAGGTAAAAGCGGTGGGCGGTGGGATGGGGCGGGGGCGGGGGCAGGGCGGGCCGCGGGAAAATAATAAAATAAAAAAATAAAACCACTTACCTTGTGCTCACTATGTTGCGAAGTTTGAACTTGAATTCATGTAAACTGTACCGCTGCTCCTTGTGCTTCCTTCAATAGATAATCATTCGCTGGCCCTTGCAATTGCTTCTTGTCTCACACGGAGTCTCTCTTCCCAGTCATCGCCACTTCTGTAGTGAACACTCTGTGCAGTAATAGAGTTGAAACTGTAGTTTAATCAACAGCATAGTAATACATCCATCTTCAAGGGGGCACAGGAGTAACTGACAATCTCATGGATCCCAAAGGTGACCTCATTGCATTCCATGTTCCGTGATGTCAACCCTCTAGCCTACACATTACCACTGACTGACTGAATTATTTATTTAGCGCACTATTGCCGAGGCATCTTGGCGCTGAGGTGTGTGTGAATGGTGCAGCGTAAAGATCTAGGTCTTTGCAAAAAGCCAGGTTTTCAACCTTTTTCTGAATAGAGTCCTTTTGGGTTGTTGTCACATCTGCATAGGGAGGGAGTTCCAGAGCTTAGCCGCTTGGAATGAAAAGCCCTTTCCTCCCCATCTGACTCTTGTTATCTTGGAGAGTCATACCAACCCCATCTTTGCGGACCTAAGGGAGCGTGAGGGCACGTACCGAGAAAAAAGGAGCCTGAGATCCGCCGCTCCTCCTCCATACAGAGCTTTGTGCACCAAGCAGAGGGCCTTAAAGTCCACTCGTCGTCGAACTGGAAGCCAATGTAACTGCTTAATACCGTTGGACGTCGGATGATGTTTGGGTAAGTCCAGCAGTATTTGAGCGGCCGCAGTCTGTAGTGACTGAAGTTTGGAAAACTGTCTTATGCCAGCTCCCAAGTACAGGGCATTACAGTAATCGACTCTCGACAGAACCAAGGCTCCTACTACCGTTTTCCTTAGTGAGAAAGGAATGAAGGGAAGGATTTTTCGTAGAACCTTCATCGTAAAAAAGCAAGCCGAAGTGACTTGGTTAATTTGTGGGGCAAGTGTTAAGTCTTTATCAATCAGGAAACCTAAGTTCCTGGCCTTTGACACAGGGACAGGGCAAATGCCAGCCTCGGGGGGCCACCATAGTTGGCTCCATACTGAGGGTTTCCGACCAAACTCAACAAACTCAGTTTTTTCTGTGTTGAGCTTCAGAAAATTAGAGTTCATCCAGGCCATCAGTGCCGTGAGACAGTTGCGGAATCGTTCAGCTGTTATATCCGCACTTTGTGTGAGTGACACCACAAGCTGGGTGTCGTCCGCATATGACACTAGCCTCAGACCGTGATCTTTTATTAGTTTAGCTAGTGGTGTGACGTACAGATTGAACATTGTCGGAGACAAGGTTGAACCTTGAGGGACTCCACATGGGAGGTAAAACTCTCCTGACTGAAGACCCTCCCAATGAATTAGTTGTACCCTTGAGGCCAGAAAGGACGAAAGTAGAGCTAGAGCTGTGTACGTAATGCCCACTGCTTTCAACCGCCGTAACAGTACCGCATGGCTTACGGTGTCGAATGCAGCAGTTAGATCTAGCAGGATGAGGACAGCCCTGCCCCCTCCATCCATCACCTTGAGGATCTCTTCTGTTGCCATAATCAATGCCGACTCCATTGAGTGCCGAGATCTAAAGCCATGCTTGGTGGAGTCAAGGATGTTGTTGGAATCCACATACTCCATCAGTTCCAGGTTCATGGCTTTCTCCATGATTTTAGAGGGCAATGGGAGGCAAGATATGGGGCGATAATGTTTGGTCTCCTGGGGATCTAGCGTGTCTTTCTTTAGGATAGGTCTAATAGAGGCCTATTTCCAGAGCTGTGGAAAGACCCCTGAGCTCGTGATCTCATTAAGGAGAGGGGTCAGAGACTCACTGAACTCCTCTGGAGCCAAATGTAAGATGTAGGGGGGCAAGGGTCTAGGGGGGAGCCAGACTTAGTTTGTAACAACAGGTCCGCAACCTGTTTTTAGCTTAGTGCTGAGAACCGTGACAAGCTAGACTGAGTTGGAGTATCCTCCAACAACTCTTCGCAGTTCTTCCCAGTGGTATCCACTGTGTTCAAAAGATCATTGTAGACTGTCTGAACTTTATTCTGAAAGAACATAGCCATTTTGTCTACAAAGTTTTGATCAGGCGTGAATACCGTATCTCGCGGGCACTTTGATAATGCGGACACGGTTTTAAATAGTTCCTTAGAGGAATTAGTGGCCTCTTGGATTTTATTGGTAAAATATATCGTTTTTGCCTGTTTTATAGCATTCTTGTATTCCTCTAAGGTTCTGTTATATTCCTTTCTATGTGCCATACTATAGTCAGACCTCAAAAGACGTTCCTTACGTCTGCATTTAACTTTGATTCGCCTCAGCTCAGCTGAGTACCAGAGCGACGTAGCTTGCCTTCTCCTAGGGTGCTTCGTCACTTCTGGCGCCAGCCCATTTACTGCGTGACTGAGCCAGTTCTCAAATTTATAGCTGCTGCGTTAGAGTCAGCTATAGCTGGAGGGGTCTTTGTCAAAGCTTTGACCAGGTCATTTCTATATATGTTTCCAAGGACGTGATTTGACCAGAGAGGATCTTTTCCTGCGACGCCTACTAATTGTGGACATCTTAACATTAAAATAGACTGCGGCATGATCTGACCAAGGTACTGGTCGCACACTCTCCACTTCAATGTGTTCATTATTGGTAAAAATACCATCCAGCGTGTGCCCAGCTTGATGGGTTGGCTCGGATATGATCTGGCTCAGCCCATATCCTGCCAAATTATCAATCAGACAGGCGGAGTCTGAGTCGTTATTTGATTCTAAATGAAAATTGAAGTCACCCAAGACTGTAAAAGTGGCAGTGTCTAGGCATGATTCCATAAAACTCTGTAATGATCTGATAAATGGAGCTCTTGTCCCTGGCGGCCTATAAACAAGTAGGCCTGGGAGGAGTTCACAATTATTATGTTTAACACTGAATGTCATTGCCTCTGCCTCCAGCGTAGGTTCAGGCCTAATCCTTACCATATAGTGAGATCGGTATATCAACGCTATACCTCCCCCTTTTGCTCCAGCCCTATCTAGTTGAGCTACCAAATAGCCTGCTGGAATGGCAGCATTCCCGTCCAGTTCGGATGTGTGATTCGCCCAAGTTTCCGTAAGGAACACCAAGTCCGGGTTAGCCACTTGAATAAGACACTCTAGGTCGTATTTGTGCTTAGGCATCGACCTTGTGTTTAGTAAGATACAACTTATTACATTGGGCCCCTTGTGTGGGGTTACTTGAGTTAGATCGATAGACTGAGGGTCCTTTGTGTTTTGGGAAGCATTGTTTTCCAAACTAGCTAGGGGCATGGGATTCTCCCAATCTCTTGTGTTGTATCTGTTTTATTGATAGATATTGGGCCGTCAGCCCACAAGAGTTACACCGTTCCGGTCTATAATTAGGTTGATCCAGTAGTAATGATGGTTGTGGACACTCACCATGATTGAGCTCAATGAGTTCCCTCCGTGTATAAGTTTGTTTAGGAAAATGGGCAGGGGTTCTGGCGCTAGTCGCGCTCCGGGCGCCGACGGGCACAGACGGGCTTGCCTTTGGCGCGCCTTCGGTGTGCCGGCGGCGCGCCCGCTGCGCGGTCGCTCCAGCGTGAGGTTTGTGGGCAGGGATCAGAAAAAGACTAGAGAGCTGACCCCAGAGCCCAGCGGGACCGCTCTGACCGACGGGCACCGCAGGGTCGGTAAAATATTAAGGCTGATCACAACAACAGGTTAAAATATTAAAGGAGCCTTTGAAGGTGCCGGAGAGGCTGTGATGGGGGGCATAATGCTAAAGGACAAGCATTAGGCTGCAGGCTTTTTCACAGAGTGAGGAGGCAGTTGGTGTTTGTCCAGTGCGACTTGTGCTCTTTGAGATACCCGCATGTCTGCTGCCATCCACACCTATATTGGTGCCGTTTTCCCACTCTGATTTTTGCTCCCGCCCTGCTCCCTCATGGCTAGACTTCTGTTGGTCTCTTGGGTCACTAAGCTTTGATCTTAGGAGGTCTGAAGGGGCATTGATTTTCTGCCTTCTGCCCTTTAACTGAAGCTGCAGCGATTTTGGTAATGGCACCCTTGCATTAGTGATCTGAGATGTTTCACTAGTAAACGCTTGCATATTTTAGTCTTTAAATGACCCCAAATAGTTGTCTTTGTCTGGTATGAAGGAGCAGCGATTTATAGATAAAAAAAGGCATCCCAAGGTGCTCTTCTGTTGACTTTTTGTTGGGGTTGCACGTGCCTACCAAGAGGTTGTATCTTGTGGTACTCTCTCCTTGGTGTGGCGGGCCTCAACTGCTTTCCTTGAGTGCTTGGGATAAGATGACACAGAAGAAGTTGCGTCTGGGCATGTTTTTGTACCAACTCATTCTCTGAAAGCAAAAAAATCAATTATTCACAATAAAAGATATCAATTGCTACATTTTAAATCTTATCCAGCAATTTCAGATTTCTTCGCATGGTCCAAAAAATAAGTCACAGAAGTTACTGATTCCCCTTAGTTCTGGTTAGTCCTTCAGACCAGTAAATCCTGACTTGAACTTCAATATGGACATGACTATGTCATCAATAACTAATGGTCAAGAACAGGGTGAGTATCTCCCTCTTTGTATTGCTCGACTAATATCATCTGGAAAGAACGAAAAGGTGGGGGTTGAAGGAATCCACCCTTGATTTAAAATCACTGGCCCTAGACACAGATAGTGCCCAGGAAAAGATCTAGGGGGAGCTCTAATGTAAATGCTTCAAAAGGTTCTTCTTTTCATCAGAAGGTGATCCTGCCCGGCCCAAGCAAGGTGGAGAATTTTATATTGCTGTATATAGAACTGGTTAGGGGCATTCCATTGGAGGTGGTAGATATCCTAAAGTCCCCCGCATCAAGTAAAGGGTTGGGGCATCTCCCTCAAAGCTCAAAAGTTCGGCCCTCTTTACCTATTTTATAGAGTAGCACTCCTACCACAAGGAATTCTATGGATTGTGAAGGCTTCATCTCATCCAGTGTACAGTGGAATCTGGAGCCCTTTAGTACTGGTGTAGGAGGGATGCCTTCAGAGGTATTGAGAAAGTGTTATCACTCTTGAAAAAATCTGTGTCAAATTCACACCATGTATTGGACACATTGCCTGCCATACTAATAGGTGTTCATAAGTGTACTCTCCTGGAGTCACTAGAACACCTTCAGAAATCATCAAGGATTCGAAAACAATTGCTACTGATGTTAAATGCGAGGTTAATAATGCCGCTGTTCAAGTTTGCAAACCCTGTATGGTAGAGGGTTTCTTAAGTAGGACAGACTTTAATAACTCAGAATCAATTCAGGAGCAAGTATATTGTTTAAAACCATTATTTGAAGAACCAAAACAGGAGGCACCTTTAAAGCTGTCAGAAGCAGAGTGGTTCCCAATTTTAGGAAAGGGCCAACATTAAGCGCACCCGTAAATCCTCCATCTACATAAATGGATGCCCCTGATTTTCCGAAAGGTGATCAAAGTATGCAGAGTAATCTAAAAAGACCCTCTGACAATATGAAAAAGAAGAAGAAGAAAAGGTGCGTAATAAAACAAAAGGTGAAGAAAATCAGATTTGAGAATGCAGCAGTTGTGGATAATGTTAAGCCATCTCCTTTACTATCTCCCTGCCTGTGCTGGCCAATATTCTTATTGTGGCATCTCACATTGTTTACAGTCAAAATCCATCTGCTAAGCCTCAGGTGGACAAGGCTAAAGTATCTATCGATATCTAGAAAAATTCAACATAACAGCCCAATCAATGGGTTGGCACTTGAAATGTCTAAGTCCTATTCATGCACGAGTTAGTCAAGAAGTGGTTCACAAAGTACAGCTGGAACATAAGACTATGCAATGTGAAGAAAGTTCTACTCACAAGGTTTCTGTGGAGAAGAATGGACATATGGTCCCTAATACTGCAGGCATTGTCAGAAAAGGTGTATCAGCCTGGAAAGGTTCTAGGCCTTCAAGTCTATTAAAACATGGGGCAAATGTTTTTATGTTCCACAAGTGTATCGATCAGCTTTTGGAAATGTTTTGTGTATTGCAAGTAGTGATCATCTGGGTTTTGATCTTAAGACAAATACGTTGGACGTTGTTTTATTGTTGGATCATGAAATATATCCTTTTTATAGATGTTCCATTTTGCATTCTCTTTTGGAAATTGAGACATTGAAATTAGTGAAAAGCATTGATATTGTAAAAGTGTATATAAAGTCCTCAGGTCGTGTACCAAGCACTAGAATTACCTTTAGGTCAATGATTATTGTAAATCTAATGAATCAGCACTGTGATTACTTCATTAAGAGGGGTATTGGTGTAATCCATGTTGTGCAGGGAATGGATTTAGATGTTAACAAGTCTAAGGAGTCAGGTCTGAATAAGAATGGGGAATTGTTGTCCCGGGGGCTTGATAAGGTCATGCTGCAAGGAAACCCCAAGCATGTTGTTATATCAATAGGCCGGGGGGCAGAGTCATAAAAATCTTGAAGTCTGTTCAACATCGTATTCAGGAATTAGAGCATTTAGCCATTTAAATGGAGTTGGGTGGTGGGAGCTTTGAACAACATTCACCCCAAACTGTTGTAGTCATGGAGGTAGCTCCCTTGAAACAATTATATCTTGGAATCTGGCAGGATTGGGCAAACATAATGTATAACTGAATTCTCTAGAGTCCTTCAATTCAGCAAATATATGTCTGCAGGAAACGTGGGCCTGTTCTGAGTTTACGCATAAAAATCATTATTTCTCTAAAAGTTTCTAAAAGAATGGGAAGGTAACTTACAAAATGCTTCATGTATCATGATGCAAATTCTAATTAAGCATGAGGATAAAAAAGTTAGTAAATTACAAGAAGAAATAGATAAAATTGAGAAAGAAATTGAGGCGATGGATTTAAAAGATGTAACTAAAAAGAATTATGATATCCTTGATAAAGTAACCGAAGAATATCAGGTGTATTTGCGTAAGAAAAAACTGAGAAAAATAAAAAGAGATGAAACGGATTATATGGATGGCAAAATTTGCACTTTCACATGCAAATACAACAGTGTAAAGATACCTGGTGAAAGCAAAAGGGCATGGTACGAGACTTTAGAGACAAGATCTGTCAGTAGCAGCTCTTTGACATCAACTAAGATCATTGCCTCACATGACAAGCCTCTGACTACCTCAATCCCACAGGGAGGGTCAACTTTTTTTAGTGGTGATGGAAAGACTATGGCTAGGAAACAAAGTAAGAAAAGACCAAAAACCAGAAGGCGGGGCAGAAATTGAAAACATAAAAAAATGGAAGCTCTAGGGGTACAGACACGCTCAAAGAAGAACTAGATGAAGTTCACACTGTGTCTGATCTGTATGTTTTACTAGTAGTGTTATCTATAACTGAGGATGCAACAGTCAATATTGAATTGCTGAGAGAAACTTTAAATATTGCTAAAAATATGAACATGGATAGTGGGCTCAATCAAAGTTCCAAGTTTATGCCACAAAACACACATCAAAATATTGACCTATTTAAGGAGAGAATAACCAGAGATCCTCACATACTACTAGAGAAACCTAGATATAGGCGAGCAAAAGGTTACAACCTGACTTTAACCAAAGGGAAGGCTTTAAGCAATCTACAATCAGATGAAAACATAGTCATTAGAGAGGCTGACAAAGGTGAGAATGTTATGCTAATGAATAAAACAGATTACATCCAAGAGATAAAGAGGCGATTGACCGACCCTCATTGTTATGAGTTGGTAACACAATAACCTTATGAATGATTTGGCCACATACATCAATCTTCAAGTCCAGTCAAGTCAAGGAAAGCTTTATTCGACTGCATTTTTAACAATCATAAAAGCTCAAAAATTCATAAAATTACAAACACTTCATAAAATTACACACAGTCAGAAGAGCAAAAATTTAAAATACAATATAAAGTTCATGCGACGATAATAAAACCATATAAAGAGCGACAGATGCCCATACAGTTAAAAATCATCAATAATAATACTTTTCCTTTGATGGAGTACCTTCTTCAAGAACACTGCTAAGCGCCAAGCTACATGTTCATTCTCCAAAAACTGAAGTTTAATCAGTGACGGACGGCATTGCCTTAACCCTTGATATCTTAAAAGAGGAAGAATCCATACTTTCCTTAACTCTGTATAAAATTTACAAAATAAAACTAAATGAATAGTGGACTGGTCAGAATGATTATCACACGGACATAATTGCAGTTTCCGTGACCAGTCATTCACTTTCGGGAAGGTCACGAGTCTGTGGACAATACCCAGCCTAAATCTAGTGAGTATCCGCCTGTCAAAACCACCAGGTACAAATGTTAAATATGGTTCCATGTCGAAAGAGGTTAAAATTAACTGATGTTGTTTAACACTGGGCTTTAAAATCTCTCCTGACATTCTTATTGTGACCAATAACTGGAAACCCTCCTTTTTTAGATCCTTTCTGGTAATTGCCTGCATAGATCTAGGGTCAGAAAAGTATTCTGCGTGCCCTAGGTCATTCATGAAATCACGCACGTACCTAACCCAGGGACTCTTTAGAACCCCTTCCCATTTAAGACAATCCAGTAGAATCTCCCTGTTTAACTTGGTTTGCTCTTTTAACCATATCCTGTGCCACAGGAGGATGGGTTCTAGTTTTATAAGGTCGGAGATGAAGGGAAGGCCCAGTTCATCATGGCAGGCTTAAGAAGAGGTACTTGCTGGGACTGTTAAAATATATCTTAAAAAAGAGTTTTCTACAACTTGGATCGGGTGGGTATTAGCAAAACCCCAGACTCCCGCCCCGTACATTGCAGTCGTAGTGCATTTGGCTTTATAAATTTGGATGAGCTCACCTGGCGGTTTCCTGCCTAGCTTCCTGGAGAAAGAAGCTAGGGCAGCTGTTTTCTTAATAAACACCAGTTTTTTCGCAGATATAGCTTGAGCCCATGAATCGCCTTGATTAAATAAAATGCCGAGGTATGAATGTCAGTGTTAACTTTTGCCCATCCACAAACATGCCTCTTGACCTCTGACTTCCATGGCCACAGTTCATAAAATAAGTCTTCGATATATTGACAGAGAGACCTAGATCCTTCATAAATTCAGTAAAACTGTCCAGGACCCTGTGGAGACCAATTTGTTTTCTGGACATTAAAACTGCATCGTCCGCATAGAGGAGGGCCGGTATGGGACGTCCCCCCACTAAAGGAAAATCTTGATTTTTCCTAAGCAGTGCTTGATCCAGACCATTAATATAAAGTTTAAAAAGAAAGGGGGCCAGGACACAACCTTGCCTGACCCCCCTTCTAATGGAAAAGGAAGCTGTGCGTTCACCACCCAATCCATAACGCACACTCGCTGTTGCGCCACTATACAGACGCCGTAAAAAAAGGATAATATAGGGGTCAATCTTAAATTGACTAGGTGGTGGGAAAGATGTCTCATAACAGATGATGAATACCGTTACCTCTTTGTTAGAAACTCATGGTTCCTGTGTATCTACATTTTTCCCAAATGCCACAACGGGGGTATCTTCCCCCCAGGAAGACCGATTATTTTGGGTATTTCTTCTCCAATTGAAGATCTCTCGGGATATGTAGATATGTTCCTACAGAGCTTTGTATGTAACCTTCCAGCATACATTCATGATAGCAAAGGCATCCTCAACAAATTTGAGGATTTCGCATAGGCACATGGTGGAGGTGGTGGAAATTACACTCACCAAGAACGACTTCCTCCATGATAGTTGTTGATATCATCAAACACAAGGGAATGTGATGGGCTCCAGGTTTGCTCCCACTTACACCGATGCTTGTTTCCAGTCCAGGAAGGACCTGGCCTGGCAGTTCGGGCTGGACTGTTCCCATTGGGTGCAGGGTCAAGACTGATTTACATATGGCTGGGTTCAAACTGGAATGGCATGGGGGGCAAAAAATGATGTGAGATGTCATCAGTGATGTCATCAGTGATGTCACTGACCATGTCATGAATGATGTAATATGTGATGTCATCAGCAATGCATTGTGGGGCGCGAGTTATAGTTAGCTGAACTAACTATAACAGTGGAACTTCTATGGTTTTGTACAAGTGAAATGTCCAGCGAACTATAACGCCCCTGAAACCTATGGTTTTTTCAGTGAATTTCAAAGGTTTTTTAAATGCTAATTTCTAACTATAACGTCCCTGAAACCTATGGTTTTTTTCAGTGAATTTCTAAGGTTTTTTAAATGCTAATTTCTAACTATAACGTGCCTGAAACCTATGGTTTTTTCAGTGAATTTCAAACGTTTTTTAAATGCTAATTTCTAATTATAATGTTCATTAAACCTATGGTTTTTTCAGTGATTTTAAATTATCATTCCATTCTCAACCTAGTGAAAACAACCGATATCGCCAGTTTTCCAACAATAGCTTCCGCAAAAAAATTCGCCACAAATGAGAGCGACAACTAACGCTAATAATATGCAGAGTAGGCGTTCCTGTGCAAAAATAACACGAAAACACCACTTCCCGATATTTTCAACGAGCAGCCAAATCTGGGGTGCGATCCAAAAACAGGCGATAAGCTGCGTTAGCAGTAGGAATTTAACATCTGCCTTTTACTGGTAAAGCAGGACGACTACCTACAATGTGAAATGGAGCCCAGCCCAGAACCACATCTGAAGACCAACACATGTCATAGAGCTACTGACCATGCAGCTCCGACACCCAAGAAGGCCACAACACCCACTGCCATCACCCTCAGGACCTCCACTCCGGACCACCCCCCTCCCTACTACCACTGACGCAGCGCAGAACAAGACAGCGGACCTTCCAAAAACGGCATGGTCCCTCAGCCACACAATAGCTGAATCTTGGGAGATGTGGCAACCAAGTATGTGTGAAGGACGCAAGTCACCCATCAATAAAAATGCACACAATACCAAGTGTAGCGGTGATGTGGTGGACAGACCTCACTATGCAGAGCACAAACCTCTCCATGTGGACATATACTGCTGGTGCTTGTAGTGTTGTGGACAATAGACGCAACCATGTTACCTCAGGCAGTGGGGAAGATCTCGGTCATGTAGCTGTGTTGTCCCCCCCCTGGAAGCAGAAGCGGAGTGGGCTGGTCCAACGTTCGCCACTCCAGCGTAGGAGTATGAATAAATAGGCTGGGGCTCTGGGCGTGGTTCACTTGTGGGAAGGCCAAAGCGTCTGCCAGGGTGGCAGCCCTCACCCTGCCACGAGGCCTCCGCTGTGACCGCCCACCTCCTCGACACCGGCCCCCTGCGAACCCAGCAGCAGAGCACCACAGACTTATGTCTGTACAGACTACTGCCTTCGATCTAGACTGCGGACAGCAGGGCTCACAATTCAGATCGAGTCGCGATTGCAGATGACGCAGTCCAGTAGGCAAGAGACATTGCTCCCAGTGCGTCCCGCCCTGACCACGCATCATCGCAGACTGCGCACACACCGAGTGCTTCAGGTGCCACTAACTCAGTGCACCACAAGGCAATGCAACGTGGACTTATTAAGACAGAATTCATTAGGCAAAAGACATTGCTACCAGTGCGGCCCGTCAGGACCACGCATCATCGCAGGCTCCACACACGCTGGTTGCTTCAGGTGACACTAACTGTACAGCTCAACTCAACGCCACGTGGCTGTGGGCCCTTGCTGACCGCTGCCTCCGGCCTACACTGCGGTCATCAGGGCTCACATTTAAAATTGACTCTTGATTCATTAATTGCAGAGTTCAGTAGGCTACTAAGTATTACGTCCCTAAAACCTACATAATATCCTTTTAGTATCCTTGCTTCAAGAACTTGTTTTATATCAGTTATAGCTTTAGTACAATGACCAAATTCATCTTGCAAGTCCAAAGGAACACTGAATGGCAGTCTACACTGCGGACAGCAGAGCTCACAATTTGAATTCAGTCTTGATTTATTAATTGCAGACAGAATTGTACTCTATGTCCTCGAATTTTGTCAAGAGGAAGTGACAAAAAGCATTCCTTGATGTCTGTGCTGACTACTGCCTTCGATCTACACTGCGGTCAGCAGGGCTCACAATTCAGATCGAGTCGCGATTTCAGATGACGCAGTCCAGTAGGCAAGAGACATTGCATAATCGCTGGCTGCGCACATGCTGAGCGCCACACCTACCACTAACTCTATGCAGCTCAAGTCAACACCACGTAGCTGTGGACTCTTCCTGACCACTGCCTCCGGCCTACACTGCGGCCAGCAGGGCTCACAATTCAGATCGAGTTGCGATTGCAGATGACGCAGTCCAGTAGGCAACAGACATTGCATAATCGCTGGCTGCACACACGCTGAGCCTCACACCTACCACTAACTCTATGCAGCTCATTCAACCCCACGTGGCTCTGGGCTCTTCCTGACCACTGCCTCCGACCTACACTGTGGTCAGCAGGGCTCACAATTCAGATCGAGTCGCGATTGCAGATGACGCAGTCCAGTAGGCAACAGACATTGCATCATCGCTGGCTGCGCACACGCTGAGTGCCACACCTACCACTAACTGTATGCAGCTCAAGTCAATGCCACATGGCTGTAGGCCCTTCCTGACCGCTGCCTCCGGCCTACACTGTGCTCAGCAGGGCTCACAATTCAAATTCAGTCTTCATTCATTAATTTCAGAGTCCAGTAGGCAACTAACTATAACGTCCCTGAAACCTACATATTTCGACAGTGTATTCCATAAATGTTTCATCTTTTGTTCCATACACCTACACTGCGGTTAGCAGAGCTCACAATTTAAATTGAGACATGATTTATTTATTGCAGAGAGAATTGTACTCTATGTCCTCGAATTTTGTAAACAGGAAGTGACTAAAAGCATTCTTCAATGTCTGTGCTGACTACTGCCTTCGATCTACACTGCGGATAGCAGGGCTCACAATTCACATCGAGTCGCGATTGCAGATGACTCAGTCCAGTAGGCAACAGACATTGCTCCCAGTGCGGCTCGCCCGCACCACGCATCATCGCTGGCTGCGCAAATGCTGAATGCTTCTGATGCCCCTATCTCAGTGCAGCACAACTCATGGACCCTTTATGATACAATGTTTTGTGTATAATTTCACATCTGCTGCCCCTACCTCAGTGTACCACAAGTCATGGACCCTTTACGATACAATCTTGTGTGTATTATTTCACATCTGTTGCCCCTACCTTAGTGCAGCACAAATCATTGACCCTTTATGATTGAATCTGTGTGTCTGATCCAATGATTACTGTTGTACTTGTTGCCAGCACCAACCATTCCCGGAGGGCTGGCTTACACTCACCCCACACGCATCCAGCACAGACGTCACTGGACATGTGACCCTGGTAATAAAAATGAGTCAAGCGCACGTGCCCGTACCCAGTTCCACTATCTATCTGTGTCCGTGTGTTCATTATGTATGCAAGATGCCGCCCCTGGGCCCTACCACATTACATTGTGCTGTGGACAGCGTATGCAACCATGTTACCTCTGGCAGTGGGGAAAACATCGGTTATGTAACTTTCTCTCGGTCATTGTACAAGTACGTACGTAGAGACTGGACAATCCCTAGCACACAGCCAGGAAGACCAAATCCAAGAGAAGAAGGTGTGCCATGCGCCCAACAAAGGAAAGAGAGGGAGAGAGCGAGGGAGAGAGACGGAGTGAGATAGCACAAGCATCTCAAGGCCACTCGGGCACCTGGCTCCACATGCCAACATGTGTGTGTGCATCACCCTCCGTACACCATGAGCCCAAGGCCGTGTCCCAATCTCAGCGCCAAAGCCACATCACATTCCGAAAACGCAAGTAGTAGACAGACAAACATCAGGGATGAAAGCACCATTGTCCCAATGCAGAAGGCGGTAGGACACCTGCACCTCTGACCTTGGTCCAGAACGCGCCTGGAACACCCTGATAGAGATGCAATGGCAGATGGGGACGACTCCCACACCACGCATTCCGCAAATGAACCATCTGACTTATCCACAGCCCACACACAGAAGCCCTGCCTGTGGTACCCCCGCATGGGATGCCCTTCACACTCACGGAAACAGCAACCCAGTACCCACAACGTTGCACACACATTCGAATCATTGCTCAGAGCTGTGGCATATCCTCCAGACAACTGCCGCAGTTCAGAAGAGTGCTGGTTCACGAGACGCACCAACGCAATGGCAGGCCATACCGGGCACATGCACAACCCCTGTCACGTGGAACAGTACCGTGCACGTATGCTGCAACTACTGGGCGCACTGCCACTGCTGCGGATCAGTTACAGGCTCAGCTTCCGCATTGCCCACATCACCTGCGTCCAGCCCTGGTTCCACTGCCGAGCATGCACATTCGAGTGTCTCATGGATGTCTGCCTATCCAACACAACTGTTGATGAATTGGACTATGACTTGTGTTTGCGCCCCCTGTTGGATCACGAACAGGAGTGTAACCGAGACAGCCGTGCATGGGATGCCTTGACATACTGCGTATGTATTGGTAGTTGTGCATGGGAGATGGCACAATTTCTCGTGTGCAGTGACCACATCGAGGCGCTCCCCTATTGGGCTGTGTTGCGGATCGGTGAGACGGCGTGGGCTGAGCACACCTGCCCGGACCACGTAATGAATTGGCTCACCCTGGTGTTCCTTGAACACGACAACGACGTACTATTGGAACACATTGCACATGAAGCTGCACAGGCATTCATGGACGAGTAACTACGTACCTGCAGCCACATCCTATTGCCACCCACAGCACATGGCCCAACAACTTGTTGCACAGTGGGGATTGCTCACATATCCCACCAAAACAGAGGACATGTCTCCCTTCGGTCGAGCTCTGGATGCATGTGCGTGGAATAACGCGTGTGCACACACACCTGTCCAAGGCGACGCAGGTCCATGGTCCGAGCAACACAGCGCCGTTTGGCAACTTTGCCAATTCGGACACACTGCTCGGTGAGAGCACACACATGGCGATGTAGCACGACATGTGAACCTGTGGGTCCCTCACACCTGATCACTGTCGGCAGAGCAGACAATTGCCGCACCCCGGGGGCAGAGCACCATGCAGACCCCACGTACAGTGAGTCATGCCCCCTCACAGGTGGCACTGTGCAGACGCCAAACAACACATGACTCGTCCAGCAAGGCAAGGTGGGCTGTGAGCGTTGCCATATGTGATAAATCTTGTCCATTTCAGCCCCAACATCATCTGCCCTTCAACATGTACCCATGCTGTGTGTAAGTGTCTTAAGCATGTCCGTGCCTGTTGTGGCCGTTGCCTCGTCCGTACTCACACGCACAGGCCAATAAAGCCTATGCCACTCCACTGGTGTCTAACTGTGAGGTGTGTTGTAAAGATTGTCCACTCGTGTGCCACAATGAGCCTCGTCCCAACACAGGGAAGAACTGACTGTCGCATGTGCAACAGGGGTGTATCCCTTTGGCAAGCTCCGCCTCTGTGAGCCAGACATTGTTTTTGCATAGGTGCCGGACGACATCTGATGCAGCCCCATCACCTACGCAGTCTGATGTGTCAGGGGCACACAGCCATGCAGCCATCACCCCGCACACACACCGGACACAGAACCCGTATGAGGGGAGTTTTGTACCACATTGCCTTCATTGCTGATGTTCTGTGATTGCTATGTGTGTGGGCTGCATTGTGGGGGAATTGCCCCTGCAGCTCTGATTTCGTGTAGCCTTCTCCCCTTGAGACGGGGTGCCTTTGGATTGTGTGCTTTTCGGGGCCTGTTTTGCTTTTGACTTGGGTGATGTGTGCTCGCGGACTGATTTTGTGGCCTGGTGCATTGTTGGTCTGCTGCGTGTATTGTAAGGCATGGGTTGTGGTTGCACGCGGACACGTCGGAGTGTGACCTGCTCCTTTGAGGATGTGATCCGCACTTGGCTCCGTACATGTCGCTTCGTGGGCCATGTCATTTTCTTTGCGCAGCTGCTATGCTATCCGACATGCAGTGTTACTTGCATAGTCAGTGTGGGTCACGGGTCTGCTGGTTTGCTAGATTCAGCATATGTGCAAGGGTATGTTGTAATATTGGTGATAGGGGAGGCACTCTGTGCACATTGTGGATGGGGGCCTACTTGGCGTTTGGATGTGTGCTGCAGTGTGCCAAGGCATTCAGGGACATGTTCCAGGGTCATTGTGGGTGTAGTGTGTGCTGCACAAATCAACGCCGTATCTGATTTACAAAACGACATACTCGTTTAAACATAAAAACTATACTGCTTATTTGTTACCTCTAAACCTTACTCCTAAAACCATGTAATCTTTCAAACATGTCACGTCACTTTTGTATCATTGAAACTGATTACGACCTTCTCTTTACACTACAGATCCCATGAACATGCTAATAAAGGTATAAGTGCTATTTTCATACTAGATAAAGCTCTCTTACTTAATTTTTATAAACACTACTGTTTGGTGCACAAAATGGGGGTCACACATGAGGAGAGGAAACGGAGGTGTAATCCCTAAACTTTTATTGTACCGTTCCTTTAATATACGTATATTGAGGGTTTTTAAGTGGGATGAAAAAAATGCAGGTGTGTAAAAGGGGTAGCAGTGTTCAGCACCGGTAAGACCCAGCCCACTTAAAGTCCTGCGTATATTCAGCACAGAGACACACCCTAACAATTTTCATCACTTATAATCACAATTAGTTTACTAGTGTGAAAAAATTGTACAGAAAATGTACTAAGAACATTTTTAATTGTTTTTTATCTCTCACACATTTATAAGATATCTCTTGTAAAGAAACGCCCCTCTCCACCTTTATTTCGTACGAACGAGCAATAAATAATCCCTTTACCAGCATCTAGTCACTAACTACTAAAACTGTGCACTGTACCCAATTGTAAAGCAGAAATAGTGTTTAGATTATGTCTTAAAGTATCATCAAATGATTCAAACCATGCATACATACACAAAGCAACGTGCACTTTTACTTTGTCTATTTACTCTCTATGTAATCTGTGCACATATTGAACGGGTTCGCAGTATATCACCTGTTTTCACTTATACTCAAATGTACCTTACAGTAAAAAAATGATATCACAACCTATGCATATGTAATATTTCCTACATAATACAGTGCATTTCTATACCATTGAAACTGATTGCAACATTCTTTATATAGTACAAATTCTACCAATATGCCAATAAACCTATAAGTGCTATTTTTATAATACAAAAAGCTGTATTAGATTATTTTTATAAACAGTACTGCTGGGGGCACAAAATGGTGGTGCAAGGTAGACAGAGTAAATTAAGGTGTAATTCCAAACTTTTTATGTATCATCCCTTTACTATATGTATATTAACAGCTTTAACTGGGATGAAAAAAATTGCGGCTCTCTTAAAGGGGTGGCGGAGCCTACTACTGATAACACCCGGACCACTTAAACGCCTGCGTATATTCAGCAGAGGAACACACTGTGACAATTACTATCACCAATAATCACATTTACTTTACCACTGTGAACAAAATCTTACAGAAAATATACAAAGAACATTTTCATTTATTTTTTATCTCTCACATATGTAAAAAAAATGACTTCTGAAGAAACGCTCCCCAACAACTTAGATTTCCTAAGAACACCCAAATGCAAAGCCTCGCAGTACCACACCAGCCTTGACTGACATTGAAATCTACCTCTCAGTGTAAAAAAATGAGACCACAAAGTGTGCACATAACATTTCTTCTTTTTTTTCCATCTCTGTTAAGTTAATAACACATGAATTTTCTACTGTCACCCCTTCTTTTTAGAGCTGGCTTATATTCCCAATTTTGGCTCGCAGAGTGTCACCTGCAGTTCGGTTAGCAGAGGGACACCTGCGGGCCGTCGGGCAGGCTCGCAGAGGAAGAGCTGCGGCCCGTGGGCTCAGCTCGCAGAGGGAGACCTACGAGCCGTTGGCTCACAAAAGCACAGCACCGTACTGGCTCGCAGAGGGAGAACTGTGGCCTGACTCGCAGAGGGAGACCAACGGGGTCCAGGCCTGCTAGCAGACACACAGCTATCAGTTAACGGGCTGGCTCGCAGAGATACAGCTGCGAGCCCTCCGAGCTGCAACCCGACGGGCTAACTCGCAGAGGGAGAGTAACGGGCCGACGGGCCTGCTAGCACAGACACAGCTACGAGCTAACGAAGTGGCTCACAGAGGTAGAGCTGTGGGCCCGACGGCTCGCAGACACAGAGCTGCGAGCCGACGGACTGGCTTCTAAAGGCATAGCCGCGAGCTGATGATGTGGGGAGAGGGAGCGTAAAAGGAGTATCTCGCACAGACAGACCTGCAGGATATTTTCAGTATTCCCTCGCAGAGGTAGAATTACAGATCCGATGCCTTTTAGAGGGAGAGATGCGAGCTGATGGACTGAATCACAAAATGGCTGCCAACAATTCCTAGTTTCAACAGTTCGCAGCCAAATGGCTCACAGCTCGCAGTCGCAGAGCTTCGAGCCGACGGACTGGCTTCTAAAGGCATAGCTGCGAGCTGGTGATGTGGGGAGAGGGACTGTGAAAGGGATATCTCGCACAGACAGAGCTGCAGTATATTTTTAGTGTTACCTCGCACAGGTAGAACTACGGACCTGATGCCTTGTAGAGGGAGAGTTGTGAGCTGATGGACTGAATCACAAAATGGCTGCCAACAATTCCTAGTTTCAACAGTTCGCAGCCAATGAGCCGCAAGCTCGTGCTCGTAACGCCTCAGCCAATCAGATGTCAGAATTCTTAAATATCGATATCTTGAAAATTTGATATTTCTCTAAAACTACTGAACGGATTTACCTGATTTAAACAAAAGCGTGCTTTCTGGACCAAGACCTTTCTCTGTGCCAAATTTGGCGTAATTTCGTTCAGCAGTTTGACTTGTAGCCTTGTCTAAAGTTTCCTATTGAAATTGCATGGAGAAAACACGTTTTGGGACCCCCTTTTTCTTAGCCCCCTTGATGAATCCCCCAAACTTTTAGGATAGGAGCTGACCTAAAAAGAGGAACTTTTGGAAAATTTCATAAAGATTCAGTCAAACGACGCCAAAGTTATAAGCACATCAAAAATGCTTTTCCTATGGAAACGTGGTCCTAACTATAACTACCTACTGGCGACCGCCAGTAGGTATATATATATATATATATATATATATATATATACATATTATCTACTGGCGGTAGCCAGTAGATAGTTATAGTTAGGACCTATTTTCCATAGGAAATTCGCAACATTCTATTTCCAATACCTTTGGCGCCGGTTGACGAATCTTCGCGAAATCCTCAAAACTTATGGCCCGCTCCGGTCCGCTCCTATCCTGAAAGTTTCGGGGTGATTCCTCAAGTGGGGGCCGAGAAAAAAGGGGGGTCCCAAAACGTGTTTTCCCATGCAATTTTCCATAGGAACCTTTAGTCGCAGCTACAGCCCGAACTGCTGAACGGAATTACACCAAATTTGGCAAAAAGGTAGCCTTTGGTTCAGAGTCGTGCCTTTTGGTTAAATGGTGTAAATCCGTTCAGTAGTTCCTGAGAAAATCAAAAGTAAAACCACATATATATCTATGGCCGCGGAGGGTCCGCGCACCCTGAGCGCACCTTCCCGATCATGAGCTGTATGCTAATTGGCTGTCAACACTCCAAACCAGGAAGTGTTGGCAGCCATCTTGTTCCTCGGTAGAACCGAGGCACAAGAAACAAGTGCGCAAAATGCAAAAAGGGGGCAGGGTAGAAACACCCTGACCCCCTAGGCCTGCTTAGGCGGTCCCACAAGGACCCCCAGGGCCAAAAAAAGCATTTTTGTTTTTTTTAAATCGGCGGGATGCGCGGAAAAAAACCGAAGCGTGGGCTCCCGCGCTTCGACGGTATTTTGCCCCCGGATGGGCCAAGTCCCGGGGGCATGCGGGGGTGGGTTTAAATGTTAGTTGGGGGCCTCTAAGGCCCCCAAGCCCCGGGGACCGCCACCCCCTGGGGCTTTCAAATTATGATGGCGGGGGGGCACACGGCCCCCCAGCAGCCCCGGGGACCGCCACCCACGGGGCTTCTTTTTTTAATTAAAAAATTACCTGTGTGGGGGGGCTCCAGCCCCCCCACACGCCCCGGGGACCACCACCTCCCCGGGGCACTAATTAAAGAAATGTGGGGGTCCGTTTCAGACCCCCAAAGCCCCGGGACCACCACCTCCCCGGGGTTTTGTAGATGTGGGAGGGGCCGCGTGGCCCCCTCCCTGGAAGCCTGTGGTGGCCCTGGGGACCGCCACCCCAGGGCCGGCTCCTGCAGTGTCCCGGGGTGCCTACCCCAGGACACTGCTGTTTGCAATGACAGGACGGAGCCGCGCGGCTCCCATCCTGTCATTGCAAGCTCTGCTGCTTCATTGAAGCGAGAGCAGGAAACCTGCTCTCGCTTCAATGAAGCAAAGCAGATTGCTTTTCCATAAGGGGAGCTGCATGTCAGCAGCTCCCCTTGTGGAAAAGCAATGCCGGCTCCCGCAGGGCCGCGGGAGCCGGCGGGACCGTGGGGGATTGGGGACCCCCACGATCTCCAACGAGTGGCCAGCCCCGGGGATGGGGTCCCCAGGAGCCATTAGTGGCCCGGGAGGGGCCACGCAGCCCCCTCCCCAACAATTATTAAAAAAAAAAAAGCACAAAGGCCGGCCCCGGGGATGGGGTCCCCGGGGCCAATAGAGGCATTAGGAGGGGGGCCACGCAGCCCCTCCTCAAAAATTTAAAATAAAAGTGGCCATGCCCCGAGGATGGGGTCCCGGGGCCGGAATCGGCCACGGGAGGGAGCACGCAGCCCCTTCCCCGTACTGTTTTTTTTTTTTTAAAAATAGGATCAGGCCCTGGGGGATGGGGTCCCCAGGGCACCAAAAAGTGAAAAGGAAGGGGGGCCACACAGCCCCCTTCAAAAAGAAAAAAAGAAGAAAAAAAAGCGAACAAGCGTCAGGCCTCGCCCTCCCTTAACCACTCTGCAAACGCACCCTGTGGTGCGTTTTAAATTGGGGAAAGAATTCCCCTTCAATACTGGGGGTCCCTGGGGGCCAACTAGCCCACCAGGTACCTCCAGTAAGTGCCACAGGGTGGGGTTGCAGAGAGGTGGTCCAGGCCACGCCCCTTTTAAACCTCTCTGCAACGCAGCTCTGTGGCGCTTACTGGAGGTACTTGGTGGGTTAGTTGGACCCCAGGGACCCTCAGGATACAAGGGGACTTAATTCTCCAACTTAAAACGTGCCACGCGGCGCGTTTGCACAGTGATGAAGGGAGGGGGCGGGGCCTGAGGTGACATGTGTGCAAACAGGCCCTGTGGCGTGTTTTAAGATGGGGAATTAATTCCCCTTCAATACTGGGGGTCCCTGGGGGCAAACTAGCCCACCAGGTACCTCCGGTATGCGCCAGGGAGCTGCGTTGCAGAGAGGTGTTCAGAGGCCACGCCCCTTTTTACACCTCTCTGCAACGCAGCTCTGTGGCGCTTACTGGAGGTACCTGGTTGGATAGTTGGACCCCAGGGACCCTCAGGATTTAAGGGGACTTAATCCCCCAACTTAAAACGCACCACGGGCGCATTTGCACAGTGGTGAAGGGAGGGGGCGGGGCTAAAGGTGACATGTGTGCAAACAGGCCCCGTGGCGCGTTTTAAGTTGGGGAATTAATTCTCCTTCAAACCTGAGGGCCTCTGGGGGCCAACTAGCCCACCAGGTACCTCCAGTATGCACCAGGGAGCTGCGTTGCAGAGAGGTGTTCAGAGGCCACGCCCCTTTTTACACCTCTCAGCAACGCAGCTCTGTGTCACTTACTGGAAGTACCTGGTGGGCTAGTTGGACCCCAGGGACCCTCCGGATTCAAGGGGACTTAATCTCCCAACTTAAAACCCGCCATGGGGCATGTTTGCACAGAGGTGAAGAGAGGGGGAAGGGCCTGATGTCACAAGTTAGTTTCTTAGTTTTAATCCCCCTGCCCTATTATGTACTAGGGACTTACAGACGAGGTCATGCTAATCACAGGGGCACCCCAACGCATAGTGTTCCCTAGTGTATGTAGGTGTTTTCACTGTATTCTAAGTGTCTTTTAGCATAGCACTGGCTCTAGGCCTGGTTAGTCAGAGCCAGTTACCACCAGTACCCGTCTGAAAAAGTTGTGGGCACAGGATGATTTTGCAACAAGGCCTCTTTCTGCTCCTCTGTTGGTTCTTTCTGCACATGTCTTGCTTCTTCCTGCACTTTTCTTCGTCTTTGTGGACTTCTGTTGCTTCTTTCTGCATTTCTTTTGCTTCTTTCTGTGTGTTTTTTCTTCTTTCTTCACATGTCCTACCTCTGTAGGCATAGTTAGAAACTAGCATTTAAAAAACCTTACAAATTCACTGAAAAAACCATAGGTTTCAGGCACGTTATAGTTTGAAATTAGCATTTAAAAAACCTTTGAAATTCACTGAAAAAACCATAGGTTTCAGACACGTTATAGTTAGAAATTAGCATTTAAAAAACCTTTGAAATTCACTGAAAAAACCATAGGTTTTAGGGACAGTTATAGTTAGTTGGACATTGCACTCGTACAAAACCCGTGAAATGTCCCCGTTATAGTTAGTTCAGCTAACTATAACTCGTGCTCCATAATGCACTGCTGATGACGTCACATATTACATCACTCATGACATGGTCAGTGACATCACTGATGACATCTCAAATGACATCACTGATGACATCATCCAGTGACTGTGTGTTTCTGTAAAGTTTAAACATGTTTAATATATATAGGGAAAGCCGTATTGAAGAATGAGTGGGTGTATAAGTGTCTGAATGGATGATTTAGTAGGTGCGTGACTGACTCTATAAGTGAGTGATTATACGTATCTTACTGAATGCATGGGTTAGTGACTAAACTGTGTGAATGTCTGTATCCGTCTGTCTGTTGGTGTGTAAGCGGCTGCATGGGTTTGCGAATAGCTACATGAGTGTCTACATGGGTTATTGATTGGTTGTCTGAGTATCTGTATGGGTGCCTGAGTGTTTGTGTGGGTGGGGTGTGTGTGACTCTGTGCATAGATGTGTGAGTGGGTGATTCACTGGGTGCATGGTTTCAAGAGTGCATCTGTGATGAACTGTATGGGTGGGTGAGTGTGTGTATGGGTGTGTTAGTGAGTGAATGTATATCTCAGTGGTACATGTGTGAGTAACTACATATGTGAAAGGCAGTATATATGTGTGTTGGAGTATATAAATGGCTATAAGTGATAGTGTGTGATTGTGAGAGTGGCTGTATGGATGAGTGTGTACTTGTATCAGTGATTGTATAAGAGCGTAAGAATGTGCTAGTATTTGTATGAGTAAGTGAGCTGGTGTGTGTATAACTGTATAGGTGAGTAAATGGCAGTGTGATTCATTATTTGCATGACTGACTAGGTGTGTGAGTACCTCTATGGATGAGTGGCTATGTAGGTGTATGTAGGTGTATGAGTGCATATGATAGTCCTGTACTGAGTGACCGTAAGTATGAGTGACTGCATGGGTGAGTGAGTGGATGTGTGTGTAGACCTAAGAATCAGTGAGTGGGTATGTAGTTATTGGTGTTGGAGTTTCTATGGTTTTGAGAATGGCAGTCTGTAATTTAGAGTGGGTGTATCAAAGGTTATATTAGGGTGTGAGAAGATGCATCAAATTATCACATGGAATATGTCATTAGTGATGTCATCAGTGATGTCACTGACCATGTCATGAGTGATGTAATATGTGACGTCATCAGCAGTGCATTGCGGGGGCGCGAGTTATAGTTAGCTGAACTAACTATAACGGGGGAATTTCACGGGTTTTGTACGAGTGCAATGTCCAACTAACTAGAACTGTCCCTAAAACCTATGGTTTTTTCAGTGAATATATATATATATATATATACATTACCTACTTTCAGTCGCCAGTAGGTAGTTATAGTTAGGACCTAGTTTCCATAGGAAAAGCGCTTTTTGATTTGCCAATATCTTTGGCGCCGTTTGACGAATCTTGACGAAAATTTCAAAACGAATGGCCTGCTCCGGTCACCTCCTGTTTTGAAAGTTTCGGGGTGATTTGTCAAGCGGGGGCCGAGAAAAAAGGGGGGTCCCAAAACGCGTTTTTTCCATGTTAATTTCTGTAGGAAACTTTAGACAAAGCTACAGCCCGAACTGCTGAACAGAATTACACCAAATTAGGCAAAAAGGTAGCTCTTGGTTCAGAAAGCGTTCTTTTTGTTAAATTGTTTAAATCCATTCAGTAGTTCCTGAAATATTCATATTTAAAAACATATATATATCTGGTGACCGCGGTGGATCCGCGAACCCTCCCGAGCTCGAGCTTGACTCTGATTGGCTGCCAACACTTCAAACCAGAAAGTGTTGGCAGCCATCTTGTGACTCAGTAGAACCAAGTCACACGAAAAAAGGTCAAAAAACAAGAAAAGGGGGCAGGGAAGAAACACCCTGACCCCTTGGCCTGCTCAAGGGGTCCCCAGGGACCCCGAGGGACAAAAAAAACATTTTTTCTTTTTAATTTCCAGTGGGAGTAGCGCTGGGTGCGCGAATCCTGCCGAAAAAATAAAAAAAACGAAGCGCTGGCTTTCGGGCTTTGTTTTAATATGCCCCCGGATGGGCCAGGTCCCCGGGGCAATTATGTTAATATATGTGGGGGCCCCCGCAACCCTAGGGACCGCCACCTCCCCGGGGCTTCTTTTAAAAAAGTGTGTGGGGGGCTGCTGCCTTCCCACGCTACCTCAGGGACCGCCACCTCCCTGGGGATTCCTTATTATGGGGTGGGGGGCCTCGTGGGCCCCCCAAGCCCTGGGGACCACCACCTTCCCGGGGCTCCAATAGAATTAAAGAAGTGTGGGGAGCTCCTGCCCTCCCAACACTGCCCTGGGGAGCACTACCTCCCCGGGGCACTAATTATGGTGATGCGGGGTCCGCAAAGGACCCCCGGCCCCATGGACCACCACCTCCCTGGGGTACATACATGTTGGGAGGGGGGCTGCGTGGCCCCTCTCTTGGAGCCCTCCATGGCCCTGGGGACCGCCACCCCCCAGGGCCGGCTCCAGCAATGTCCCGGGGTCCCTACCCCCGGGACATTGCAGTTTGCAATGGCAGGGTGGGAGCATGGCTCCCGCCCTGTCATTGCAAACTCTGCTTCGCTTCATGGAAGCGAGAGCAGGAAACCTGCTCTCGCTTCCATGAAGTAAAGCAGAATTGCTTTTGGACAAAGGGAGCTGCATGTTAGCAGCCCCCTTTGCCCAAAAACAATTCCGGCTCCCGCAGGATGCGGGGAGCTGGCAGGGACAGTGGGGGCATTGGTGCTCCCCCTGCGGTCCCCAACGTGATAGCATGCCCTGGGGGATGGGGTCCCCGGGGGCAGATATCGAATAATAATGGAAGTGGGGCATTTTTTTTTCTTTAGTTTTTGGAGTCGTGACTCCATCGCGGCTCTCAGCGCGGCCCCCCATGTAACTTCGTGCTGGATTCGGAGATCCACCTCAAATAAATAATTTAATAGCATATAATTTAGAAGGTAGTGTTGCATTTGTGAACTTGCTTTATAGAGGTAGTGTGATTGAACTTAATAATAAGATTAAATTTGATAGAGTTAGTAAGAATATATAACATTCAAAATGAAAGTTAAACCTGAAAAGTGTATTGTGTTGTAGTACATTGAATTCATGCTTTTGCAGATTCGCAACGGGTGTGCGAATCCACCAACAGATAAAAAAGAGTATGTATGTGTAAAAAAAAAATTAGATTCACTATTGTGTTATAGGGTGGCTCTAAAAAGAGCCCTTGTTTTCATTATGAGTTTGTTGTAGCTACATGTAAGTGTGGATGCACAGCTTTAGGTTGTTGAGAAAGACTCTGTTTCCTTGATCTGTGAAGTGTACTCCATCACTTCTGTAGATGTCACCCATATCAAAACGTAGATTGTTGTTATAGATGAAGCCCATCCTATGGTCCATGAGGCAAGCAGAAACAGCTTTATTGACATTCTTTCTAGCTTTTTCAATCTGTGGACAGAATTTATTTGACCACTTCCATTTCTGTCTTTGGCATATATTAGAGTATACAAAGACAGTTTGAGGCAAAAGCAACATCAATTGTGCAAAGGTGTCCTTCATTAGCATTTCCAGACCTACCCCAGTCAATGTGCCTAGGTCATTGCCACCACAGTGCACAATTATGAGGTCAGGGGGTTGGAGATGCAAAAAGGTTTTAACCAAAGGCATGAATTGGTGCCACTTTAATCCTCTCTGTGCAATCCATTTAATATCCACATTTTGCAAAGCTAGGTCTTTGTCAATACCTCTGCGTTCAACATACCTTTTGAACCAGAAAACATAGCTGTGCCCAACAATCCATACTGTCAGCATCTTGAAGGGATGTCTAGAAGTAATGAAAAGATGTCTATACCTGAGGTAGTCAGTTGGTAGAATGAGAGGTATCTAAAATGGTGGTCAAGATGTTGTTTTTGAAAAAGCAGATAACTGATTGGCTGTTCATTAACATTGTACACTCAAAAATAGGATGCATGTTAATTTGTTAACGAAGCATGTTTCTTATTGGTTATTAAAAAATGTTTGAAAGGTACAGTAGATAGGATTAGGTAATATTTTGCAAAATTCAACCACACCTGCTATTTGCATTTGTAAGCTGCTGTGCTGAACTTGAAAATATGTTGAACTTGTGACCTGCCAGTTCAGTTGAATGTTGCAGAAAGTGTTACTATGGAAACTGGGATTAAGCAGAATGGGGGAAGGGTTGAAATTTAGCTGTGGTTTAAAATATGAAATTGTAAATTATATATAAGTGATATGTTATTAAAGTAAGATTACCCAAATCACTAGTATATTTAGAAGTGGTGTGTTCTTAAAAAATAATACTAGTATTATTAGTAATAGGTTTTTGAACTCTCGTATGGATTCGCGGCTCCATCGCGATGCTTTAGTGATGAACTGCGGTGGAGTCGCTACTCCAGAAAATTACTGAACCAGTTTGGGCACTTTTAGAAGTCAGTTGGTAAGGGTTAATATGTCTAACCAATAGAAATTTGTTTCACAATTTGAAAAAATGCAGAAAGGATTGTGATTTGTTACTTACATTTATTTGTGTGGAGAAAGAGAGGGAAAGTTTGCCATTACTGGTTTTACCTTGTTGAGAGTGGTGCATTACATTGATTGTGTGGAAAAGAAAATTCTTCATGAGTTTCTGATAATTCATACTCTACAATACTATTTGAAAGGTGAGTTACAAATTTGTGAGATGAATTATGTATTAGCTTTATTTTAAACTTTAAAAATTATTCAAGAAATATGATGTTTGAAATATTCCATTAAATGTAGAGATGTGTATTGTACTTTGTTTTATTGAACGTAAATGATGATTGGAATAGATTGTGTATGGTACTATGTGTATATTGAAAGATGGATTAGCGAATATAGTAGTTTGTATTAGTGCGTGGAAATGTACAATTGAAGTACACCGCATAATTGTAGGTGTTGCATTCATTTTCAAAGTGCAGTCTGTCAAGTTTTAAGGTGTGCATGGACATGTAACTGAGGTATGTCTGTACTTGCATATGTATTCTCATATGTGTTAAACATTAGAAGATGCAAGATGTATAACAAAGAGGTGTTGTTGCTTTGTATGCGGCTAGGCTCAACACTGTGAGTACTAGTAGAATTGTGAAGCTGCAGCACAAAAGTGAGGTTTAAAACATGTTGACATGAGGTATTAGTGAATAGGCTATTTTGTAAAAGTGTCTAGAGAAGTACAGTTGAAATACTCCATATAATTTTGGGAGTTTTCTTGAAATGGGAAGTGTGTTCTGTGAAGTTTTCAGGTCTGCATACTGTTGTGATTGAGGAAACTCTCTACTTGGAGATATATTCTGATATGTGTTATCCATCTGAAGATGCTAGATGTGTAAAACACAAGTATATGAGTCTGTGGAAATGTACACTTCAAATATACCGCATAATTTTCAGTGTCTGCTTGAAATGTGAAGTGTAGACTGTCAAGTTTTAGGATCTGGATGGTCTTGTGACTGAAGTATATCTCTACTTGCATATGTATTCTCATATGTGTTATGCATCTGAAGATGCTAGATGTATAAAACACAGGTATACATCTATTTGTATGTTTCTTTTATATGTGATGCTACTAGCAAAAGCTAGAGACACATGCAAGCATGTTTTTGGAATATGTGAGACTTAGAACAGGGACATGTGAAGGGTTGCTGCTTTGTATTTGGCTAGGCTCAACACCCTGAGTAGTAGTATAATGGTGAAGTAGCAGCAGAAAAGTGAGGTTTAAGATATGTTGACAGAGGGATTAGTGAGTTGGCTACTTTGTGTGAGTCTAGGGAAAGGTTCACTTGAAGTATGCTGCATAAATCTAGGTGTGTGTTTGAAATGTGAAGTGCAGTCTGTCAAGTTTTAAGGTCTTCATGGTCTTGTGACTAAGGTATGTCTCTACTTGCACATGTGTTCTCATATGTGTTATGCATCTCAAGATGGTAGATGTATAAAACACAGGTATACATCTATTTGTATGCTTCTTTTATATATTGTGTCACTAGCAAAAGATACAGACACATGCATGCATGCATGCTTTCAGTAATATAGTGAGGCCTACAGCAGAGACATGCGAAGGGTTGCTGGTTTATATTTCGTCAGGTCTAACACCCTGAGTAGTCACAGAATGGTGAAGCTGCAGCACAAAAGTGAGGTTTACGATATGTTGGCAGAGGAATTTGTGATTATCTTACTTTGTGTGAGTCTGTGGAAAGGTTCACTTGAAGTATGCCCCATAAATGTAGTTGTCTGTTTGAAATGTAAAGTGCAGTCTGTCATGTTTAAAGGCCTTCATGGTCTTGTGGCTGAGGTATGTCTCTACTTGCACATGTGTTCTCATATGTGTTATGCATCTCAAGATGGTAGATGTATAAAACACAGGTATACATCTATTTCTATGCTTCTTTTATAAATGGTGTCACTAGCAAAAGATACAGACATATGTATGCATGCTTTCAGGAATATAGTGAGACCTAGAGTAGAGACATGCGAAGGGTTGCTGGTTTATATTTCGCTAGGCCCAACACCCTGAGTAGTCGCAAAATGGTGAAGCTGTAGCACAAAAGTGAGGCTTAAGGTATGTTGGCAGAGGAATTAGTGATTATGCTACTTTGTGTGAGTCTGTGGAAAGGTTCAGTTGAAGTATGCCGCATAAATGTAGGTGTCTGTTTGAAATGTGAAGTGCAGTCTGTCAAGTTTTAAGGTCTTCATGGTCTTGTGACTGAGGTATGTCTCTACTTGCACATGTATTGTGATATGTGTTATGCATCTGAAGATGCTAGACATAAAATAGAGGTATACATCTATTTGTATGCTTCTTTAATATATGGTGTCAGTAGCAAAAGGTACAGACATATGCATGCATGCTTTCAGGAATATAGTGAGACATACAGCAGAGACATGCGAAGGGTTGTTGGTTTATATTTTGCTAGGTCCAGCACCCTGAGTAGTCGCAGAATGGTGAAGCTGCAGCAACAAAGTGAGGTTTAAGATATATTAGCAGAGGAATTTGTGATTATGCTACTTTGTGTGTGGAAAGGTTCACTTGAAGTATGCCGCATGAATGTAGTTGTCTGTTTGAAATGTGAAGTGCAGTCTGTCATGTTTAAAGGTCTTCATGGTCTTGTGACTGAGGTATGTCTCTACTTGCACATGTGTTCTCATATGTGTTATGCATCTCAAGATGGTAGATGTATAAAACACAGGTGTACATCTATTTGTATGCTTCTTTTATATATTGTGTCACTAGCAAAAGATACAGACATATGCATGCATGCATGCTTTCAGGAATATAGTGAGACCTACAGCGGAGACATGCGAGGGGTTGCTGGTTTATATTTCGCTAGGTCCAACACCTTGAGTAGTCACAGAATGGTGAAGCTGCAGCACGAAAGTGAGGTTTATGATATGTTGGCAGAGGAATTAGTGATTATGCTACTTTGTGTGAGTCTGTGGAAAGGTTCACTTGAAGTATGCCGCATAAATGTAGGTGTCTGTTTGAAATGTGAAGTGCAGTCTGTCATGTTTAAAGATCTTCATGGTCTTGTGACTGAGGTATGTCTCTACTTGCATATGTGTTCTCATATGTGTTATGCATCTCAAGATGGTAGATGTATAAAACACAGGTAGACATCTATTTGTATGCTTCTTTTATATATGGTGTCACTAGCAAAAGGTACAGACATATGCATGCATGCTTTCAGGAATATAGTGAGAACAACAGCAGAGACATGCGAAGGGTTGCTGCTTTGTATTTGATGAGGCTCAACACTCTGAGTAGTAGTAGAATGGTGAAGCTGAAGCACAAAAGTGAGGTTTAAGACATGTTGGCAGAGAGATTAGTCATTAGGCTACTTTGTGTGAGTCTGTGGAAAGGTTCACTTGAAGGATGCTGCATAAATCTAGGTGTCTGTTTGAAATGTGAAGTGCGGTTTGTCATGTTTAAAGGTCTGCATCGTGTTGTATACAAAGTAGCCAAATAGAAAAAGTGGACAAGTCCAGGAGTGAAGAGGTTTACAAACATTACAGTATACATCCTCTACATTCAAAAGAAGTGACAGGAAACACTATTGAATTATTTCAAATGAAGAAAGCGTAGGGAACTCCCATGAGTGTATGGGAAAAAGGTTTAGAAGCTCGTTGTATTCCACAGCTCTTCCCCACTGGAGTAGATGAACGATGTGATGAACGAGCAGTACAGATTCCAGCTTCAGAATACCGCTCGTCAAGATTGTATTCTGAATATCTAAGATTTCGACAGTGTATTCCATATATATTTCATCTACTGTTTGAAAGTGACTTGTCTGGACTTTCATATGCAGTGAACCACATATTAAAAACAGGAGTTCATCTTATACATGTTTCTACAAAGGAATTCATGGACAAAGTTCAACAAAGAGACAATCATTTAGAATCTCAGTTAATTAATTTGATGGTGTGTCAACGTGGTACCAATGAGTATTGGTTTTGTCGTCACGGAGAACTTAAATGTATGTTAAGAAACTTAGGTACCCCTACATGGTTTGTTACACTTAGCTGTGCTGAATATACGTGGGACGATTTACTTGAATTTCTACGACAAGCAAATTCAAATGTAAAAAATATTGATTTGAAGACAGCTGGAGAACTGTGTTCCTTGGATCCTGTAAATGTGTGCAGATATTTTATTCATAGGTTTCAAGCTATGATGTCTTTATCTGCAATAAAAATAATCCACCTCTCAGAGAAGTTACTTATTTCCTTTGGAGAAAGGAGTACCAAGCAAGAGGTGCTCCTCATATACACATGCTATTATGGATCAAGGATGCACCAAAATTTGGAACTGATACTGATGAAACTGTTTTGTCTTTCATCGAAGAGTATTTTACCTGTGCCATTCCAAAACAAGGAGGAGAAAACAGCTTGAGACAACAAGTTTTACGGTTTCAAAGTCATCGATGTAGAAAATATTGTAGACGAAAATACAAGGCAAAGGAAACATTTTATACAAAATGTCGTTTTGGATTCCCACGTCCAATAATTTCAAAAGGAAGAGTCAATAGTTTTATGTCAGCAGTAAGGCATACTATAACTCAAAAATTTCAGAAGAATACATACAACTTAAAAACTGAAGATTCAAAGTATATTAATGACTACAATCCAGTGATTTTGACAATGTCGAATGCAAACATGGATATTCAATATGTTGCAGATAATTCAATTGCTGTTGCTCGATATGTTACATCATATATAACCAAATCTGAAAAGACAGAGTTGAAAGAAATGTAGGAAGAAATTTCACAGGAAAAGAAATTGTACAACTTTAGCTTGAAAATGCTTTCCCACCGAGAGATTGGATCCTATGAATGTTCGGATCGGTTGAGCTCTGCCAGTTTATATTCAAAGTCAAGAGGAATCATTTGGGTAAGTCTAGGTCTTGCTGCCACACAAAATAAAGTATTGAAATCTCTACAAGAAATCGAACACTTAGCATTGAATGAACCAGAAAGTACAGATATTGTTAAAACTAATATGTTGGATACGTACTATCCCAAAAGGAGTCCACATCTGGAAAAACTATGTCTCTATGAAGTACTGCAACATTACTGCTTTAAGAGAAATGTTACAGAAAATATAAATGAAGAAAATAATGCAGTGATTGGATGTGACGGATGTTTGGTAAAACATGCCAAAGGAAATCTTATTAACCACAGAAAACTCAGTTGTGAAAGTCCAGATAAAAGGCAATTTTTCTATTTAGCACTTCTGCAACTGTTTAAGCCTTGGCGTAGTGAAGCGGAATTACTTGGAGATTTCGAGTGCTATGAAGATTCTTTTAATGCTTGTAAAGATAGCATTCAATGCACAATCTTCCCAACTTATCTACAAATGTTAAATGATTATATTGAACAAGAAACTACTATTGCAGGTGAAATAGCTAGAGTCAGTTCTCAAGCTAGTCAAAGTTCGGGTCCACTAAGTCAAGATCCACTAGGACAACCAATTATTGAAAATGAAGCAGCAATAGCCATGAATGAAGTAGAAACTGCAATGCAACAAGCACAACACAATATTATTCAGTTGGAAAAGTTAGAAGAGCAACTAAACATTGAACAAAAAGAAATATATCTACAAGTGACATAACAGATACAACATAGTTTGCAACATGAAAAATAAGAATGCCAATGCTCATCGTTTAAATCTATTCTAATGTACATCAGTGATCCAGCTGGAACAGGGAAAAGTTTCTTAATTAAAGTTTTGACCAGTTATCTATACAAAAAACTATGGAATCACATTCATCTTGTGTTGTAACAGCTCCAACTGGATTAGCAGCACTCAACATTAAAGGGATTACTTTACATCGATTACTCATGCTACCAGTTGAACATGAAAATAAATTGGAATATCACACGCTATCTGGAGAAGCTTGTTATGAAGTCTCAAGAGTACTGAAGAAAATGAAACTTCTAATCATTGATGAGGTGAGCATGGTCTCAAACTTAATGTTTCTTTGTTCATTTAGGAATGCAACAGATTTTAAAAACAGATTACGATGTTTTGTTTGGAAGAAAACATGTAATTGTATTTGGCGATATACTACAACTTACTCCTGTAAAAGGGCAACCTGTTTTTAAAACACTTCTCGATGAAGAGACAAGGAAATCTTTGGGAAGTATTGGAAATGTGAACATATGGTCTCATTTTGAATATAAAGAACTTATTAAGAATATATGACAAGCAAGTGATGAACATTATGGAAATATTCTTCAAGATATAAGAATTGGTGTTTTGATGAAACATGGTAAACAAGCTTTAGAAAGTCGACTATTGAGGAACTTGTTTACAACTGGAAACACAGCGGCTGAAGTAATGTACAAAAAGCTTGGAGAAAAGAAGTCTACAGTTTGCCTAATGCCTACTTTGAAAGAGTGTTCGACATTTAATCAAGAACTTTTAACACTGGAAAAACAACAAATAGTTGAAATTGAAGCTATTGATAAAATTAAACATCAAAGAGTGACTATTCTTCTCACAGAGAAACTACAGTCAAAATTGAATTTGTTGGAAAAGTCTGTATCTAAGACTGCAGGCTTACAAAAGACTTTACATGCAGGGCCGGACTGGCTACCGGGCGTTTTGGAATGCTACCGAGCTGGGGGCTGATGTCACTGCGGTGGGGGCTAATTTTGTTGATGGAGACCTGCGTGTGCTTCGAAATAAACAAGGCAAAACGAATTTCGTTCACAACACGCAGGTCCCCATCAACGAAATCAGCCCCAAGCTCGGCAGCATGCCAAAACGCCCGGTAGCCAGTCCGGCCCTGTTTACATGTATGTATAAACTGTCGGGTAATTTTACGGCGTAATTTGAATGTAGAAGAAGGTTTAGTAAATGGAGCAATGGGAAAAGTTGTTGAATTTGTAAATTTTCAGAACCAAGATGGAATAGAATTTTTGAAGATAAAATTTGATCAGATTAAAGAGGTAAGACAGATTGGGCGTTGTGTTGTACGTTTTTTGCTTGAAAAAAAAACTTGTATGTTTGCAGAAAACAGTTTCCTTTGTCTTTAGCATATGCAGTAACTATTCATAAATCTCAAGGTTTAAGTATAGACAGTGCTTTTGTAAATATTGGAAGTACAGTGTTCAAAGAGGGAATGTCATACGTTGCATTGTCTCGAGTAAGAACACTATCTGGTTTGTATTTGATTGATTTTAATGAGAAAAAGGTTAGTGTTGATGCAAATTGTGTATGAGAGTACAATCGTTTGAGAAGACTTTATACTCCTCATTTAGGTGAATATCCGATATATGAGAAACGTGTAGTGTGTCCAAAACGGAAATATGTGAAACATTCAAATGAGGTTCAAAAAAAGAAAACCATTCAAGAGAATCATGAAGATGTAAAGTAAAATGAAAATGGAAACTGTTGATGAGAATGTAGGATACCAGTTGGAAAACAGTTCAGGTATCAACTGCTATGCTAATGTGATTTTGAATGTTGTGTTTTATCTAGAAGAGCTTCATTGTGAAATTATGGGAAATCATGAAAAAAGATTTTGTTCTTTATTACGTCATGTATTTAACCAACTGGTAACTGACAGAAGTAAAATCCACACTGCTTCTGGTGTTCGACATCTTTTGGATATATGTACTGGTTCTTTGACATTCACTCTTAATGTTCAACAAGAAGCACAAGAATTTCTTATGTTTATGCTTGGAGTATTAGAGCATGAAGGAATATAGATTGAAAACTTATTTGGACTAAGTTACAGATGGGATCATAAATGTGAAGAGTCTTCATTTACTTCCAGCACTGAAATAGACACAGAACGATTCATATACTTGACGGTTCCAGATTGCAAATCTGTACCTTTTAATAAATTAGTGAAAACAGCAAATCAGGACATGAAATGTTCGCATTGTAAATCCGAGATGTTGTCTACATTACATATAGAAAGATTTGGAAAATATCTAATTTTAATATTAGAACGCAGTAGAGCAAATGGAAGAACATTGGAGACCAAAATAATTTTTTTTGTTGCAAGTCAAATATCTATTTCAGGAAAAACATTTTATATCAGTGGCTATTATTTTACATGACGGACCTACTACAACATCTGGACACTATACTGTGTATTTAAAATGTAATAAAGGATGGACATATTGCAATGATGCCCACTTGCAATTCAAATCTAGATTGCCTTTCGATTTACAAAATTCATATTTGATATTTTTGAAGCCAAAGTTTTGAATACATTATTCGGCCTATTGGGAAGATGTCAACACGAATTAACACATTTGTATTGGATTTTTTTGAAGTGAAAGTTTTGAATACATTATTCGGCCTATTGGGAAGATGTGAACACGAATTAACAAATTTATATTGGATTTTTACCAAGAAAAAGTTTTGAATACATTATTCGGCCTATTGGGAAGATGTGAACAGAAAGTGGACAGGGTTGAAACAATCAGCATTTATAGTTAGTGTTTAGGTTATTATTTGTGCTAATTGATATTGGATTTGGAATAGTTTATATATTTGTTGTCTATATTGTGCCAGATATAAATGAGAGTATACATTTAGGAATTGTACTTCAGAGTAATAAAAGACTTAGGGCCCGATTCTGATGCGGGTTGGAAAAGCTTCCCGACCGAGGGCCTGATTCTGATGCGGTTAGGAAGGCCTCCTAACGGCATTTGCTCCTTCCAAATCGGTTCGGGAACGCGTCTTCCCGTCCAAGGGCCCAATTCTGATGCGGTTAGGAACAAATGTTCCCATTGAAGTCAATGGGAGTTCAACCAAATCGTATCTGGAAGCATCCGGATGCATCCTACTCCGCCGGTCGGACTTTCCCGATCCGAGTGGGTCGGACACCATTTCCCAACCGATTCGGTCGGGAAGCTTTTCCAACCCGCATCAGAATCGGCCCCTTAATGTATAAGTTGGACGTAATTTAGAAACTGTAGATAGGTAAACATATAGGTACACATATTGGAAATAATGCTTTGCGGTAATTTTTTCTTTTTATAATCTCGTTGATTGTTTTTTTCCCCGCTGTTGTATGATGGTACTACGTTGAAATCACTGTGTATGGTGAAGTTCAGTAGAATCTGAAAACAGCAAAAAAGGGAAACTGAAAATGTTATGTAATTCTAAAATTATGCTGTGTTCTTAAAAGTGTAATATTTTAATTTCTGTAATGCATTAGATTATATAACATTTTTTTTCTTCTTCTTTACTGTAGGTAATGGTGAAGTCTGAAAAGTGTTTTATTTCAGTAAACAACAAAAATATGCTAAAATAGTTCAACAGAGTTATGTATCTAACTTACTAAAAAAGGTAAGAATACATAACATAATATGCATGTTAACATTCATTTATGTATTATTTATTTCAAATAAAAATAATGTTGAATCTTTACACTATTTAAAAACTTTCAGATATCATCAGACAGGTAATATCCCTGCACTCATGGAATCAGCCAGGCACTACACATGCACTCATCCAATAATTCAGACACTACTTTTGCACTCATGCAATCACCCAGGCACTTCTGTTGCACTCATTCATTCTCTCTAACACTACATATGCACTCATCCATACACTCAGACACTACTCATGCACTGCTCCTATCATCTAGGCACTACTTCTGTACTCATGCAATTTGGCAGACACTACCCATGCACTCATGCTATCATTTAGACACTACTGTTGCACTGATACATTCCTTCAAACACTGCCCATGCACTCATCCATACACTCCAGCACTACCTATGCACTGCTCCAATCACCCAGCACTACCCCTGCACTCATGCAATCAGCCAGGCAATACTCATGCACTCCTGCAATCACTCAGGCAGTTCTATTGCACTCAACTATTTCCTCAAATACTATCCATGTACTCATCCATGCACTCAGGCTCTACGCAAGCACTGTTCCATGCACCCAGACACTACCCATGCTCTGATGCAATCACTTAGATAAAACTGTTGCACTCATCCATTCCCTCAAACAGTACCCATGCACTCATCCATGCACTCAGGCTGTACCCATAGACTGCTACATGCACCCAGGCACTACCCATGCACTCATGCAATCACTCAGGCACTACTGCTGCACTCATGCATTCCCTCAAACAGTACCTATGCACCCATTCAGACACTCAGACACTACCCATGCACTGCTCCAATCATCTAGGCACTACCTCTGTACTCCTGCAATTAGGCAGATATTACCCATGCACTCATGCTATCCTTTAGACAATACTGTTGCACTCATCCACTCCTTTAAACACTACCCATGGACTCATCCATGCACTCAGGCACTATCTATACACTTCTCCAATCTCTGAGGCACTACCCCTACACTCATCCAATGAGCCAGGCACTATTCTTACACTCATACAATCACTTAGACACCACTGTTGCACTGATCCATTCCCTCAAACACTACCTATGCACTCATCCATGCACTCAGGATCTACCCATGCACTGATGCATGTACCCAGGCATTACCCATGCAGTCATGTAATCATTCAAACACTACTGCTGCACTCATCTATTCCCTCAAACACTACCCATACACTCATCCATACACTCAGGCACTACCCATGCACTTCTCCAAACACACAGGCACTAACCCTGCACGGATGCAATCAGCCAGCCACTACTCATGCACTCCTCCAATCACTCAAGCAGTTCTATTGCACTCATCTATTCCCTCAAACACTACCCATGTACTCATCCATGCACCCAGGCACTACCCATGCTCTGATGCAATCACTTAGATAAAACTGTTGCACTCATCCATTCCCGCAAACAGTACTCATGCATTCATCCATGCACTCAGGCTGTACCCATGGAATGCTCCATGCACTCAGGCACTACCCATGCACTCATGCAATCACTCAGGCACTACTGATGCACTCGTGCATTCCCTGAAACACTACCTATGAATTCATCGATACACTCAGGCACTACCCATTCACTGCTCCAATCACCCAGGCACTACCCCTGTACTCATACAATCATCCAAACACTACTCATGCACTCCTCCAATCATTCAGGCACTTGTATTGCACTCATTCATTCCCTCAAACACTATGCATGCACTCATCCGTGTACTCAGGCACTACCCCTGCACTCATGCAATCACTTGAGCACTACCCATGCACTCCTTCAATCACCCAGTCACTACCTTTGTAGTCGTACAATCACTCAGGCACTACCCAAGCACTCCTTCAATCATACAGGCACTACCCTTGCACTCATACAATCACCCAGGCACTCCTGTTGCACTTATCCATTCTCTGAAACACTAGCCCTGCACTACTCATGCACTCATCTATTCCCTCAAACACTACCCATGCGCTCATCCATGCACTCAGGCACTACCCTTGCACTGATGCAATCACTCAGACACTACCTAAACACTCCTTGAATCACCCAGGCACTACTCATGCACTCATGCAATCAGCCAAGAACTACTCATGCACTCCTTCAATCACTTAAGCACTTCTATTGCAGTCATCCATTCCCTAAAACACTACCCATGCACTCTTCTATTGCAGTCATCCGTTCCCTCAAACACTACCCATGCACTCATTCATGCACTCAGGCACTACCCCTGCACTCATGCAAGCACTCAGGCACTACCCATGCACTCCTCTAATTACCCGGTCACTACCCTTGCACTCATGCAATCACTCAGACACTACCTATACACTCCTCGAATCACCCAGGCACTACTCATGCACTCTTGCAATCAGCCAAGAACTACTCATGCACTCTTTCAATCACTCAGGCACTTCTATTACACTCATCCATGCCCTCAAACACTATGCATGCACTCATCCATGTACTCAGGCACTACCCATGCAGTCCTTCAATCACCCAGGCACTACCTATGCACTCATCCATGCACTCAGACATTACCCAAGCACTCCTCCAATCATCCTGGCACTACCATTGCACTCATGCAATCACCCAGGCACTTCTGTTGCACTTATTCATTCTCTGAAACACTAGTCCTGCACTACTCATGCACTCATCTATTCCCTCAAACATTACCCATGCATTCATCCATGCACTCAGGCACTACCCAAGCACTCCTCCAATCACAGAGGTACTACCCCTACACTCATCCAATAAGCCAGGCACTATCCATACACTCATGCAATTACTTAGACACTACTGTTGCACTCATCCATTCCCTCAAATACTATCCATGCATTCATTCAGTTACTAAGACACTACTTATACACAATTCTAACATTAATCATACACACATTCATACAACCATTCACTTTCATTACGTACAATTTTTCTATTTCTTACCAGTTTAGGTGGTTCCATTAGAACCCTTTTTTTTTTTTTTAGAACAATAAAAAAAATTGTATTTTCAGATTTTTTTTGGGAGGTGTTTTTCATTTTTTTAAAAAGAAAAAAGAAAAGTTAAACAGTCCAACTCTGCTGGTTTTGTGTAACTAGAAACCTAAGCAAGAACAAAACAAAAAAATTAACACTTGTGATTCTTGATGAGTGTCTTCACGGCATCAATGGACAGCTCTCCCACGCACAGTGATGTAAGGCAGTGGTGACAAATGATTGAAGCATCCGCCAACTCCGGCACTGTCAGGGGTTGTGGAGTGGTCAAAACAACCCCTGCAGAGGTTGATGGTTGTTGTCCATCATTGTTGGCTGCTTGTTCTTGCCTTCTACGCTCCACCTCACGTGCCAGGCGAATTGGATGCATAGTTTCCAAATGCTTTTTCATAGAAGAAGTACCACAAGAGTACTTCTTCTCAGACCGTCTCGATAATATTTTGTGACAGATGTTACATGTCACTTTGCGGGCATTAACTTTCTTTTCGCCTTCTGGCACAGGGAAGAAGGCCCACACAATACTTTCTTTCCTCTTCTTCACTGCTCTTCAATATCCTCCTCATGCTCCTCTGGAAAAGCTGCTGCCATTTTACAAGATAAAAAATGAAAAACACCACAAAAAAATCAAAAATTACAGAGCCTACAAAACAGGTTGTCTTCAATGGAAACACACCCAAAAAGAAAGGACTGTAAGAGGTGTTGGTTCCACCCATGAACAGAATAAAAAGCTGTTCAACCAATGAGAAGCTTTCTTTCTATGTCAAATGGGGTCGCGTAGGGGTCGCGCACCCTGCGCGTTTACGTCGCGCACCCGTAAAATGTACTAAATGTTATATATAACGGTAATTTGCTATCAGGACATGATGTTCCAAAGTATTTCAATGAAAACTATTTATGCAAAACCGATATTTAAATAGAAACAGTTATATTTTAGAGTTTTGAAATGACGCCAAAGTCGCGACTCCTACGCGATCCCGGAAATACGTGATGGCACGGTTCGCGCACCCACCGCGTAGAACCGCTTCCCCTACGCGTTACCATCACGACCACAAAAATATGTCGAAAACAAATTTAAACACCTTTATTACTATTTTTATGTAGTCAGTAATAAACCTCTATGTCTAAAACATATATTAATTCGTTCTAAATGTGTTTTTGAGCATGACATTCATATAACAGATTTGCGCACCTATCGCGTGGGATCGCGTAGGGTGCGCGACCCTTTTTTGTAAATTAATAAATAATAGGTAAAAATGATAGTTATCATAAAAATACAACAAAACAACTTTCATAGTATTAAAAGCAATATTACAAAATTTTACTTAGCAAAAAATTATTGAAAAAAAACCTATTTTTTTAAAATACAATTTTTTTCATTTAAAAATTCTAATATATTATATCACACTGAGCAAAATTTCAAACAATAAAACAGTGTTAATTTAAGTAGTAAATCTTTCATCAGCTATGTTATATATTTTTTAAAAAACAGATTATAATTATTTTAAAACAAAAAAAATAATTAAAAAGACAGACAGAAAATAAAAAAATTGTTACAAACATGTTTTCATAAATTAAATCCTGTATAAAAACTGAAATTTACTGAAAAAACCACAGGTTTCAGGGATGTTATAGTTAGGGATTAGCATTTAAAAAACCTTAGAAATTCACAGAAAAAAACACAGGTTTCAGGGACGTTATAGTTAGGGATCAGCTTTTAAAAAAACTTTGAAATTCACTGAAAAAACCACAGGTTTCAAGGACGATATAGTTAGTCAGACATTTCACTCGTACAAACCAGAGAAATTCGACAGTTATAGTTAGCTGAACTAACTATAACTTGTGCCCCCGCAATGCACTGCTGATGACGTCACATATTACATCACTCATGACATGGTCAGTGACATCACTGATGACATCTCAAATGACATCACTGATGACATCATCCATGTGATCATCTGATGCACCTCCTCACACCCTAATTCAACTTTGATACACCCTCTCTAAAATACAGACTACCAATCTCGAAACCATCGACAAACCAATACCAGTTAGTACATACCAGCTCACTGATTCATACGTCTACACACACACATCCACTGATTAACCCATTAAGCCACTCATACATGCAGTTGTTCATCAACACAGCCACTGATATATATCCACTCATACACCCATACAGACACTTAAACACCGCCACTCACCCAAAGAGTTACTCAAACAAATAGTCAGTCACCCAAAGAATCAATCACACTGCCATTTACTCACCTATACAGTTATACACACACCACCTCACTTATTCATACAGATAGTACCATATACTTACTCTCTTCTACAATCACTGACATAAGCACACACTTATCCATGCAGCCACTGTCACAATCACTCACTGTCACATTTAGTCACTTATATACTCCAACACTCACATATACTGCCTTTCACATATGTAGTTACTTACACATATACACTGAGACATCCATTCACTTATCAACCCAGCTATATGCACACTCACTCACCCATACAGCCCCTAACACACGCACTCATGAACCCATACACCCAGTAAATCAGCCATTCACACATCCATGCAGGGAGTCACACACAGACACTCAGACACCCATACAGGTAATCAGACAACCAATCATTAACCCATATAGACACTCATGTAGCTACTCACCAACCCATGCAGCCACTTACACACCAACTGACAGACTGATACAGACATTCACACAGATTAGTCATTCACCCATGCATTCACTAAGATACGTTTAATCACTCATTTATACAGTCAGTCACACACCGACTAAATCAACCACTCAGACACTCACACACCCACTCATTCTTCAATACACCATGGCATATATATATATATAACATTTGTCAACTTTTTAGAAACACTCATAGTCACTGGATGATGTAATCAGTGATGTCATTTGAGATGTCATCAGTGATGTCATCAGTGATGTCACTGACCATGTCATGAGTGATGTAATATGTGACGGCATCAGCAGTGCATTGTGGGGGCGCGAGTTATAGTTAGCTCACCTAACTATAATGGCCGAATTTCTCTGGTTTTGTACGATTGAAATGTCTGACTAACAATAATAAAGGTTTTTTTAAATGCTAATTCCTAACTATAACGTCCCTGAAACCTGTGCTTTTTCAGTGAATATATATATATAAATATATATATAAATATACATATATTTAATTTGTATATATATTACTTATATTGATTATTTTTATATTCAGCTAAATAGCCCCTTCATATCCGTTATGATCCAGACTGAAATAAAGGAAACAACACATCCAAAGATTGCGGCGCTGGTTACAGACAATACTAGTGGTCCTTTGTTTATGTCCGGACACAGGTGTTATTATCTTAGATAGTCTATGGTGCTGCAGCTAAGTTTGGGATATTATTTGTTAATAGATTTTGAATTGCATATATATTGTTTATATCGAATTATTATTATATTCAGCTGAAAAGCCCCTTCCTATGTGTTATGATCCACATTGAAATGAAAGGCATGAACACGTTCAAAGATGGCGACGCTGGTTACAGATGGTACCAGTGGTCCTTTCGTTATGTCTCAATGCAGGTGTTATCAGATACTCCCAGACCCCTATAAAGCAGTCATGTATGGGAGCATTCGGTTCTTACTCTTTGACAGTGATAGTGATGAGAGAGGTGGACTTGCAAGGCTACTTGGTGCTTAACACAATGGGTTGAACTAGGCCTTCATGTGATGTTATGCGTATAGATGAGATGATTAACACAAGAAGCCTCTCCTAATTATTGACCTAATTGCTATTATGTCTTTTATGTGAGTATAAGCATCTCACAAAATGTAAAAGACTGGTCTCACACACCACCTTGTGTCATGCTTCATCATTGACCAGTCCTCGCCCTCTAAAATCTTGGTTTGATAGAGGGCGGGCATACACCTGAAGACAGGGATGCACTTCTAAAACTAAGTGGGGGCCCTTAACAAAAAAGTGAAATTTAAAAAGCCATTACGGATGTCAAACCTCCTTTTAATATGACTGACATCTGTATGGTGTTTAAAAGAAATGATCGGTGTGTTGGGGATATCATAGTCCCCCCACCATATAACTAACGGTCAACATGTTTCTGCCTAGTGGCCCAAACGGGTCCGCGGCATTCATCAGGACCTATCATACACAAATGGGCTCCTACCTTACCATTCAGTATAGGTGAGGTATCCACTAAGTGGGGTGATCGCGGTCACTCACCACAGAGTTGCGGCTAAATTGTTCCAGCCTGTATGAACAAGAAAACAATAAACACTCGAAAAAATAGCAACATAGTCACACATTTTGTGAAGGTCATTCAAAACGCCACGTACACATGCAGAACGAGTGAGTGGCTATAAGTGCAACAAACCGTGTCAGTCATCTGTGCACTTAAGAGTAAAGGGGAGGCTTGGTCCCCATAGCTTACCCTATTCCATGGGACCTACTTGCCCCATAGGTAGAGTGAGGAAAGAAGACCCCTTAGGTCATGCGCCCTAAAATGAGGAGAAAAAGGGAGAAAAAGGGGAACATCCACAATGATCAAAGTAAATCCAGGATAATCCATTGTAGAGAGAAAAGTAATCCAAGGTCGCTTATAATGGAAGGAAAAGCACAGTGTGCGTAAAAACATAAACTGCATACACCCATCCAAACTATTCATACTCTTACTGTTAATGAAAGGATCTCCCGATGCTGCACCTACGACTGCATGCCTCACCTCCTCACTGGTGAATGAGGAGAGTCAGCGTATAGTCATACTCACTTTGAGGCTTAGCTACATCTCGCTCTGTTCTTATGTATTTGTTCTATTACATTTTCCATATTTTCAGGTTGTAAAAACATAGGACTAAAAGATTCCCACCACAATGTGGGATTATGGATTTCTAACATTACGGGATTGGTTGGGACTATAGGTACCAGAACGCTTTTCTGCCGACCTGTGCAAATGAGAGTTGGATTTACCAGAATAGTACAACATTTTCACACATAGATTATATTAACTTCTAGATTAATGTGCAGTTCAACTATGTGGAGTCCGCACAATGGGGAGTGGAGCGCTTGGTAAGTTTGCCATGGAGATCTTCGATTACCTAAATGGGTCTCACATGTGTACAGGGGCACTATGCTTCTCTGCTGATTGGTGCAGATGCACATTGAATTTACTACAATGTTAAAGCTTGTCACATATAGTTCATATTAAATTCCCAGGAGAATGTTCGGTTTTCGAATGCGGACTTCGAACGATGGGGAGCAGAAGCGCTTGGTGAGTTTGCTATGGAGACCCTCTTTTATTTAAATGGGTCACACGCTTATATTGGAGAACATAACAATTAGCACTAATATTTGTGGGATTTTTGAGTATTTGTTCGCACCTCAATTAGTACTCGGCTATGCTGTCTAGGAAAACGCGCTATGTGTAAGTGATTTCTATTAAGCTCAATAAGACTGACTTATTAGGTTGGACCCAACGAAAATCTACAGATATGTTTGTAATAAAATGTTAACTCTACATCTCTATTGGTTATAATAGATTATAATGAGAATATATCACACTAGTCAAAGCTCACTTTTTTGACTGGAGAGAGCTAAACCATTAGCACCAGTTGAGAGTGCCATATTTAGAGTAACATGCCTTATGGATAACATTCTGTAATCCTGCTTATTTGGTTCCTTTACCAGTGATTGTAAAAACATCCTTATGTGATGTCTTTAGGCAGAGATTGCGGGGGGTATTGGCCTGGACAGTTTGATTAATATAAGTACCACTCTAGTTATTTGTCATTCTTGGACCTGGAAATATTTTTTTGTACCGTGGGATGGATTTTGAATGGCTACAGGCCCTGGATACATATTGAATACATATCAGCTTGGCATGTGAGCGAAGCTCTACAATATTTTGTTTGTGGTGCATATACATCTAGCATATCTGACTATATATTTGGAATGACAGCTGTTACCCTATCTCTGTTCCTTTTGTGTTTTCTCTTTTTCTTTTCCTACTTTTGTTATCCATCCTCAGTGCTTTATAATACTAACTCGAATTACTGGCTTATGTTCTATGATAAGGAAATTTAATCTTGTGACTTGCACTCAATGAAATACGGTCGAAACGAAAAAGATATATACCCTTCTTTACAGAATCAAATTATAGATTATGTTTTTAAATGTATATTATGGTTATTCTGTGACTTGCATTCAATAAAATATGACTGAAATGAAAGACATGTACGCTTAGTCACAGAATCAATTTATATGTTATAACTGGTTATATTTTTATGGTTGTTTGTCTCTGTCTTCTTCTTTCTTTCCTTTTACATACATAGGCATGTAAACTGTGCATTTATTATCATGTTGAATACACTTAAAGTAGTGGCCAGGGTTATACCTCACACAGATCTAATAATGTAATGCATATGTATATGTTTGTTTTTGGTTTAAATGTACTTGAAGGTTTTAAATGTATATAACCCTGAGGGGAGTTTTTGGTGTATATTGTATATTTATTGAGCGTGTTATATGCATTTGTCCTTGGGCTTAGAATGTTTGTGTTGTCTTGTGGCATGCATTTAGTTAGTGTCTAATCTACGTTATACATATACACTGAAATGACAATTGCATTTATGTATTGTTTCTTTGATTAAGTTACAGCCCTAAAGAAGTCTAATCTTTGGGCGAAACGTGTTGGCTGTTTTGTGCTGTAACCACTGAATGATTTTACAATTGAAAATAATAAAAAATAAGACTTGAGAAAGTTGTCTTTGGAATTTGATTGGGACTTATATCTTTTGTGGTGCATCACTAGTTGTGTTGGATGAAAATATTATGTTTACTGCTTGTGAGGTAAAATCTGCCTTTAAGGGGCATGCTAGCAAGGGAATGGCGATTTTGTTAAGGCATAATGTCAGCTAGAATCATGAACTGGTTATCCATCCCTACAATTTATGCCTGTGTCTAAAACTAAAACTAGCTGCATATGAAGCGTCAGGGGGTTCCTCTTTTTTTTCTAATAGCTAATATATATATCAAGTGGGGCAAAAATTATGATTATCAATTCAGCTCAATCTTCACGTTTACTCATGAATATAGTATTTTGGAAGGTTGCCATAAGTCATAATTGTAGGTGATCTAAATGCAAACATTTCCAACTCTGCATGTTTGTCGTTTGCAAAGTTGGAAAAGGAAGAAGCCTAGGAAATCCTGATGTAGTATTTGCCTCTAACAATTGGACTGATAGGTAGTTTTTTTTTATTGCTGTGCTCCATAAGATTGTGTGAATTTGTGTTTCTGGATGGTCTGATTCCAAATGACACACCCGCTTCATTAACTTTTCTTTCTCTTCATGGCCGGTCTTTAATCGATTACGTGATTGTTTTGTATCAGATGTATTGGGATTGTTCTAATTTAGATGTCCAGCCTTCTGCTATGAGTTATCATTGTATTTTGACTATGAAGGTTGAAATAATAATGCAGATCTCAGAGCCATGGAAACTCTTGAGGGGTTATGTAATGTTTAGAAAATCAAATGGGCGCACCTTCTGGGCCTCCAGCAGTATAAAGTCATTGGGCTCTAAACTTGTGAAAACTAATAAGGGTATAGAGGGGACACCATGCAGGGATCCAACAATTTGGTATGAAAGGCATATGAAAATCTTTCTTAGCCACGCCAAGTAAAGGTAGAAATACTATGTTACATAAAAAAATAATCAGAACTTAAAGGCAGTATATAAGAAAATAAATCAGCTGGTAAGGACACAATTTGTCCACCTCCCCATCTTTAGTCCAAATGACATTCATCCATTTAAGTGAAACAGAACTAGATTGAAGGCCTTAGATCAGAGAAAGGAAACTGACAATAGGTTGATTAACTTAATAGAAGTGGCAGCTTCAAACTATCTTAGGAAGTACTGGTGTCTAGTAGCACTGTATCGATATTCCAGAGTGAGCACTCAAGCAATTTCTATCTCTGAAGCTGACTGGACAAATTATATTTCCAATCTTTATTCCAGTAACCAAAGTGTCAGTGGCCACTTAGATACTAAATTGTGTGAATTATATGTGCCTCCTTCAGCTAAGGAGATCGTGGGGTTTATCAGGATGCCAGAGCATCGGGTGCAATAGGCCCTGTTGAGATCTCGATTTGAATTAGTAAACAGGCTGATACATACTGGGCAGATTTTTTACGCTCATTAATGATTATTGCTATGTTTCAGGAAATATTCTCCTGTCCTGGAAAGGTAGCATTATTGTCCCTATACAAAAAGCGTACAAAACTGTCATACAAGCTATAGGCAAATATCATTTCCAGATGCAGTAGTCTGACATTTCCAAGAATAGGTAATTTAAAAAATATTGTTCTCCCATAACAGGCCTGATTTAGGAGGAACTGTAGTACTTTAGATAACATTACAGTACTACAGGCAATTATTATTAGTATACATATTTTGGAAAGTGCATGGCTACCTAGGACAAGGTTTCCCAGCGCGGAGCTCAATATGGAAAATGGGATGAGCCAGGAGAATCTCAGAAACATTAAGACTATTAGGAGGGGTCAGAGGATGAGAACAACCACATTCTTAGCAGTTTACAAAACAGTGACCGTGAACTACATTCTCTCAGTGTCAGAGGCAGACCATTCCAAAGCTTCAGTCTCAAAAAGGAAAATGCTGACCCTCCCTGTCGAGATTTTTTAATTTTAGGAATTGCAGCCAGAGTAAGATGGCCAGAGTGCAGCAAATGGCCATGTTCATACCAGGACCCCAAAGGTCTAAGATAACCAGGTCCAGTGTTATACAGGCATTTGTGCCAGTAGTACAGCGCCTTGAATTGTACCTTCCGTTCAATGGGCAACCGGTGTAGGTTCCTAAGCATGCTGGCAGTGGAAGTGAGCAAAAGGTAGGCAGCCATGTTTTGTACAATTTGGAGGCATTTAAGCAGCATTTTTGCCACCCCCAAGTACAGAATATTCCCATAGTCCAGCCTAGAGATACCCAGGGCTTGGACTACGGTTCTGTGGGCAGAGAAAGGAAGGCAGTTGAGGATCTTCTGAAGCCATTTTAGTATCCCAAAGCACGTGGCTGCCACCTTATTAATCTGTTGGCTCATGGTGAGTTTATCATCAAACCAGACACCTAAGTTCTTCACAGTTGGCACTGAGCTAGAGAAAGGACCCATAATTGTGCGCCACATGTGCGGTCCCTAGAGATTGGGGAGATTGCCCACTAACAAGACCTCTGTCTTTTCTCAGTTCAGTTTTAACAAATTCGCACCCATCCATAGTGCGACTTACAAAAGACAGCAGTCAAGGGCCTCCAACATCTGATTGCCCTGAGATGACAGAGATATTACAATTTGTGTATCGTCCTTGTATCATAAGAGAGTGAGGCTACAAATTTCTACTATCTCAGCTAGCGAACTAACAAAGATTGAAGAGCAAAGGGCTCAGAATGGATCCCTGAGGCACACCTGACACTAAGGGGTGGGTTTTTAACCTGTGTTGGTTGGTGTGCACCTGGAAGGTATGGTCCTGCAGAAAAGATTTTAACCAGGACAGGGCCATATCTTTAATTCCCAGACCCTGTCGTCTCTGGCGGGGTGTAGTATGGTTTGCAGTATCAAATGCTGTACTGAGATCTAACAGAATCAGTGCAGCAGCTCCACCATTATCCAGTCGATTCCTCAGGAACTCTGTAACACCAAGAAGTGCCGATTTGGTGCTATGACTGGCTAGAAATCTGGATTTGAATGGTGGAGCAGGCCATGGATTCCGAGTGCCCCATGAGTTGTTGGTTCTCATGGTTCTCCAACACTTTCGCGAAGACAGGAAGCAGAGAAATGGGTCTGTAATTGGACCAAGTACAAGGGTCCAAATTTGATTTTTACACCAAAGGGGTGATCAGGGCCTTTTACTACTCTTTTCGGAACAATGCCCTCCGACAATGATAAGTTCAGGAATTAAGTCAGCTGTTTCAAAACAGGAGTGGAGAGCCTACCAAGTACCTCCGGAGAGCAGGGATCCAATGGAGATCCCGATTTAATAGATGCCAAGGTAGCCCTGAAGGCAGAGGCATCCAAAGGCTGAAACCTCTGTAGTAAATTACTCCCACTAAAGGGGGTGCCCGTACTTCCACTCTGATCTATCGCCGAAAAGGTGGAATGTATCTCTGCCACTTTTTGAATGAAAAAGTCAGCAATTTCATTGCACTGGGATTGTGAAAGGGGGGTGACCGGTGAGATGCTGGTGGGGTCAGAGAGTGTTTTGACAACATTAAAAAAGAGTTTTGGGGCAATTTTGGGATGCTTCAATTTTACTCGTGTAGAATAGGACTCTTGACAGGTTTTGTGATAGTGCTGTAAGGCAGTTTTTTATTTTTCCTTATCCTTCTTACTATAGGACTTGTGCCACACTCTCTCTAGGTGTTTACATTATTTTTTTTTGCTGTACAATAACTCGTTGTACCATGGGGCGGGAGGAAGCAGTCCATGATGCTTTTTCTTGGAAACAGGAATTAAACTATCCAGTGTAGGGAGTGTCTGCCACTATTGAATTTTAGAATATAGGGGGATTCACTTTCAAAGTGGTATTCCACAAAGGGGCATCCAATTTTGCCCAACTCCTGCAAGAGAATACCACTTGCTTTTCACAACTCTGCACACGGTTTCCTAAAGAGAGCGAGATTGGGACTGCAAAATGGGTGGACCAAGCACTAACGCTCAGCTGGATATCTTGGGCCTGAAGATCATCAATCAGAGACATAGCATGACTACAGGTTTTATCATCCAGATGGATATTAAAATTGCGTAAGATGGTAACATTGGTATATTTAAGAATTATAGAGGAGAGATATACACAATCTATTGAAGGTGCTTGGTGGGTGGTAGATTTAGGCGCCAGATATGGTAACCTTCTTTGAAAGGAAGATAGAAAAAGATAGTGCCTCACAATCTGGGATAGATAAGTTGTCGATTTTACACAGGAATAATTTTTAAAGATAATGGCAATGCCACTACCCTTTCTATCCGAACGAGCTCATTTAAATGCGGATGTGGCGCAGCAGGCTGACTTTGTTTATGGTAACGTTGGGTCTCTCCGAGCCTTATTCCTTTAATTGCGTCCTGTTTTTAGTCCGATCTTTAATTTTTTTTACAGTGAATTCTAATGAGGATTGGGGGGAATTAGCCTGGATCTGTTTGAATTTGACTGAACTGAATTTGCCTCAATCTGTTTGAATTTGACTGAAACGAAGTAATACACATTTCTGATGATTTAATTGTTGGACGGGACCTTGAAGGGGAATCATTTACTTGGTGGCCATTTTAGAGTTTCTATTAGTATAGAGCGGTTGGTGCTCTAGTGCCCCATGCCATTGCTCACCTTCTCCCAGTCCACTCCTTTATTCGCAGACATGCCGCTGGTGCGCTGAAGGCAGCCCTAAGCCAAGCCCATCAGTGCCAGTCTGCGGCCGTCCAAACCCGAATGGGACCAGGGGTCGGGAATGCTGCCCCTTTGTCAAGAGGCAGTTTGGTATATTCTGCTTCTATTCTGCATTCCCTGCGCCCCCGTGTTTAGAAGCATGTGACTCATCACTCAATCTAATCACAGGTATGACTAATTGCCCACATTGCCTCTTTCAGATAGTTGCTCCCCATTCCAAACCTCTAGTCTTGATTAATGGGGTTCCAGAGTATTCGGTAGATACATCTAGGCACTTATACAGGAACAACAGCACTATTAAGGATTCTAACCACCCATGCTTACGGTTCATCAATCTAAACTGCCATTCTCTGGTCAGCAAATGGATGTATTTGATTTTCTAACTGATTATAGACCTGACGCCATGTTCCTAATGGAAACGTGGCAGAACGATTCTTCAGTGTCTGACATAATTACAGCTCTTCCTGCAGACTACCGTACTTCACATAGCAGCGGGAGCAGGTGCGTAGTGGCATGCGGGCAATAGAGTGCTAAGCACTTTACACTAATGGCAAGGCAAAAATATCCGCCAAGCAAATGATTCCCTGTTAAGGTCCCCTCCAACAATAAAATCATCAGAAATGTGCGTTAAGTCGTTTCAGTCAAATTCAAACAGATCTAGGCAAATTCCCCCCCAATTCCCCATTAGAATCCACAGTAAAAAAAATCAAAAGATCAGACTAAAAACAGGACGCAATTAAAAGAATAAGGCTCGGAGAGGCCCAAAGTTACCACAAACAAAGCAATCATAGAAAAGTATCCACAGTCACGGCAAATGTCTGTGTACATGGCCTTTATCAACTTCTCCACAACGTTCGATAGAGTTGACCGTGAGACTCTATGGAGAAAGTTGTTTCAGTTGGGTATTCCCTCTCATTTGCTGACGTTAGTAATTGCACTTCATACGTCCACTTAAAGTCAAGTGTTAATGGATGGAAATCAAGGTTTATCACAAAATGGTTTGACGCATAATGGGCTGAAGCAAGGCTGCCTCTTGACGCTCTTGCTGATTTCTTATGATCTCCCATGAGGGTAAGAACGGTAAATGGGGATGTTCTGAAAGGGTTATCTCCTGTATACGGATGATCTTGTTTTAATGGATTTAACTCCTGTTGGGCTCCAATGATGCCTTGATGCACTAGAGCTTTCAGCAGAGGAACATTATTTAAACTTAATATCTCGAAGAGTAAAATTCTGACTTTTCTGAAGAAGGGCTCTAGATTGGGGGGGGAGGGTCAATTGTTTTTTTAGGACACGAAAAGAAGGAGAAGGTTCAACTTTATACCTATTTAGGTAAAACAAAATTCTAGCTATTTTGGAGAATATGATCATATAAAACACTGTTCGAATAAGGTGATGATGCAAGCTAGCACAATTAATAGACTATGTAAAGGGAAAAGACACTTTGCACATATACTGTCATTCTTTAGGGTACCAATTCCTCCTTCCCTAAACTGTTTGTGAGGTAATGGACATGAGGTATTTGAAATTCTTAGATGTAATCGAAGGACGTATTTTGCAGCAGATTTGTAATCTGAAATGCATGGCAGCTCTGTTTATTTTACCTCTGGAGTTTGGACTTTTGGCAACTTTCGTTACAGCCCTATCGTCAGTTTTGAGGTTGGGGAATTGTCTGCTTAGTGGGGCAGTTGGGTCAGTACATTCCACTTTGCGGCATGAAATTTATACCTTAAGAAAAGAAGCAAGTGCATTCTTTTGTTCCTTTTTAAAAGCTAAAGAAATTTTGGGGTTAGATCATGTTAATCGTTTTCCTATGTCTAAATCCTTTTTAAAAAGTAATTTAAAACAATCTGTTTTAAGGTAAGTTCGTATTGGAATATGTTACTATGTCATTACCACAAGAGAAATGTGGTTATACAAGAAAGCTGTCTATGGAAAAAAATACAACCTTATTTCATGTGGAATACCCCATATGGCGTACAGAGGACTATTTTATTGTTGGGATTAAATTTGTTGCCTCTGCATGTAGTAATAGATGCTTGGAACACTGTCCAGAGGAGGGAGAGAGTTTGTGATTTATGCAATCTCCATGTGCAAGATTTAAATCACGTAATGTTTGCATGCCCCTCCATGCACTCTGCACGTCATCACTTTTTAAGTCCAGTGTTTAAAAAAAATAATAAACAATCATGACAAGAAGCATGGCAATGTTTGTTTCATCCCTAATGAAACGGTATGTGCTAAAAGTTTAAATGTTAAATTTTTTCAATGTTTCTTAAATTTGTGCTGATGATTGTTTGGTATTGTCTTAGTGTAATTTTGTAGGTTGGAATTCATGGTTGCTTTTTGCATGCCGTCACTTTACCTAAGGAAGAGAGACTCTGTGATTTATCCCTCTACTTCTATTGACAGTATGTAAGTTGAATTTATGATAGCACTTTGCATGATGTCACTTTTTGCATTTCAATGAGAGGGAATGTTTTAAAAGTTTTATTTATTTTATCAATGTTTTTAAATTTGTATTGATGATTTGCCTAGCATTTAATCTGCTGATAATATGTATATTGAATCTATGATAGCACTTTGCACAAAGTCGCGTTTTCCTTCCGAATGCAAGGTAATGCGCTAAAGTTCTTCCTTTCAAAATCCAGTATGCTGGAATGTTTGATTGTTCCTTGTAGTTTTCTACATTGTTTTTATGTGGAACTCTTTCGGAGTTCCGAATCATAAAATAAAATTTAATTGAATCTGAATTGAATCTGTAATTTTTCTATATCACCATAAGCATCAAAGGATTACTGACTCGAGCAGAAGCTTTCTCACAAGGCAGACAAGATTGCTAACATGTGCAAAATTATAGTTCGCAAAGCAATATTCAACCCCCTTTAAGAAAGACCTCACAAGGATAACCAAATGCAAATCGTATACCCCAGCTTTGTCGGAGGGGGTAACTAACAACAAATCCCTTGCCAACTCTTGAAAACTGTAAGAGTCCATTAAACAAAATACCTATCCACAGAGTTTACCAAAAGTATAATCTCAATCCACCCATAATTGTTTATTTGCTTTAACATATGCTTTTCACAATAAATATGTCAAGCCTTCTGTCTTTGTTGTAACTTTACATAACAAACTGATCAGACTATGGCATCTGATGTAACTTTTCCTAATGATCTGTGCAGGCCTTTAGCCTTTATCACTGGCTTGTCGACATAACAATTTCAGGCTTGCTGTATTGCCCTTAACCAGTCCCACAAGAAACCAACAGGTACACTGTCATAAAACAGATATGCACAAAATCAGAGTTGTCAAAATAATATGCAAACTCACCTAAGAGGTGTTAATGAAGATCTATCAAAGTGCATATCTTCTACCCCCAGGGTTTGTCAGAGTGGGTGTCCAACACAAAAATCCTTGTCCACTACATTGATCTGTAAGATCCCATCTAACCAAATGCCTGTCTACAGGCTTTAACCCAGTCTAATGCTTTTCTGAATAAATATGTCAGGCCTACTGTCTTTGTGATAAATTCTCATAATAAACTAATTAAGCACATAGCCTGGATCATACTTGTCACCATAACCAGTTCAGTCCTAAAGTATTGAGCATACGTTTTCTACTAAACAAAAAAATACAATGCAAGCACTAGCTTTTAGTGGAAGCATACAAATTCTTCCCAATCAAATGCTCCACTCATGTCAACCGGAATTTGGATGGAGAAAGAACCACTCTCTAAGTAATACTTCTTAAAAGTCTTTTTCGACCACATTTGGTCTGAAGGGTCGGTTCATTTGAGATGATGGAGAAGCATCTCCACAGATACGGCCCCTTTTCATGCTTCACTCAGCGTGAAAGGGGCATGCAATGGGTGTTGCAGAGGGCATTCCACAGCAACACCCATTGCTTTTTGTTGCTGCCCCAGATAAACAAGGCTGGGGCAGCGCCAAAACCTAAGGCCAGGTAAAACCTGGTCTTAGGATGGTGATACGAGGAGACATTTTTAATTTCTCCTTGTATTTTGCTCTTTCTATGTGTGCTGCATAATGCACAACACATAGAAATGGCAAATCACCTTTAAAGATTGTTTATGTGCAGGAAGGTGTCCCTTCCTGCACATAAACAATCACCTCTGCAGCGCAGGCACCCTTGTAACATGGGGCAAGGGGGCCTGCCCTGGTGCTAGGTAGCTTCTTTAGCACCCGCGCTAATGGAAAACGCAGGGGTGGGCTGCATTTTTGTAAACACGGTGAATCCCTGCGTTTAAAAAATGTCAGAGCGCAGCATTACCAATTTTGGAGTAACATCGCGCTTCGACATTTTATTGTAAATGTCCCCCATGGTCATTGCTAAGGCTAATAAACGCTGAGTAACCATTAGTTACCCAGTGTGTAAATGACCTTCGCATGCTGAGGCTGTCTATGGGGTTTTGGAAAACGATAGAGTTATGGTTTTTTTGCAGCCTGGAGAGAAACAATTTATGGTGGAAAATGGCTGGGGATGTAAATTTCCATCAATAATTATCAATCGCTGCAAACTCAGCCAACACCGGGCAGCAGCTGCAGCTATTGTTTTTCACTCAGTCTTCGGAGATAGACAGTGAATAAGCATAGTCTCCTGTGCCTGGCACACACCGTGAGTACTGCAGTTTACCGCATTGTGTTATTGCTAGCCCAACGCTAGCTAGGGAACACTGACCTGTGTGCTTTGATAAAAGGACAAGACAGTGTGAACTTCACTGCAATAATACCTAGTTGACATTAGTAATAGTAGTGCAAAAAAAGTATGTGGCACAATACCAATTCCACAAAATGGCTATTTTACACAAGTAATATTTAAGAATGTGGACTCCTCTGCTCTTGTAAAAGCCAGAATCAAGAGAAATATGCACTACTACACACATTCTGCTGAAACTGTTAACATGCATTGAATCCCCCTAAAATTGATAAAGCCATTGATGTCTGGCTTGGCTCCTTCCGGCTCCGTCACGTTAGCTGGTTGGAATGCTCAATAATTTCAAGTGGAGACTGATTCTGGGTTACATGTGCTGCACTTTCTTTTTGAATCTACTGTGTAGCAATTGTTCTTTGCATCCGCCCCTCCTCACATCTTAAACCTTCCCCATCTTTCCAAGATTTCTTTTCTTTCTTGGCAATGATATATTGTTTCATCATCATTAGATATTGTTGTAGAATCTAACAGAATGTTTATTGCGACCATTCCAGATGCATGGGTGTTCTCTCCTGGACTTAGGTTTAGATCCAGGTACACCTGACTTAGCTTTTCAGCCATTACAGGTTTCTAACATGTGATAATAATAAACTCTTTTATTACACTGCTAGGAAAACCCCCGCCCCACCCTTAGAAATCAGTAAAAATCTGTCCACTAATAGGGATGTGACAATGCAGCCTTTTAATAACAACCCTGATGCTTCTTCCGATTCAAATCCATAGAAGGCAATGGACTCCAAAGAACACGTGAAGCACACTTTGTATTGTTTTTAACTATTATGCTAGAAGAATACGTAAATCAATAATAAAGGGCCCAAAAACATTATAAAAGATTCAACTAATGATACTTTTGCAATAAGCCACCGAAATACAAGCACAAACCAACTCCCACCCAAATTGAATTGAAATCTGACTCGTCTAAAGAAATTAAGGCAGTGATGCTTCGGTAGTAAACAGCACCTATTAGCTACTCTAATGGAAAACGTAATGATAATTGACAAAACAAGCATTTGCAATGCAATAGGTCTCGCATTTACGCGAGTTTGAGCTATTGACATTGCAAATAACAAAGCCTTTTATTTTTGTTTTTAAAACAGAAATAAAAGGCATTGTCATTTACAAATGTAAATGTGAGACCTTTTGCATTGCAAATGCTTGTTGTATTTTGAGTTTGTTTTAGTTTTGATTATAAGGGGGAAGATGTGTTAGGTTCTGTGTTTTGAACTTGGGGTGCATGAGCCGCCTTGGCAACCGCTATCTCGGTGGAATGAGAATGTTGGGGGAGGATGTGGCAGTTGCTGGTTATTGTTGCTCTGCTGGTGGTGTACATGTTACTTCTTCAATAAACCATGCGGAAACTACTTGCGAGTCCTGTGTGATTTGGGACGTTTCACTGTTATTGCCAATGGTCAGGCAAAGATACTAGATTACTTGTGACAAATGATCTGATGAAAGTATATTATTTTTATTATTCATGAGCTACAGTGCTCATGTAAATGAAACAGGACGGTGTGCGACATCTTTTTACCTGTAAAACAAAAGTGGGCTGGGGGAAAAAAAATAATCACTAAACAAGCACTGTACTACCACGTAGAACTACATCCAGCCTCCCGTTCGAAGGTCAGAACATGAAGTTCAAAAGATTTGAAAATTCTGCTGGTCCACTTTGCCTACGGATCCCTGTACGGTCTGATAGCCCTTCTTCTGTTCTATAGGACACATTTTCCTGACTCCTTCCTGCACTATCCTGTCCACTTCCAGTGCTCTGATACGCCCAGCGGTGCGGGAAATCTACACATTATGAAATTATATATATATATATATCCAAAGCGATTTGCCATATTGCACTCAGTGTTGTAGGCAGAATTGCTTTTAAGTATTTGAGGCAGAGAGATACACAGGTTTGCTCAAAACTTAATTGTATGGGAAACGTTATTTAAAATACAAGCCTCAATATAGGATATGAATTTTGTAAGCACAATTTAAGAGGACAAAATAACTGGCAAGGAAAGTAGCTAGAGGTGTAAGAAAAAGGTCCAAAGTCTTTATCAAAACTGAAAGAAAATTAACTTTACGAAAGGCAACCTTCTCACAAGTGGCCAGATATCCAAGTTTCCATATTTCTTGCAAGATAAATAGGGTAACAGCAGCAGGCTGGGAGAGGAAAGGCATAGTCCAGTTGTGCGCAGAGGCAGACACTTTCCAGACTTGTAGCAGATTAGAGTCATTAGCACCATACTCCCGCAGTCACTCCAGGTCCTATGTTTGGACTAGATTTTCGGATAAGCAAGAAGTACACGTGGAAATCAACGACAATCATACATTCCAAGGAGTAATCTAATGTAAAGTTTATTTCTGCGGAATTTACCAGTAAGCAGAAAATTACGTGCAAGTGAAAGACGCAAAAATTTGCATTTTCACATGTTTTTCTTCTATGTGGAAAATATTTGTTTTCTCTGAAGCAATTCTTCAAATTCCACCCACCTCCCACCCCTATAAAGCGAGACTGGAAAGTAGCTTAGTCCTGCCATTCAAACAAGTAACTTGGCTGTGCAGCTTAATGTGGTATCGGGCGGAAAACAACTCGCAAATAGTGAATAATTGCTAACACAGGTTTCTGAGTGTTCACTGTAGTAAGTAGAGACACCTCCTCGAACACCCACATTCGCACGTCCACGTTTTGCACGAGGTAGCAGTTCTTTCAATCATCCTGGTTCTATGTGTGTGCCCCCATGCAGAACTATGTTGTGCAAATATATCTGCAAATCAAGATGTTAATTTTCCATTCTCTAAAAGTGTTAGGACCCTGTATTCTTGGTACCATCATTGACATGAGGCCTCATCCCAAGATTGTAAATGGATGTAGCATAGGATAACACCTTCCTTAGTAAAAAGAGAGAAGAGGGCAAGAAAAAACAGTAATGCTGTTCAGCGGGAAGGGTGAGGTGCCAACCTCAGATTTTAGATTGAAATAAAGCGTTCCTAAAGATCGCTCGACCTCTGAATTGAATGTGCACCTACCGGTGCACCCAACTCACAAGACTGAAAAAAAATCATGTAAACTATGATAAAGTCTCGCCAGAAATCAAAAAGGTATTTATTTAACACTTAGGCGTTCACCTTCAAACATCAGATTATATCAGTGCACTGACAGGCATTTATTAAAAGTGAAATATAAATAAATAAAGTGAGCGCGGTGTCCCTAGCGGGCGCTGCGCTCTTTAAAGTAATTAAAAACATACAATTTATAAATACAAGCTGTCGCCATTGCTTGAATAAAGAAACAAAAAAAGTGCTCACCAGAAATCATAAAGGTATTTATTTAACACGTAGGCGTTCACCTTCAAACATCAGATTACATCAGTGCACTGACAGGCATTTATTAAAAGTAAAATATAAATAAATAAAGTGAGCGCAGTGTCCCTAGCGGGCGCCGCCCTCCTTGAAGTAATTAAAAACATACAATTTATAAATACAAGCTGTCACCATTGCGCGAATAAAGAAACAAAAAAAGTGCTCACCGACTAATGTAGGAGACCGTGTCACGCCGCAAGTGCACGATCCAGTCCGGATGGGCGAGCCGAAAAGGAGACAGGGAGGGAACAAACAAGCCTCACTTCAAATCGAAAGCGAGCGTTTAGCATAAAGTGTGATGTGCGCCAATCACAAGCATGGGCGGAGCTTCCACTCCACTTCCAAAATCACCTCGACGACGATAGATCTCGCAGAGCGAGCAGCGCATGCGCTGCAACGCTAGGCGAGACCTAAACAACTATAAACCAAAAAAAAACGCAGTCCAGCAATACACGGAGTCCCAGATGTATCATACTTTCATGCAACACAACGCAACAAGACACCTTGCTGTGCAGCATGAAAGAGAGAGGGCAGGAATGCACCATATTTAACATATAGGGTGCATCCTGCTCTCTCCCTGCATTGGCACACATTTGCCTGCCTAGCGCAGGCACCCATGCGCAATGGTGCAATGGTGCTTGCATTGTAGGCAGGATTGTTTTTGTGCAGAAAGGGGCACCTTCCAGTACAAAAGCAATACTCAGTGGCATTTTCCTCTTTGTAAATGTGGTGCAGAATGCAGCACACATACAGAGAGGAATGCATGAGGAGAAATAAACATATTTCTCCTCAGTATGCTTCTCCTCAGAAGGCATAACATTTCGACACATTCCTAGTTAACCTGTCTTGGTAAATCTGGGAAAGCACCAAAAACGAGTGGATGCGTGGGAACACCCACGCTCCAGACATGGAATGCCTTCCCAGGGCATAGTAGCGCAAGGCAGTGACTTGCGCTGCCTTGCGTTCCTCCATATTTACTAAGCACCGCAGGGCCACGCAAGGTGGCCTTGCAATGCTTGGTAAATCTGACTTAGGGATTGTGTTGCCCTTGCAACACCCCGTAGGGTGCAAGGGCAACACCATCCCTTGATTACTCTGTCCGAGAATTCCTTGTTGCAGGTAGACAGGACAGCGGATCCATTAACTTTGCAACGTTGACAAGACACAATGTTACCAATTGTCAGCTTTCATTTAATGAGTGAATATGTTTGAGGTGTTGTAGTCTTTTATGTCTTTCTTCTATTGAATCAACTGGACTGATACACTTTTGATAACGATTTGCTGCAAAATAGTCTGTCTATTAAAGCATCTTCTCAGAAAGATTAAGTGAGGGTTACTGCTCGGAAACCGGAGTACTTGAGGATATTAGTGAGTCAGCACTAGAAAGCTGACTATGGAACATGTTTAGAACATTCACAAAGTAAGAACTTTGGCATCATTCACAATGCTTGTCCTGTTTTTCTTCTCCTTGAAACTTAATGAAAATATACTCCTAGCAGAAGTTAGTGTAGTAGTGTTTTCAGTGTTGGATGGTCAGTGCTTAATTTGAGCCATGGATTGTAGGTGGGGCACACTGGCACTCATTTCTAAGGGACCAACACTTATTTTTCCTCAACAGACTTTGATCCAGTGAAAGTGAGAGAAAACATAAAAGGGTGAAAGAAGAAGAAAGAGAAAGATGGAAAAAACAGACACAAAGGAAGAAACAGGGATGAGAAAGAACCAGCAAGAGCGAGATCAAGAGTCTGGTGGTGGAATAAAGAGGCATGAGGTGGAATCAAGACAGTGCGGACATGGTATTTGGCACCCTGACCTTCAATAACACAACCTTCAGACTTTTGAGGACATTTTTGGACCCAACACTTATTCTTTTCCAAATTAGGCACTGTGAATAGGGTATGGAACACTCCCATATCTAATGAAGATATAGGCCCGGAGATTCTCTGCAGCTAAACCATTTTCCCCAGGAAGAAATAGCACAAAAAGCATTCCCAATTCTAAACCTAAACAATAATATTATTTATCAACTAGCAATATTAATGGAGTACTAATGGTAATATACAACAGTCATAAATGCTTTTGCTCTGAGTGGCCACACATTAAAATTAACCTCTGTCTTCTACCATATTGCAGTTCTGAACAGTCCTGTTACTTTGTTTGGCATTCATACATGTTCTGTGAGGTTTCCATTTGCAAGTTGGCTGCCCCTTTCAGTGGGATATTCTTTGCCTATTGGACTAGGCTTCCCTAGTTACGCCTTGAAATGTGATGCCTTGTCTACATCTCCAAATTGTTTTTTTTTCAGGTTTATGTTCTGGTCCTCCTTGGGCGCTAGAGGCTTTTTCCCTATAATTTTCAGATTTGATACCTTTGGTATTTCTTTGAGTTGCGTTTCTTTGACAACTGTCATGATGATGACCCTGGTCATTTTAATCACTGGGGTCGAAACGTCAACTTTGCAGTATGGACTGCAGTATTGACTATTAGTTTTTGCAAGCTTTGATATTTTTCTTCTTTATTTGTTTCTAATTCAGTAGTTATAGGACATAATAGTTTCTTGAAGACTATTGCGTGTGTAATAAGCTTTCTTGTATTTAGTTCTAAAAACAAATTTGCACCTTTTTTCGTTCACCACTTTGCACTGCACTGCGCCATCACAATTAATGCACTTACTGAGTATCATTATAAAACTTTAATAACAATCTGTTTTTATGACTTATTTGATAAACAAACGCTCTCTTATCATTTTGTCTCTACTTGTTTGTTTGAACTTTTACCAAAAGTTTAAAAATTCGGTTGCCTGTGCTTACCTATTTGTACTCATTTGTTTCCTCTGAGTAAACTATTCAATTCAATACTTTATTCAATTCAATACTTTATTGTTTAAGTTAATAAAAACCATAACAATATCATGATAGAAAAAGAGGTTCAACAATTTACAAACATTAAAAATGTTTAAAAGACATGTGAGTATTTTATCCTAAAAGCAAAGAGCAGAATCCTTATCATGTAAACAATTAAAAATGAAGCATGATTCTGTATCATAAAATTGTCGACGGAATTGGTATTTCATCAAATGGTAGCTTTAAAAACATTTAGCATTTAGAATTTCAATAAGGTTGGCGGATCGCTGGACATTACTGGACTGGCAGTATTTAATTCCTTCGGCCATTTGAACTTTTCATAAAGTAATAGAAATTTCATCAGCTTACAAGTCAATTGACGGTCTGTTGTACCAACTCCTTTGATGATGGCCAATCTGCAAGTTCGAATGCCCCTATTGTTAAAAGCTTTTTTTAGTAGCAACACTCGGATAGATTTTAAGAAGGGGCAGACACAGATGAGGTGAATTAAATCTTGCCATGCTGCGCCACTTAAGCTACATATTTTAGAGCCTTTATACTTCCATGCAGGTTGATCGGCCAAACTTGGTAATACCCCAAATCTAATCGCCATTAGCTTTCGTTTCAAATGAGGCGAATATGTTGTACTTAGGTATCCCGCTGGTCGTGATGATGTATAGGACTGACGAACCATCCAAGCATGGGACCTTTTGGCTAAAGTGTGTTTATCTTCTAATAATGATTGTAGCTTGGCCGCTTTGTTTGTCATTCTGCAGAAGACTTGGAAGGAGGGGTTCTGAGCCCAAAGTTCTGTTGTGTTGGTTTCCTTCATTGCTGTTTTCCGAAATTTGCCATAGCTTGAACTTGGATCGTCTTCCTGGGCTCGCCACAGGGCATCAAGTAAAATATTGGATCGGTTCTGCCAAAGTTTGTACCAGGTTTTAATTGTGCCATATTTTCTCCCTATCTCCTGTTGGATAAGACCAAATTCCAATCGGACCTGAGACGGGGATGCATTCTGAGGTAGACTAAAGACTTTTTTATACGTCTTCGTTTGCAGCGAGTCTAGGAGGTTTGCATCCTTGCCATTTAACGCTATGCTCGCATAAGTTACTGTCGGTAATAGTTTCGCGGCCATCACTGCTATTAGCGGCCTAAAAGATGGACCCTGCAGTTTTTTTGCAAGGGCACAGAAAGCATAAATAAGGCCATTTCCTTTTTTTTCCAGGTATTGTTTCTGAAATTGGAAATTCAGTCGATTGTCTATATATACCCCCAGGTATTTATATGTACTAACTATTCCTAGGCTCGTTTCTCCCAGCTTGAGTGGATGTTGATGTTGCGGGCGATTCGTAATTGACATCGTTTTTGTTTTTGTGATGTTGATTTCTAGAGAGTCAGCCTTGGTGAACATTAATAGTTCATTAAGTGCTCTTTGTAGGCCAACTCTGGTTAAGCTAAGCAGGACTATGTCATTTGCATATGAGAGATGCGTTATGGGCAGTGTACCCAGGCGCGGAGGATGTGAATTAACCTGGTCCAATCGTGGTGAGAGATCCGCCATAAATAGATTAAATAAATGGGGGGCTAATACGCAGCCTTGTTTTAATCTGATCTCTGTTTGTATTTTCCTGGACAATTTTGTAACGTTTGCTATTTTCACACGGACCCACGTGCATGTGTACAATTGTATTATGGATCATAGTATTGTTTCCGGGAGACCCAATTTCTGTAATGTACTCCATAACAGACCACGTTTCACACGGTCGAACGCAGCTTTAAAATCTATAAAACATAGTTGTAGTTTTCTTTGCAGGCGTTTGCACTTATCCGCTATTGTGGCCAGGGCTAAAATATTTGTTGTTGTGCCACACCCTTTACGAAATCCTGTTTGGTTGAATGGAATAAGCCCGTTTGTGTTGGGCCATTCTACCAGGTCCTCCAGGATTAGTGATGCAGGATATTTGGCTTCAACATCAATTAGTGCAATTAGCCTGTAATTTGCCGGGTCCGACCTGTCGCCTACCTTAAAGATCCGATTGATGATTGACCCTTTCCAGCTCGGGGGAAGGGTATTTGTTGTACTGATTTCATTATAGAGGCCCGCCAACGGAGTTGCCCAATAATCAGGATCACTCCTGAAGATGGCCTGCGGGATGCCATTTGGGCCAGAAGCCCCGTTGTTGCATCCCAATTTTATTATTCTGGATATGTTTTCTACTGAGTGGTGTTGAATAACCGGGACTAATTGTAGAGCTAAGATGGTACTAAAGTCTTGTGGTCCAGATGAGTTCTTCCCCGAGTGTTTGGGCTCCAGAGATTTTTAGTTGTTGTCCATTTCTCTTTTAAGGAATGGTGTGAGATCTTCAAATGATTTACTTAAATGTGCTACCCATCCTGTCTCGGTTACGGAGGCATTATTTATTACATGTTTTGATCTTGTTGTACTCTGAGAAAACTAATTATTTGTTGCATTGCTTCGATAGCACAGCTTGCAGACTTTTGAGTAAATCTTTGGACCCAATCACTTATTCTTTTTCAAATTGAGCACTGTGAATGCGGTATGAAATACTTCCACATTTAATTAAGATATAGGCACGGAGATTCTCAGCAGCTAAAACATTTTCCCAGGAAGAAAAAACATCACAAAAAGCACTTCAACTCTAAACCTAAACAATTAGATTGTCTATCAGTAACCAATATTTATAGAGTACTACTGGTAATATACAATAGTCATATATTTTCAAGACTCATGCAGCATATAGGATCCCCTTAACAACATCTTATATGCTGTAGCACTTCTTATCCAGGGCCTGAAGAAATATGATCATATCACCCTATCCGGATGGAACTTCTTTGTTTCCCCTTTCCAGCCTGCTCCATCTTCAAAACACGGTGCATTATTTAAAAAGCCATCACTACCAGCTCCACTGCTTATCTTGCAAATAAGTTCCCCATCTCCAATGGTTCTTGACACACCCGCAGGCAGGACACCATTAGCCTGCAGACTAAGAAGTGTAACTGAAGACAGAACAATGAAGCAGGCTTTTTCCATCTATGCACCCAGGGTCTGGAACATCCCAGTATCCATCAGGACCGCCCAACACTGCTAAACATACAGGAAAAGAATTGAAGACTCACCTCTTGAAAATACACTACTTCACAAACCTAGGCCTTAATCCAGAACTCTTTTCCAAAGAGTAAATGTACTTTATTCATGGAAACTGCTGACAATGTTTAGCTCATATTTCGCACCTCAAAAGTAAAGTAACACACACAGCTATCACAGCTATCAGGGAACCGTGCTATCATAATAGGACAGTTAGACTGCAAAACTGAGCAAATCATCGCATTGTGAAAACATTAGTATTCTTTCTTTTTACATTTGTATTACAAATTGGAACATATCCTTGAAAGGGAAACATGCATTTAGCACGATTGCTTTTCTTTCTGACAACATGAAATATATTTCTATAAGTAAACTTTCAATTGCAAAGGAGTGTATGCCTTGTAACCTTACCTTATAACCTTTACAGGAAGCTGGTTTATTCAGTTGGTCTCACTCTCTATGAGAAGTGTCCAATGGAAGTCCATGAAGGCCAGATTTGAGCCCGAGTTTCTGGATAGTCACTAACTGTATCATTCAATATAACTTTAATCAGTGTTTAGTTAGTGTGGGTGGTTGCCAGTGGTGATTACTGGAAGAAATGAACACGAATTAGAAATCGTACTTACTTACCTTTCTAGAATTGCACTTAAAATGTTTTAAATGTTGTAGAAACATTTATGTTAGGAAATGATTCGTAGAAAAATAAATGCATAATGTTTAGAACCTCAATAAAATAAACTGTGAAAATACATTAACTAAATACATGTATATTGATGAATTTCAGAAAATAAATTGCACTAAGCAACCATTTCTTAACGTGTATTTTAACAAGGCCCAAAAGTACTGACTATAACGTGTTTATCCAACTCCTCAACCCGTGTTAGATCATGTGTTAGAATACAATGAGCTTATTAGAACTGTTTATGTTAAATGATGACTTAGAGACTTTATGAATGATGTTTCCGAATAGTATTGATAGATGCTTTTATATTACTGACTAGTTATTGTTCATTCATCGAGCTCATAGAGCATCCTTTAGTTTAGGTAAGAGGGACCTTATGAGAACCTTTCCTCATGTAACAAGTATTGAATAAATTGTATTGACTGATGCCAACAAGGGTACAGACTGTGGGAATTGGAAGAGGGAGCATTGTGTGACTGACAACACCACCTCATGAACTATTCCTATTGGATATCGATAGAGGACGCCTAATGAAATGTTACAAAAGTACGTATCTATATTAATGAGTGTTCCAAGGTAGTTAGGCAGAGATTTTCGGGTTTCGCAAACTTAGTCTCTGGCTTCTATTTTCATTCCAGTGGTCCTGCTGCTGGATTACTCCTTATCCTGAAACTCTTCTTTACGGAGAGTTAATTTCTTTAGCCATTCCTATAAGGTGCCTATACTTGGATTTGGTGATCAATGCTACTACGACAATCTCAATCTTATTTACAGTTGCTACTGCAGCTGTAGGGAACTCAGCTAAGTTTCCAGAACTACTCTTTATGAGAAGTTCATTTCTTGTTTGCTCTTCTCCACAGGAACTCTTCATGGGTGCTATTTAGAATAGGTCCTTTAGTTTACGGCATTTTTTTATAGAACACTGTGCATATTTTTCTAATGCTGACTCTTAACCAATTCTATTTTATATTTCTATAAATGCACTAATCTAAATAAAGAGATATAAATATTCTAACCTTACGATAAATAAAGGTTTTGAAACTTTTGCAAACCTCTCATCATTTCTCACAAGTGTGGATTGCACCACCAATTCCAAAAGTAATTTCGTCCATCCACTGTTTGTATAACAAAATTTTCTTTATTCTTCTTTTCCAACAAAAAACAGCCAAACAGCCAACGCGTTTTGTCCAGCTTCCGTGGACTTTCTCACAGCTTAGTAACTAAATGTAGTCTTCTATGGTTGTTGATCTTTGTAAAGAAAAAGAGTCTCAGGTATGGTATGTGTCCTTCATTTGAACTGTTCCCTCCTGGATCCAGGGTCAGTCCGATATCGCTCGGCTCCTGTGCCGCGCTGAGCAGCAGTTCAGGCCGCCCTATGGTGGAATATGGCGACCTGAACTGCTGCTCAGCGCGGCACAGGAGCCGAGCGATATCGGACTGACCTTGGATCCAGGAGAGAACAGTTCAAATGAAGGACACATACCATACCTGAGACTCTTTTTTCTGTACAAAGACCAACAACCATAGAAGACTACATTTACTTTCTAAGCCCTGAGGAAGTCCACGGAAGCTGGACGAAACGCATTGGCTGTTTGGCTGTTTTTTGTTGGAAAAGCAGAATAAAGAAAATGTTGTTATACAAACAGTGGATGGACGAAATTACTTTTGGAATCAGTGGTGCAATTCACACTTGTGAGAAATTTAACATTGGTCTTGGAGACTGCTCTCTGGAAACAGCGGGAGCGGTGGAGGTGCACACTGTATGAGCTAAATACTTATGATATTGGACTCTTTGTGGGGGATTGTCGTTTTGGTCGACGTGCATCACATGTACACTGTTGGGTATATGTTTCGCTTGCTGTTTCGTTTTGGGATTGTAAACCTCTCATCATTGACTGATCACAAATTCTAAATGCCATTGATGTCTTGAATCGATTTGGAAAGCTCTAATTTGCCTACGGTGGAAAAGGTCAGTCGACCTCTCTGGAGCCACAAGGATTCTCTACAGCAAGTTTTGGAACTGGGTGTGTATTAAGATAGAACTATCCTGGTGAGTCCTTGGGCTCCCACACCAACAGTCATTTATAGGGACTAGAGCTTGCTTTTCATTATCAGACCTTGACCCACAACAAGAGAAAGAAAGGCAGAAATAATACAACGAAAGAGTAAGTAAAAGGTAAGACAATGAAAAAAGGACAAGGCACGGATGAAAAAAATTCTACAAGAGTGAAATAAAGAGAGTGGAGGAGGAAGGAGGTGGAATAAAGAGGCAGAAGGTGGAATCAAGATTCGGCAGCTTTGGTACTCTGCAAACTCACTATTCGGTAAAACCGTTCCCGTAACCAGCTCCTAAAAAAAAGATAATGGGCCCCAACATTTAGTTTATTTATTCTTTTGCAAATTAACCAATGATTTCGTTTCATTGTATGTACCTTTTGTGTATATACTAAAATTGGCATGAATTTGGCTATCCTGAAATTACAGTAGACATGCCTTCAACGCTAAAAGATCGGACCAGACATACATGTGCCAAACACAGCAAGAGCCTTATTTTCAAATAGAATGTATAGTATCTAGATGTATCAAAGTCTACATTTTATATTAGATGTTGTTTTTAGAGAGCGTGACATTTACAAACCTTTTCATCACAACTTGTTCTTTTTTTGCTTCTGCAAGTAACTGGTTTCTACCTTTGTCCCATTGCCAAAAATATTTTGATGGTCTTGTTCGAGCATGAGTTATTTTGTGCTGAAGGGCTGGAGGTTTGGAGTAATTATGTTTTTTTTCTTTTGTCTTGATACTTTTTTATAGTAATTAGACAGTGGCAATTCATCTACGCCTAAAATTTGACAACTATCACATATTAATATTTACTTTACTCCTAGAGGTATATTATGTTTTGCTATTTAGAATTTGTATAGCATGTAATTTTACCTAGTGTGGCATCTTAGAATGCTGTCAAGAGCAATTTCATGTGGACATGTACTTTGGGTTGAAGAGGTGTGTGGTGTCCTATGACGCATATGTAAATAGTGCTGGGAGGTCATTAGGTAGGTCCTGACTTGTGGGCTGGTCATGTTGTGACAAACTTGACTCTGCTCGGGTTTGTGAGATAAAATATACAATGCACTTCTTGCAGCTTTATCATCCGGAAATTGTTGAGTTCACCCATGCAGGGCTGCATTATCCTGCTTTCCAGTTGTGGCTCACTAGTTTTGTGATTGATAGATGTTTTCTTGGAAGCTCCATGAATACCATTTAGAGGGTTGAAAATTCAAATAATTTTTACAGTTTTCTGATTCCAGTTGGTTTTCTTGTTTCCTTTTCATATAATGCATCTATTACAAACTAATATTTGAATGAGCAATTTATAGGGACCCTTCATGCTCGTCATGTCTGATTATGTTTTGCTAGTATTTATATCAAGGTTGCTATGCTCTGCAACATCTATTAAAACAAACTGACAGAAAAAATAATGTTCTGAGTCTTAGGTTTGATGCTGTGGATTTATAAAATATCGCTATGTTTCTGAAAGCTTAATCTTTTCAATAAAAATCAAAAAACATACTTGATCTATTCATCACAGCTGTCTCACGTAATGCTGTTCCTCAGTGGTATTAGAACTGTAACCCTCTTAATGATAAATAATAGATTATATCAGATTTTTTGTTCATGCATGAGCTCTTTTTCACACATAATTTCCGGTTTCTTTCTTCATGCCAGTCGGACTCGCTTAAAAACATTTAATTTCGAAGAATATTTCTTTGTGCAAAATATTACATTATTGGAAAACAAAAAAAATCTATATGTATACACTACAGTACTTACATTGTATTATATTATGACACTATTACTCCTAGCTAACTCTAAGTAAAAATATTAGTAGACTTTAACCTTATAATAAAAGATAGCTTGCATTGAGATGCGCAAAGACCGAGCCCTAATATCCATATACGAGGCTCTGAGAGGGGGTTGCTGAGCTGATACAACTGATGAGGTAGGTGAGGTTACCTGACCATGATATGCCCCAACTATATAAAAAAAAATATATATATATTTATTACATTACAGCTGACTTTGGGGCCAATAATCAGTATTCATTGTGACACTGTTATGGATTGCACAGCACAAAATGGCCGACATGAAAAATAACTTTGTACAATAATGATTAGTCAACTTTCTATGTTGTGAGAATCACGTTGTTTGTTTAAATTGTGCTGAAAAATGTCTTCCATACCCGTGATCAAGGCGTGCAGATGCCAAAACGCGCTGGGTTTTTCGGCAATTTGAAATAAATCACCCTTTTGCACTTTAACCTGATTTGGCTTTGGAATTTGTCTTGGAGGGAGTGCGCACTTCGAAGTGTTTGTGCCTTTTGGTGAGACTGAAAATACACAGGGCGTCCTCGTACCCTGGTGCACACCATCGCTGCTCAGTCCCTGCATTTATGAGGACTGTGAGTATACATATTTATATATATATATATATATATATATATATATATATATATATATATATATATATATGTATATGTATATGTATATATATATATGTATATATCCAAACGAAAGTCTGACAATCAGGAGCACCTCAACCTCACGGGTCGGGGCCTGTCACAGGTGTGTCAGACACCTCACATATTCCAAAAGAAACCACACTGCATTTGCAGCATGAAAACAGGCCACTCCAAACGTGCTCAGTTATTTCTTTATTTGAGGCAAAGAAATGCAAGCAGGCATTACGCGTTTCAACTCGGATGAGTTTTCATCAGATGCCACTGTATTTTCAGGTAGGTTCGTTAGCATTTTAAATAACGTAGCTCAGACATTGAAAAAGGACAAAGTCCACTTTGTTCCACATTTAAAGAGGCAGTCTATTTTTTCTTTCATAGTTCGTTTTTTGCAGCAAAGGTGAGCACACAATCTCATTTTAAACCAGGTCCAATCCTTTGAACAGTGTTCATAAATATTCTTTTCCCTTTGTTGCAACATTCAAATGATCGTTTTTTTGAAATAAAGGGACCACAAATCCCATAATGCTCCATAACTGCCTCTTCAACTACTTCATGGTATTCAATGTAGATCTTGGCAAAACTCCTCTTGTATATCTGTGCACCGATCGCACACAGTGCTTCACAGGAAAAGTTCCATACACGGGCACAGTTTGTCAAAAGAAAATTCAACTACCACCAAGCTTTACAACAGTTCGTCACTTGCCTTTGAGTTGGTAACCTCGAGCCCGCTGTGCATAGGGACCCTGGCTGCTGCAGAGTTCACTCTCCAAGTAGAGGCGGGCCTCTGATCATGGCCCTTCCATCAAAACCTTCGTTCGTGTCCAGTGTCACAGCCGGTGGGTGCTCCTTACATATAGATCCAAACGAAAGTCTGACAATCAGGAGCACCTCAACCTCACGGGTCGGGGCCTGTCACAGGTGTGTCAGACACCTCACATATTCCAAAAGAAACCACACTGCATTTGCAGCATGAAAACAGGCCACTCCAAACGTGCTCAGTTATTTCTTTATTTGAGGCAAAGAAATGCAAGCAGGCATTACGCGTTTCAACTCGGATGAGTTTTCATCAGATGCCACTGTATTTTCAGATGGGTTCGTTAGCATTTTAAATAACGTAGCTCAGACATTGAAAAAGGACAAAGTCCACTATGTTCCACATTTAAAGAGGCAGTCTATTTTTTCTTTCATAGTTCGTTTTTGCAGCAAAGGTGAGCACACAATCTCATTTTAAACCAGGTCCAATCCTTTGAACATAGTGTTCATAAATATTCTTTTCCCTTTGTTGCAACATTCAAATGATCGTTTTTTGAAATAAAGGGACCACAAATCCCATAATGCTCCATAACTGCCTCTTCAACTACTTCATGGTATTCAATGTAGATCTTGGCAAAACTCCTCTTGTATATCTGTGCACCGATCGCACACAGTGCTTCACAGGAAAAGTTCCATACACGGGCACAGTTGGTCAAAAGAAAATATATATATATATATATATCAAAAGTATGCTACTTTACATTTATAAAATCCTTAGAAATTCACTGAAAGAAAACAAGGTCAAAGAGATGTTATTGTAGGTGAAAATGTCAGTTAAAGCATACAATTTTAAATAAAACAAAAGCACAGAAATTCGCAAGATTAAAGTTATCCAAATTAACTATAACTCATGCCCTAAAGTACCTATAGCATACACCCTTGCTGTGCACAGCTTTGTCATATATGATGTCATATATGATGTCATAGAACAAGTCATGAGTGATATAATATGTGAGGTCATAAGCAGTGCATGGCAAGGGTGTGCACAGCATATGGCTGGGTGTGGTCAGGCAGACTCGCTGATTTTGTCAAAGGGTCACAGCACCTAAATATAAAACATATAGATCTATCATCTTTCTCCAAAAATCACAAATAACTTTAATCAAATGTATATTTCACTATTTCACCCAATGCAATGGTTAATAAAAGTAATTGTAAAAAATGTTCATGGAACGTTTTATTTAAAAAAAATCTATATTTCTCAGGGACTTTCTTTTAACATTTTTCAGGCCACAAAATGCAATCATAAAAACAACCACGAGAGGACGTTGCACTCCAGCTGAAGGACATAGAGCTCCAGCTAGGAGAGCTGACACAGGGGACTTACTGATTTATTTTTATGTTTCTGGGGGTATGTAGCCCCCACAACATAAAAAGAAATGTTTGGTGGTGCCCTTGCCTCTTCTAGGGGCACCACCAGCAAGATTTTTTTTTTTTTTTTTAAAAAGCACTAGGGCATTATGGGGCACTCCTTGCCAGAGCAGTGAATAATAAATGAGCAGCTTTTAATTTTAGGTGGGTGCGCTGGATTCCACCAAGAGAATCCACAATGCAGGCCTCATTGGGGGCTGCAGGGGGAGCACCAAGACTCCCATGGCCCCTGCTTGCTCAGCCCCTGCTGGCTGTCTGGCCAGAGCCGTGCCATACTGCGTACTGGTGGGAGCCGCCACCTTGCCTTTGCTCCCATCTGGGTAGGAGCAGCACTTTTTACTGCTCTCACTGAGTGGGTGTAAAATTCTGTTCCCTGCTTGGGCCTGGGCAGGGGACCATAGTATACCAGGATGGGCTCCCCAGGACACTGCAGAGTGTCAGGGATGGTGTCCCCGGGGCCAATTTCAACTTGGGGAAGAGGGGTATACGCCCCTTCCTCTATATTTGAAAATCAGCCTCTGGGAATGGAGTCCCTGAGGCCTCATCTTGGCTCGGTGAGGTGGTCTGCGGACCTCCCTCCCCTTAATAAAAGAATTAGTCCAGGGGGATGGTGTCCCTGGGGTCTTTTGTGGCTTGTGGAGGTGAGCCCCCTCCCAACATTATTTCATTCAGTGCTCGGGGATGGGGTGCCCAGGACCTCAGAAAGTCTGGGGAGAGGGGCATCTGGTAACCCTCCTCCAGGCATAGGGGGCAGGGTATCCCTACCCTGCCCCCTTAAATCTTCTTTTTTACCTTTTTTCTAGGATTTGGGACTGAGTCCTGAGTCCTAAGATGGCTGCCGCCACATCATTGTTGATGTGGAGGCAGACAATCAGATCTCATCTTGAGATATGTCAGCTTCAAGGACTTTCCAAGGAATGAAATATACAAAGTATTTGAACCTTACTATCTCAAAAACTACTGAACAGATTTACACTGATGGCGTGAGGTTTGTAAAATACATCCTCATGAAATTAAGTAACCCCATAATGATGTATTGACTGCATGAACTAATCAACTCTGAATGCACACCTTTACACAGGGACAAACGCATTTTACATAATATACTAAACCATGTTGGCATGAGTACGTATTAACTGTTTGCGCTTTGAAAAACTGTACTAATGCATGTTTATGCTGTGTTGTACATTGCACATTTTGCATGTTGTGCACAAATAACGAAAAGGTTGCTTTAAATTAATAGCTTTCACTAGGATTTATTTAACACGGCATTAGTATGGTGGGAGGTAAAATAATGGGTTTTATTTCATGAATTAATATTCTTTTGTGTTTGTTTATTTTAGTACGGGATTGGGCCTGCATGAAAATGGCCTCTTGTTTAAACCACCATGTGGTTGGCCTGGTCGGTATGAAGTGCGCATGTGCCAGGATGGGTTGCCTGCTCGCAGACTGCAGAGTGTACCAGATGATGCAATCCGTGTGAAGGCCATGTTGACCTGTGTCCTATTGTTTATGTGCCAAGATGCGACAGCGACTGTGGGAACAGCCATCACTACGTGCAATTCGAATGTGAAAGCGGATATCATAATGAACAATGTAACAAAATGTATAATTATGAATGCTAGTGGTATACGAATGTATTGGTCTTAAATCCTTCCTTTGTTAGAACCGGTATAGGATGGATTTGTGGGGAGAACTGGATGAGGCGACCCTAGTATGATTTATGACAACCAATCACAAACCGAGTTTCTACCGATACTGCAACATTGTAAGATAGTGTGCTAGAGAGAAGGGTATACTTGATATCCCAATTGGGGTGTGGCAAGGCAGTATGGCGAGGCAGTGCGGTCCGGTATAGCAGTGCAGTCCGGTGTGGCAGATCAGAGAGAAGAGACGATCAGAACGCACAGAGAAGATCTAAGACAGAGAGAGCAGACCAGCACAGAGTCCAGAGAACTTTTAGGTACGAGAACGTTGCGGGAGTGCTTGGGAGGAGACTGCGACCGAGGAGGTAGATTAATTGGGAGATTAATTTTAGTCATTAGTTTATAGCAACCTTCGCTGCATCTGTCCTGTTAACTTTGTCCTCTGAGCCTATCTCTGGGGACCTCTTGCCACAACCTCGGCCAAGGAAGTGGTTTTCCTGATTCTTTGGTGGGTATCACCCTCTTGATTGCTTAAGTTTGCAAGTATATTTCTGCAAGTATTTATGCTGTACCTTCTTTTCCCCAGTCCTATGCACGCTTTGATATCGATGCAAATGATTCATTTTGATTACATTGCTTGATAATTTGTTCTCTTATATGTAATCTTGTGTGTGCACTGATGATCTAAGTAAGAGCATTTAATAAGATAAAATCATTAACTGAAGAAATGACTCTGTGGTTGTTTAGTTCAATGTTAAACTGTTTAGTTAATCATAGTCACCATCCACTCTTCAACTAATGGTCCATCGACCAGAAGAAGGAGAAGTTGAAATTACTAATAGTTAGAAATATATATAAATGTTATTAATGTGAAGTATAGTACTTAATAAAACTGACAAATTAAACCCCCCAATCCAGCGCCAGTCCTCAGCGATCATTTATAGGTAATGTGTGATGGGCCCGTTGTTTGATAAAGCAATTTATGCATGACGAGATTTCCTTTGGTCCCTGGTTCATGAATTTAGGGGTTGCGCTGGATCAGTTTTTTTGGTAGCAGAATGATGGTTATTATTGATTAGTTTGGTGATTTATTGATTATTGATTAAATGTTTAACAGTCTATGTAAAGTGGGTTAGTATTTTGTTTTATGTAGTCTTCGGAACACAGGTAGAGAAGGGTATCTGGGAAGCCGGCAAAGTAAAAGTTAGCCTGAAATAAGGCAGAAGAAAAGTGTGAGAAGTGAAATCACACGGGAATAAGTGCATTGTCTGTTTAAATTAGTAATAACACTTATGTGTTATTGAAGGGACTATTTAGTGTTTATGTAAGAGAAGAGTGAAATAGCGAAGGGTCCACCTGTGAAACTTTGGCTTTATCCCTGGAAGAGTAGCGAGACCTCCTTTTCAATAAAAGGTCCTCTTGTGAAATTTTGGCTTTATCCCTAAAGAAGTAACAGGTCCTCTCTTAGCTTGAGTGAAGGGAAGGATAGCGGAATTGTTATACTTGCCCGTATTGGTAGGAATGTTCTAGAGAGTGAAAACCTATCTCTTTATTTAGTAAACAGACAGTGTGGTATTGTTTTATGTTGTGACTAATAAGTTATTGTATAGAAAACAGACTTAGAAAAGTGCTGATAATTTTTGTAAAGGCAGGGTCAGCAGTAGGAGGATTGGCTGATCTCACAGAAAGCCGCGCTGGCATTGGTCAGACTATAAAGACAGAGTGAGCTCAGATTGGTTGGTTGGTGTGAGCCGCGCTGGTATTGGACAGGATAGCGGAGACGTAGAAAGCTCTGATTGGAAGAATTAGAGTATATTGCGCTGACATTGGTCAAGTGTTTAGGGAAGTAGAGGAGTTCGATTGGTGAATTATAGTGGATCGTGTGACAAAGATTCGCATCGAGTAAAGTTGTTGACTAGCAACAAAAATGTATTTTGAACAACCGAAACAGGAGAAATTGACTTTGTTTGGCAAAATTAAAAGATTCTTTAAAAAGGACAAGCCAGTAATAACGAGAGAAGGAGTTCCTATCCCTCCACCAAAGACACCAGCGTCTTATATGATGTTAAAATATGGTTATCATACATGTATTGGCTAGAAAATTGGGTAGGATATACGAAGAATGATGGTATACTAGCTTTTCCAGAGCATGGTTCTTTTAATTTGGCAGTATTGCGTAATTTGAGAGAAAAGATGATGGCATTAGACCCAAGACCTAGACCAACACAGTTTGAAGCACTAGTAGAATGGGAAGATGAAATGTATGAAAGAGAACGACACAGAGGTGGTAGAGTTCATAGATTCATGTTTGGAAGATTTTATGATGAAAGACATGAAGATAGAATGAAGAGATGGAGAAATTGAGAGATAACTGAAGGATTGTATCCAGTTTTAATGGTAGGAGAGACTGCAGGAAACAAATGTAAAGAGAAAAAGAGACATTTAGAGCAATTTGGTGATGGGTACAACCCGATTGAATCTGATGATGAGCTGCTGGATGATATATTAGTTAAACGACCACCACCTTATCAGGAGAATTCAGCGATGGTGACTTCAAATGCACCGTCAATGGAAACCCCAATGACACCACAAATGACACCAGTTCCAACTGTAAGCAAAGTAGAGCAGGAAGGAGAAGTAGAATTTGCCATACAAACTAAAGAATTAGTTGAAAAATTGATGAATATGAAAATAGATGCAATAACTGTGCCAGTGACTATAGGTCCAGCAATACCTGTATTTGAAAATAGACTTATCCATGAACCTTCTTTAACTGTCCCATTAAATTCCGCTATAACATCAGCTAATAGTAGAATTAACGCTGTAAGTGTCCAAAGTGAACAGCCCAATACAATTACTAGATCAACACCTCCGACTAATTTAACAATAATTGAAACGCCTAGGGAAATAATGCAGTTACAGCCCAAAAGGATAGAGTTGGATGAGATTCCCAGAAGTGAAGTTCCAATAGGTCCAACCACTGAAGAACTAGATGATTGGGTGAAAGGGTTAGAAAGGAGAAAAACACAGCCACAACCTATAGATGTATGTATGTTGAGAGTAGATCTGGAAGAAATGATCATTGGGACCATAAGTCCAGAAGGGTTAAAGACTTATCAGGATGATGAATTGATGTATCTGTGTAAGAGTATTACTTGGAAAGCGAAAAATCTACATGAAAGGTTAGTGGAAGCTGCAGAGGAGTTGGGAATGGACATAGGAAGATCAAAGGTGTTGCAGAAGACATATAGAGTGGATTTTGCTGAAAAAGGTATAGAAAATATGAATACGTCTGGTAGACGATTGCACATAAAAGAGTTAATGGTTGTTTTGAGAAAATGGGGAGACGTGGAAAGATGGAAGGGTAGATGGATGAGGAAGAAAGAAGAATTAGCTGCTAAACATTTGCGTCCAGTAAGAGAAGTAGAAAATGTAACTCTAGAATGTCCCATGAGAGAAGTTCCAGGAGGAGGTTATGTGCATGTTCCATGGACTAGACAGGATATATTGTCTTTCACCAATGAGTTTCCCAGATTGAGAGAAAAGCCTGTGAAGTGGTACATACAAGTTGAGAGATTTGTGAAAGTATTGTTAAAAGATTTAGATGGATTTTTTGAAATTGTTGTCCCTGCAGATTTATGGACTGAATGTAAGATTACAGTTGATTGGCCAAAGAATGAATATCCTAGGGATGCCAAAATAGGAGCACCTTCTGATGAGGTGATGAAAAAGTATCATCAAGTGATTACTTTCTTGAAAAGCAAAATTTCCCCCAAGGAAACTGATTGGGTAAAAATTGATAGAACAACCCAAGAGCCGAATGAATCTGTTCATGCCTATTATGAGAGGTTATTGCAAGTTTTTAAGCAGTATAGTGGTTTTGAGAATATTGGAGATAAAGATATGGGTCATTTTGTGTATAGGTTTGTGTATTGATTAAGACCTGAGATTAGTCAGATGATACAGCAGCATATGTTGTGTTGGCAGGCCAAAACGAGCGATGAGATCTTGAGGTATGCAAAATATTGTAGCGATGACATTGAGTCTCGCCATCGCAAATTAAAAGAAAAGATGATGTGGGCACAAGTGAAAGTAGCAGAGCAGCAAGAAAATCCGTTAAATTCTCAGGCTATAAGCCAAATGGGAGGAGTTAGTCAGAATGCTCAAAAACCCAGTGGAGGTTGAGGTAGAGGACAAATGAGCAGAGAAGAGGCGAAAAAGACATTTCCTTGTCATGGGTGCAGAAAGTATGGACATTGGAAGAATGAGTGTAGATCAGTGCAGAGGACTATTGGAGGAAATCAAATGTTAACACCACAGGTGCAGAGTGAGATAGTTGTGCAACAGACACTGCAGCAGCAGGTAGTTACTACCCAATATTAGGTCCTGCAACCACCGTTACCACATAGAGTAAATGCTCAAAGATACAGTGCGGATACAGGGTTCCACGGAGGAGACCAGGTTGGTAAAAATACTAACACAAATGTGATTCTCCAATTTTGGATGCCATGTGATGGAAGTGATGTTGAGTCGAATCAATGATGATGCCTGAGGGGGGAGGAAGAGTGCGTGCTTGGCGCTACTCTAGAGGTAGATCAGCCAGGTCCATTTGTTGATGGAAAAGTGGAAGGTAATGATATCACCTTCCTTGTGGACACTGGTGCTACCCGTTCTACTGTGAGAGCAGCAGAAATTCCAAACCTACCCCTCTCGGGAGAAACTATCCAGGTAGTAGGAGTCTCAAATAAACAGATAAATACTCCAGTTACTAAACCAATTGAAGTACATATTGGCCCCTTTAAAGACATGCATCGGTTTGTAGTGTGTGACTCGAGTCCAGTTAATTTGTTAGGAAGGGATTTGCTGTGCAAGATGAATTGCACAATTTACTGCACACCGGATCGTATTGCATTTCAGACACCTGATGAGGATGTCGCGTTTAAAATGGTGCTAGCAAAGCAAGGAACAGAAGTGAATGAATTATTTTCACTTCTTACAGACAAAAGTGTGCCTGAAGAATTGATGAAGGTAGTGAATTCAGAGGTATGGGATTTCACAGGACAGGAGATTGGGTTGATGAAGAAAGTGGATCCAATTAGAATCACAGTGAAAGATGGTATTGACTATCCAAATACACCACAGTATACAATGAAGCCAGAAGTTATAGCAGGAATAACTCCTGTGATTGATCAAATGATTGAACAAGGAATTTTAAAAGAAATAATGAGTAGTCCTTGTAATTCACCTATTATGGGATTGAAAAAGCTAAATGGAACCTATAGGATAGTACAAGATTTGAGAAAGGTAAACAAAATTGTTGTGCCGTGTTGTCCAGTTGTGCCAAACCCAGTAGTGATTCTATACCAAATCCCACATGATGCGGAGAGGTATACTGTGATAGATGTGTGTCATGCATTCTTTTCGATTCCCTTGCATCCAGATAGCCAGTATTTATTTGCTTTCCGGTTTGGAGATCGTGTTTTGGCATGGTGCCGAGTTCCTCAAGGCTATACTGAGAGTCCTTCAATTATTAATCAGATATTGAAAAAGTGTCTGGAAGATTTGAGAATGTCTGAAGAGTCTGTTTTGGTTCAGTACGTTGATGACCTACTGGTGGCATCAAAGACTCGAGAAGCCTGTGTTGCAGACACAGTTGCTTTACTGAACCATTTGGCAGAAGGCGGACATAAAGTGTCCCCTGCGAAATTACATTTCTGCCAACGAGAAGTCCAATACTTAGGTCAAAAGATTGAGAAGGGAGTCAGAAAGGTAACATCAGAGCGTATTCGAGTGATTAAGGACATGAAGCCTCCAACGACACAAAGGGAAGTGCGAATGTTTTTGGGAGTGGTTGGATATTGCAGACAGTGGATCAGTGGATTTTCACTGATGGCAAAACCTCTACAGAGGTTGACGAGGAATGATGTGAAAGACCCAGTTAAATTGGATGAAGAAAGTATGGATGCTTTTGTTAAACTGAAAGATAGTCTGTGTAAGGCTCCGGCATTGGGAATGCCTGATTATTCAAAGGAATTTGCATTGTATTGCAGTGAAAGAGATGGATGTGCACTTGCAGTTCTAACTCAAAGGCATGGAATGTCAAGACGACCTGTGGCATACTTTTCAGCTTCTCTAGATTCAGTGGCTGCTGCATTACCTGGATGTTTGAAAGCAGTAGCTGCTACTTGTGTGAGTCTGGAACAGAGTGAAGGGATCATAATGGGTCATCCTGTGAGAGTGTATGTGCCACATTCAGTTGAGACCCTTTTAACAAGAACACGGACTCAGCACCGCACCTATAGTCGGCTGACCAGATATGAGAGAGTGATTCTGGGAGTAGAAAATGTGACGATAGTGAGATGTACAAATGTGAATCCTTCTACTCTATTGCCAGATGTTTGGGAGGAAGAAGTAAAGGATGAAGCTGAACATGATTGTTTGGATGTGACTGAATTTTGTACCAAGCCCCATCCTGATATCAAAGACGTTCCTTTTGAGGAATCAGATCGTGTGATGTTTGTTGATGGTTCTTGTTTGCGAACTGAAAGAGGTGTGTTGAGTTCTGCTTATGCTGTCTGTACTGTAGCGGAAATCCTGGAAGCTTCCTGTCTAAAAGGGGTAAAATCTGCAGAAGTTGCTGAATTGATAGCTCTAATTCATGCCTGTAAATTGGGTAAAAAGTCAGAAAGTGACCATAATTACTGATAGTCAATATGGCTTTGGCATTGTGCATGATTTTGGAGAACTATGGATGCAGAGGGGATTCCTGACCTCTTCGGGGTCCCCCATCAGGAATAATCAATTTGTAAAAGAATTACTGGAAGCATTACAATTGCCAAAACGAATTGCAGTGGTCAAATGTGCCGCACATAAGTCAGGAGATGATTATGTGACTCAAGGCAACAGATTTGCTGACCAAGTAGCACAATATTGTGCAAAGAATGAGACTTCCATAAATCGGGGAAAAGCAAAAGAACATACGGTTTGTCAACTTATGTTTACTAACACCATTGAAACCTGGGATGAAGTGAGACAATTGCAGGAAGAGGCAGGTGATGAAGAGAGGCAGGAATGGGAAAAAGCAGGATGTAGGAGACGAGAAGATGATGATGTATGGATATACATTGATAGAAGACCAGTCATGCCAGATAGTTTACTCTCTCATATGGCAAGGATGTTCCATGGAATGACACATATAGGCCGAGACACCATGGTCAGATCATTCAAACAAACCTGGTTTAATACTAAGTTCAGGACCATTGCAGAAAGCCTTTGTCAGAGATGCTTAACGTGCCAAAAGCAAAACACAGGAAGAAAAACAATAGTTAGTCTGGGAACAATAGGGAGGGCTGGAGGTCCTTTTACCAGATTACAACTTGATTGTATTGAGTTGCCTCCATGTAATAAGCTCAAATATGTGTTAGTAATTGTGTGTTTGTTTTCCTGAAGGGTAGAAGCGTATCCCACAAGGAGGAATGACAGCCTGACAGTGGCAAAACTTTTGCTGAGGGAATACATTCCTAGATATGGTTTTCCAGTCACGATGGGAACAGATAGAGGAACACACTTCACTAGTGAAACAATCAAACTGATTTGTGAAGCATTGAGTATTCAACCAAAACTTCATTGTGCTTATCGTCCAGAGGCTTCTGGAATACTAGAGCAGATAAATGGCACAATCAAGAGCAGGTTAGGGAAAATGTGTAGATCCACAGCACTGAAATGGCCTGATTCTTTACCCCTAGTTTTGATGAGTCTCAGAAGCATTCCTGATAAAAAGACAGGATTGAGTCCAAACGAGATCTTGATGGGAAGAGCAATGAGACAAGCATTTGTACCTGCGAACAAATTAATAAATATATCTGATGATCTCGTCCTTGAATATTGCAAAGGATTGGCTGATGTAGTACGTTCTGTGTTTCATCAGGTTGGAGGTGACGCGACCACAACAAAACAGACTCAAGCGCATGATCTGAGCCCTGGTGAGTGGGTTCACGTGAAAAGGCATAGAAGAAAAACTTGCCTAGAGCCCCGCTGGGAAGGACCCTACCAGGTCATATTGGTGACGACCATAGCAGTAAAGTGTGCTGGTCTACCAAATTGGATCCATGCCAGTCACACTCAGCAAGTCCCAAATCCACTTGAACCACGAGTAGAGCGGCATCTGGAGATCTCAAGTACAAGCTCCGAATCAGAGGCTGAAGCACAAGAAACTGGTGAAGCTGGAGCACTAGACTCTGAAACTGGTGAACATAAACTGAAAGACTCTGAAGAGCGGCTTGAGGCGGAGTTGCTTAGCCCAAGTCAAGTAAAGTGGGTATCAGCTACTAGGACTGAAGAAACTGCTGTTCAACAAGAAGAGAGACAACTTCGCGATAAAAAGGAAAAGGATGGAGAAGAAATAAGTGAAATAAATACAGAAGAAGAAAAAGAAGGAAAAAGCAAACCTAAAGTAGGTGCAAAGAAACGAAGGTATGAATTGAACAAGGAAGAAGAAGTACAACCAAAAAGGGCAAAGACAGATGATCATTGGCCAAGTGGAGTGAAAAGACTGAAATACAGAGGAAGACCTGAGAGCAAGTTAGAACAGATAAAGGAAGTTTCAGGTGAAATAGAGCAAGGAGAGTCGGATGACGAATCAGTGCTGCGACCAAAGAGAGTGAGAAAACCAAACAAAAAGTTCAAGTCACCTGACTGGATTTACATTGTGTTGGAAGAGATTTAAAAAGAAGATTTAACCAAGGAAAGAAACAGCACTGACAGCGAGCGAGAAGAAAAGAGTGATTTAGATCCGCCTTAAGAGACTGTAAACAAATTAAGGTGTCACGTTAACAAATGAAGAAAAGTTTCTGAAAACGTCCTGGAGATTTGGATTAGTTAAAATAAAAGAAGGGGTAAAGAAGAAAGCTTTGGAAGTGTGGGATCACACTACATTCTTATTTTATTTTTTTTAGAACATTTTTTTAGATAGATTTAGAAAATCCATTTAGAATTTTATAAGGATTAGCATTACTATGGCAGATACACAAGAAACAAGATCTAGCTGTAGTTTTATGTGTAGGTGTTATAAGGCTTGTTTATGTGATTTTTTTATACTGATAGTATTTTGGATAATATTAACAATTATAATACCTTTACATTTGATTAAAGAAGATACATTTCTGACCCCAACGTCACAGAAATGCCCAGCTGCCTTAATTTAGTAGCTGTGGTAAATGTCAGTCATAAAAAGAGTGAGAATATAATGATGGAATGTCCAATTGCTGAAAAGGTTCCTTCCTTTGTGGAGTTGTTTTGGGAAAATACTGTGAACAAGAAATGTCTAAATTCAAATGTATTTAGCTTACAGCAGAATGATAGTTATTATTGATTAGTTTGGTGATTTATTGATTATTGATTAAATGTTTAACAGTCTATGTAAAGTGGGTTAGTATTGTGTTTTATGTAGTCTTTGGAACACAGGTACAGTAGGGTATCTGGGAAGCTGGCAAAGTAAAAGTTAGCCTGAAATAAGGCAGAAGAAAAAGTGTGAGAAGTGAAATCACACGGGAATAAGTGCATAGTCTGTTTAAATTAGTAATAACATTTATGAGTTATTATAGAGACTATTTAGTGTGTATGTAAGAGAAGAGTGAAATAGCGAAGGGTCCACCTGTGAAACTTTGGCCTTATCCCTGGAAGAGTAGCGAGACCTCCTTTTCAATAAAAGGTCCTCTTGTGAAATTTTGGCCTTATCCCTAAAGAAGTAACAGGTCCTCTCTTAGCTTGAGTGAAGGGAAGGATAGCGGAATTGTTATACTTGCCCGTATTGGTAGGAATGTTCTTGTGAATGAAAAACTATCTCTTTATTTAGTAAACAGACAGTGTGGTATTGTTTTATGTTGTGACAAATAAGTTATTGTAAAGAAAACGGACTTAGAAAAGTGCCGATAATTTTGGTAAAGGGAGGGTCCGCAGTAGGAGGAGAGGCTGACGTCACAGAAAGCCGCGCTGGCACTGGTCAGACTATAAAGACAGAGTGAGCTCAGATTGGTTGGTTGGTGTGAGCCGCGCTGGTATTGGACAGGATAGCGGAGTCGCAGAAAGCCCTGATTGGAAGAGTTAGAGTGTGTCGCGCTGACATTGGTCAGGTGTTTAGGGAAGTAGAGGAGTTCTATTGGTGAATTATAGTGGATCGCGTGACAAAGATTCGCATCGAGTAAAGTTGTTGACTAGCAACGAAAATGTATTTTGAACAACCGAAACAGGAGAAATTGACTTTGTTTGGCAAAATTAAAAGATTCTTTAAAAAGGACAAGCCAGTAATAACGAGAGGAGTTCCTATCCCTCCACCAAAGACACCAGCGTCTTATATGATGTTAAAATATGGTTATCATACACGTATTTGGCTTGAAAATTGGGTAGGATATACGAAGAATGATGGTATACTAGCTTTTCCAGAGCATGGTTCTTTTAATTTGGCAGTATTGCGTAATTTGGGAGAAAAGATGATGGCATTAGACCCAAGACCTAGACCTACTCAGTTTGAAGCACTAGTAGAATGGGAACATGAAATGTATGAAAGAGAAAGACACAGAGGTGGTAGAGTACATAGATTTATGTTTGGAAGATTTCATGATGAAAGACATGAAGACAGAATGAAGAGATGGAGAAATGGGGAGATAACTGAAGGATTGTATCCAGTTTTAATGGTAGGAGAGACTGCAGGAAACAAATGTAAAGAGAAAAAGAGACATTTAGAGCAATTTGGTTATGGGTATAACCCAAATGAATCTGATGATGAGCTGCTGGATGATATATTAGTTAAACGACCACCACCTTATCAGGAGAATTCAGCGATGGTGACACCAAATGCACCGTCAATGGAAACCCCAATGACACCTCAAACGACACCAGTTCCAACTGAAAGCGAAGTAGAGCAGGAAGGAGAAGTAGAATTTGCCATACAAACTAAAGAATTAGTTGAAAGATTTAATCAGATGAATATGATAATAGATGCAATAACTGTGCCAGTGACTATAGGTCCAGCAATACCTGTATTTGAAAATAGACTTATCCATGAACCTTCTTTAACTGTCCCATTAAATTCCGCTATAACATCAGCTAATAGTAGAATTAGCGCTGTAAGTGTCCAAAGTGAAAAGCCCAATACAGTTACTAGATCAACACCTCCGACTAATTTAACAATAATTGAAACGCCTAGGGAAATAATGCAGTTACAGCCCAAAAGAATAGAGTTGGATGAGATTCCCATAAGTGAAGTTCCAATAGGTCCAACCACTGAAGAACTAGATGATTGGGTGAAAGGGTTACAAAGGAGAAAAACACAGCCACAACCTATAGATGTATGTAAGTTGAGAGTAGATCTGGAAGAAATGATCATTGGGACCATAAGTCCATACATGTTAAAGACTTATCAGGATGATGAATTGATGTATCTGTGTAAGAGTATTACTTGGAAAGCGAAAAATCTACATGAAAGTTTAGTGGAAGCTGCAGAGGATTTGGGAATGGACATAGGAAGATCAAAGCTGTTGCAGAAGACATATAGAGTGGATTTTACTGAAAAAGATATAGAAAATATGAATACGTCTGGTAGACGATTGCAGATAAAAGAGTTAATGGTTGTTTTGAGAAAATGGGGAGACGTGGAAAGATGGAAGGGTAGATGGATGAGGAAGAAAGAAGAATTAGCTGCTAAACATTTGCGTCCAGAAAGAGAAGTAGAAAATGTAGCTCTGGAATGTCCCATGAGAGAAGTTCCAGGAGGCAGGGCCGGACTGGCTTCCGGGCTTTCCTTAATAAACAATGCAAAACAAATGTTTTAAAAAGTAGGCTTTAAAGCGATTTGTTTTGCATTGTTCATTTGGAAGCGCCTGCAGCTCCCCAGCAACAAAATTGGCCCCTCTGCAGTGAACCTGGGCCCCACCCTGCCAACCCAGCAAAAAACGCCCGGTATCCAGTCCGGCCCTGCCAGGAGGAGGTTATGTGCATGTTCCATGGACTAGCCAGGATATATTGTCTTTCACCAATGAGTTTCGCAGATTGAGAGAAAAGCCCGTGAAGTGGTACAAACAAGTTGAGAGATTCGTGAAAGTTTCGAAAGTATTGTTAAAATATTTAGATGGATTATTTGAAATTGTTGTCCCTGCAGATTTATGTACTGAATGTAAGATTACAGTTGATTGGCCAAAGGATGAATATCCTAGGGATGCCAAAATAGGAGCACCTTATGATGAGGTGATGAAAAAGTATCATCAAGTGATTACTTTCTTGAAAAGCAAAATTTCCCCTAAGGAAACTGATTGGGTAAAAATTGATAGAACAACCCAAGAGCCGAATGAATCTGTTCATGCCTATTATGAGAGGTTATTGCTAGTTTTTAAGCAGTATAGTGGTTTTGAGAATATTGGAGATAAAGATATGGGTCATTTTGTGTATAGGTTTGTGTATTGATTAAGACCTGAGATTAGTCAGATGATACAGCAGCATATGTTGTGTTGGCAGGCCTAAACGATCAATGAGATCTTGAGGTATGCGAAATATTGTAGCGATGACATTGAGTCTCGCCATCGCAAATTAAAAGAAAAGATGATGTGGGCACAAGTGAAAGTAGCAGAGCAGCAAGAAAATCCATTAAATTCTCAGGCTATAAGCCAAATGGGAGGAGTTAGTCAGAATGCTCAAAAACCCAGTGGAGGTAGAGGTAGAGGACAAATGAGCAGAGAAGAGGCGAAAAAGAAATTTCCTTGTCATGGGTGCGGAAAGTATGGACATTGGAAGAATGAGTGTAGATCAGTGCAGAGGACTAATGGAGGAAATCAAATTTTAACACCACAGGTGCAGAGTGATATAGTTGTGCAACAGACACTGCAGCAGCAGGTAGTTACTACCCAATATCAGGTCCTGCAACCACCGTTACCACATAGTGTAAATGCTCAAAGATACAGTGCGGATACAGGGTTCCACGGAGGAGACCAGGTTGGTAAAAATACTAACACAAATGTGATTCTTCAATTTTGGATGCAATGTGATGGAAGTGATGTTGAGTCGAATCAATAACGGTGCCTGAGGGGGGAGGAAGAGTGCGTGCTTGGCGCTACTCTAGAGGTAGATCAGTCAGGTCCATTTGTTGATGGAAAAGTGGAAGGTAATGATATCACCTTCCTTGTGGATACTGGTGCTACCCGTTCTACTGTGAGAGCAGCAGAAATTCCAAACCTACCCCTCTCGGGAGAAACTATCCAGGTAGAAGGAGTCTCAAATAAACAGATAAATACTCCAGTTACTAAACCAATTGAAGTACATATTGGCCCCTTTGAAGACATGAGAAGCCTGTGTTGCAGACACAGTTGCTTTACTGAACCATTTGGCAGAAGGCGGACATAAAGTGTCCCCTGCGAAATTACAATTCTGCCAACGAGAAGTCCAATACTTAGGTCACAAGATTGCGAAGGGAGTCAGAAAGGTAACATCAGAGCGTATTCGAGTGATTAAGGACATGAAGCCTCCAACGACACAAAGGGAAGTGCGAATGTTTTTGGGAGTGATTGGATATTGCAGACAGTGGATCAGTGGATTTTCACTGATGGCAAAACCTCTACAGAGGTTGACGAGGAATGATGTGAAAGACCCAGTTAAATTGGATGAAGAAAGTATGGATGCTTTTGTTAAACTGAAAGATAGTCTGTGTAAGGCTCCGACATTGGGAATGCCTGATTATTCAAAGGAATTTGCATTGTATTGCAGTGAAAGAGATGGATGTGCACTTGCAGTTCTAACTCAAAGGCATGGAATGTCAAGACGACCTGTGGCATACTTTTCAGCTTCTCTAGATTCAGTGGCTGCCGCATTACCTGGATGTTTGAAAGCAGTAGCTGCTACTTGTGTGAGTCTGGAACAGAGTGAAGGGATCTTAATGGGTCATCCTGTGAGAGTGTATGTGCCACATTCATGAGATCCTTTTAACAAGAACACAGACTCAGCACCTCACCTATAGTCGGCTGACTAGGTATGAGAGAGTGATTCTGGGAGCAGAAAATGTGACGATAGTGAGATGTACAAATGTGAATCCTTCTACTCTATTGCCAGATGTTTGGGAGGAAGAAGTAAAGGATGAAGCTGAACATGATTGTTTGGATGTGACTGAATTTTGTACCAAGCCCCATCCTGATATCAAAGACGTTCCTCTTGAGGAATCAGATTGTGTGATGTTTGTTGATGGTTCTTGTTTGTGAACTGAAAGAGGTGTGTTGAGTTCTGCTTATGCTGTCTGTACTGTAGCCGAAATCCTGGAAGCATCCTGTCTAAAAGGGGTAAAATATTCACAAGTTGCTGAATTGATAGCTCTAATTCATGCCTGTAAATTGGGGAAAAGTCAGAAAGTGACCATAATTACTGATAGTCATTATGGCTTTGGCATTGTGCATGATTTTGGAGAACTATGGATGCAGAGGGGATTCCTGACCTCTTCGGGTCCCCCATCAGGAATAGTCAATTTGTAAAAGAATTACTGGAAGCATTACAATTGCCAAAACGAATTGCAGTGGTCAAGTGTGCCGCACATAAGTCAGGAGATGATTATGTGACTCAAGGAAACAGATTTGCTGACCAAGTAGCACAATGTTGTGCAAAGAATGAGACTTCCATAAATCGGGGAAAAGCAAAAGAACATACGGTTTGTCAGCTTATGTTTACTAACACCATTGAAACCTGGGATGAAGTGAGACAATTGCAGGAAGAGGCAGGTGATGAAGAGAGACAGGAATGGGAAAAAGCAGGATGTAGGAGACGAGAAGATGATGATGTATCAGTATACATTGATGGAAGACCAGTCATGCCAGATAGTTTACTCTCTCATATGGCAAGGATGTACCATGGAATGACACATATAGGCCGAGACGCCATGGTCAGATCATTCAAACAAACGTGGTTTAATACTAAGTTCAGGACTATTGCAGAAAGCCTTTGTCAGAGATGCTTAACGTGCCAACAGCAAAACCCAGGAAGAAAAACAATAGTTAGTCTGGGAACAATAGGGAGGGCTGGAGGTCCTTTTACCAGATTACAACTCGATTTTATTGAGTTGCCTCCATGTAATAAGCTCAAATATGTGTTAGTAATTGTGTGTTTGTTTTCCCGATGGGTAGAAGCTTTTCCCACAAGGAGGAATGACAGCCTGACAGTGGCAAAACTTTTGTTGAGGGAATACATTCCTAGATATGGTTTTCCAGTAACGATGGAAACAGATAGAGGAACACACTTCACTAGTGAAACAATCAAACTGATTTGTGAGGCATTGAGTATTCAACCAAAACTTCATTGTGCTTATCGTCCAGAGGCTTCTGGAATAATAGAGCAGATAAATGGCACAATCAAGAACATGTTAGGGAAAATGTGTAGATCCACAGCACTGAAATGGTCTGACGCTTTACCCCTAGTTTTGATGAGTCTCAAAAGCATTGCTGATAAAAAGACAGGATTGAGTCCACACGAGATCTTGATGGGAAGAGCAATGAGACAAGCATTTGTACCTGCGAACATATTAATAAATATATCTGATGATCTCGTCCTTGAATATTACAAAGGATTGGCTGATGTAGGACATTCTGTGTTTCATCAGGTTGGAGCTGATGCGACCACACACAACAGACTCAAGCGCATGATCTGAGCCCTGGTGAGTGGGTTCACGTGAAAAGTCATAGAAGAAAAACTTGCCTAGAGCCTCGCTGGGAAGGACCCTACCAGGTCATATTGGTGACGACCATATCAGTAGTGTGTGCTGGTCTACCAAATTGGATCCATGCCAGTCACACTCAGCGAGTCCCAAATCCACTTGAACCACAAGTAGAGCGGCATCTGGAGATCTCAAGTACAAGCTCTGAATCAGAGGCTGAAGCACAAGAAACTGGTGAAGCTGGAGCACTAGACTCTGAAACTGGTGAACATAAACTGAAAGACTCTGAAGAGCAGCTTGAGGAGGAGTTGTTTAGCCCAAGTCAAGTAAAGTGGGTATCAGCTACTGGGACTGAAGAAACTGCTGTTGAACAAAAAGAGAGACAACGTTTCGATAAAAAGGAAAAGGATGGAGAAGAAATAAGTGAAATAAATACAGAAGAAGAAAAAGAAGGAAAAAGCAAACTTAAAGTAGGTGCAAAGAAACGAAGGTATGAATTGAACAAGGAAGAAGAAGAAGTACACCAAAAAGGGCAAAGACAGATGATCATTGGCCAAGTGGAGTGAAAAGACTGAAATACAGAGTGGTAAAAAGAAGACCCGAGAGCAAGTTAGAACAGATAAAGGAAGTTTCAGGTGAAATAGAGCAAGGAGAGTTGGATCACAAATCAGTGCTGCAACCAAAGATAGTGATAAAACCAAACAAAAAGTTCAAGTCACCTGACTGGATTTACATAGTATTGGAAGAGATTGAAAAAGAAGATTTAACCAAGGAAAGAAACAGCACTGACAGAGAGCGAGAAGAAAAGAGTGATTTAGATCCACCATAAGAGACTGTAAACAAATTAAGGTGTCATGTTAACAAGTGAAGAAAAGTTTCTGAAAACGTCCTGGAGATTTGGATTAGTTAAAATAAAAGAAGGGGTAAAGAAGAAAGCTTTGGAAGTGTGGGATCACACTACATTCTTATTTTAATTTTTTTAGAATTTTTTTTTAGATAGATTTAGAAAATCCATTTAGAATTTTATATGGATTAGCATTACTATGGCAGATACACAAGAAACAAGATCTAGATGTAGTTTTATGCGTAGGTGTTATAAAGCTTGTTTATGTTTATTTTGTATACTGATAGTATTTTGGATAATATTAACAATTATAATACCTTTACATTTGATTAAAGAAGATACATTTCGTCCTGATAACTTGACAGGTCCAAGGGTAGACACTGACAGTAAGCAAATTCCTATTACTCACTTGAAACAGATAGACACTAGTAGTTTGCATCATGATAGATCAGTTACTAATTTTTCCTCGAATGTTTTCACTAAACTACTCTACGAATATGTGGAAACAATGGAGGTGAGGGATTGTTATGTATGTATACAGTTACTATTGTCTGTTTCAGAAGGTGTGACCTGTAGTGTCTTATCAAGTTTATTGTATAGAACAGGAAAATTAGATTATTATTCCAATGTAGATACAATCTTTTCTAAAGTCCCTGTAGTACCTGAGTTGAATAAGATAGCACATGCAAATGTCATGGGAGATTTTTTCCTGCCAACAAAGCCTTTAGATATAGCATATGCTAATAAAAACAACTTACCCTGTAGATTGGAAAAGGAAGAGAAAATCTTTTGGAGATGGTAGAAGAAAGAAGGGCTAAGTTTCAGAGAAAAGCTGTTGAAGAGAAATTGAAAACACCACCTTGGGTTTTCAAAGAAGGCAACTATGACAAAAGCGAGACTTATGCTGCAATGGCTCTGTATTGGTCACAGAAGGGAAAATTATGCTTACGTAGGGAGAAAACTATTTACAATCACTATTTCATCGGTTCCAGTGAATGTGAAGATACCTATAAAATTATTGGGGGTTGGGGATTAAAGGGAGGAACTGGCCCTGTCTTGCCAGGTATATATTATGTCTGTGGGAGGAAAGCCTATTATCGGCTGCCAGATCACTGGTATGGGACTTGTTATCTTGGATTGACTTTCCAAAAGTCTATCATGTAGACAAAAGTACAAATGGAATCGATGAAGTAAGGCAAGGACTAAACCGTGTAAAAAGAGAAAGTTTTTCAGAAATTGTAGGCGATATATTTGGAGCATTGATACCTGGAGTTGGAGTTACACTGAATGCATACAAAACTCAACAATTGTCCACAGTGGTTGATCGTTTATCAACGGATACTGCTGGAGGATCCTTGATGATTGACACTGAAATAATTACCATGTGATCTATGGTTATTCAAAATCGATTTGCCATTGATATATTGTTGGCAAAAGAGGGTGGAGTCTGCGGAATGCTGAAAGTTCAACATTGTTGTACTTACATTCCAGACAAAAGTAAGAATTTGGAAGGATACATTCAGAATATCACTGATTTGCATAAGGAAGTAACCCAACTGGAGGTGGACGGTGTTTGGGAGAGACTAAGTAAGAGTTTCTCGACTATAAGCAATTGGTTTTCTTCTATAAGTAGTTCCTTAGTAGGAAAAATAATAGTACCAATAGTTTTTGTAGTTTCTATGATACTCATGATACGAATGACCTATGTTTGTGTGAAGAAAAGTCGCAAAGAAAAGAAAGAAAGGAAATTGAGTAAGGAACATAAAGAAAGGGAAAGAGAGATAGACGAGATAGAGATGGAAAGTTTCAAAGAGAAAATGTATGAAAAATGTAAGGAGCAAGGGTCAATAGACAAAATAACAACTATATAACTTGAAAAACCATATGTTTGGGATTTTATGATGGTAAAACCATCAAAGGGGGATCGATGGAGTGAGGTTTTAAAATACATCCTCATGAAATTAAGTAACCCCATAATAATGTATTGACTGCATGGATTAACCAACCCTGAATGCATACATTTACACAAGGGGCAAACGCATTTTACATAATATACTAAACCATGTTGGCATGAGTACGTATTAACTGTTTGCGCTTTGAAAAAACTGTACTAATGCATGTTTATGCTGTGTTGTACATTGCACATTTTGCATGTTGTGCACAAATAACTAAAAGGCTGCTTTAAATTATTAGCTTTCGCTAGGATTTATTTAACACAGGGCATTAGTATGGTGGGAGGTAAACATAATGGGTTTTATTTCATGAATTAATATTCTTTTGTGTTTGTTTATTTTAGTACGGGATTGGGCCTGCATGAAAATGGCCTCTCGTTTAAACCAGCATGTGGTTGGCCTGGTCGGTATGAAGTGCGCATGTGCCAGGATGGGTTGCCTGCTCGCAGACTGCAGAGTGAACCAGATGATGCAATCCGTGTGAAGGCCATGTTGACCTGTGTCCTATTGTTTATGTGCCAAGATGCGACAGCGACTGTGGGAACAGCCATCACTACGTGCAATTCGAATGTGAAAGCGGATATCATAATGAACAATGTAACAAAATGTATAATTATGAATGCTAGTTGTATATGAATGTATTGGCCTTAAATCCTTCCTTTGTTAGAACCGGTATAGGATGGATTTGTGGGGAGAACTGGATGAGGTGACCTTAGTATGATTTATGACAACCAATCACAGACAGAGTTTCTACTGATACTGCAACATTGTAAGATAGTGTGCTAGAGAGAAGGGTCCGGTATAGCAGTGCAGTCCGGTGTGGCAGATCAGAGAGAAGAGACGATCAGAACGCACAGAGAAGATCCAAGACAGAGAGAGCAGACCAGCACAGAGTCCAGAGAACTTTTAGGTACGAGAACGTTGCGGGAATGCTTGGGAGGAGACTGCGACCGAGGAGGTAGATTAATTGGGAGATTAATTTTAGTCGTTAGTTTATAGCAACCTTCGCTGCATCTGTCCTGTTAACTTTGTCCTCTGAGCCTATCTCTGGGGACCTCTTGCCACAACCTCGGCCAAGGAAGTGGTTTTCCTGATTCTTTGGTGGGTATCACCCTCCTTGATTGCTTAAGTTTGCAAGTATATTTCTGCAAGTATTTATGCTGTACCTTCTTTTCCCCAGTCCTATGCACGCTTTGATATCGATGCAAATGATTCATTTGATTACATTGCTTGATCATTTGTTCTCTTATATGTAATCTTGTGTGTGCACTGATGATCTAAGTAAGAGCATTTAATAAGATAAAATCATTAACTGACGAAATCACTCTGTGGTTATTTAGTTCAATGTTAAACTGTTTAGTTAATCATAGTCACTATCAACTCTTCAACTAAAGGTCCATCGACCAGAAGAAGAAGAAGTTGAAATTACTAATAGTTAGAATTATATATAAATGTTATTAATGTGAAGTATAGTACTTAATAAAACTGACAAAGTAAACCCCCAAATCCAGCGCCAGTCCTCAGGGATCATTTATGGGTAATGTGTGATGGGCCCCGTTGTTTGATAAAGCAATTTATGCATGACGAGATTTCCTTTGGTCCCTGGTTCATGAATTTAGGGGTTGCGCTGGATCAACACCAACTTACAAAAAGCACGTTTTCTAGACCAAGAGCTACCTTTCTTACAAATATGGTGTAAATCCGTTCAGCCATTTGGGCTGTAGCTGTGTCAAATTTTGCTATGGAAAATGAATGATGAAAATGTGTTTTGGCCCCCTTCTTTTTCTCTATCGCCTGCTTGACAGATCACCCCAAAACCTTCCATTTAGGAGCGGAGATGAAAGAACATTTATTTTGGAATGTTTTGTGAGGGTTTGTCAAGCAGTGTTAAACTTATATGCAAAACAAAATAAGCTTTACCTATGGTAACACAATCCTAAGTACAACTACCCAGTGGTGACTGTGAGTATTTGGCAGTCAGAAACATGTTGAGCAAGCATTGGGACGTCCTTTTGACTGAAACTACTCTGCAGGACTTCATCAATAACAGACTCAACATATTTTTTAGAAGGGATTTTTTCTCTGAAAGACAAACTTAGCAGGAAGAAGGGGACTGCTAATTGTACCAAACTAGGCACACGCCCCAAGGGTTTTTGCATGTAGATGCTTCAAAGGTTTTTGCCTGTAGATGGAGCCACAATGTGCAGACATTCTGGTCTCCTTTGGAAGGCATTGAGAATCCCATTAAAACATTCTTGAATTGTCACTCGGACTTCTGTGTGTGTGTTTTGATCTGCCCAGGTAACAAGATGTACGTGAGCAGCACAATCCATCCTGTCAAGAAAAGAGTGCTAGAACACATGCAGGCCAACAGAAACCTGGATAAACAATATATTGTGGTTCGTCACATTGCCATTTTCCATAAGAGCAATCAGGATGGGATTCAATTCTTTGCCTTGGATAGGGCTCCAGCATCCCCGGGAAGGGGGGGGGGGAGGATCAGACATTTTGAGTCCAGATGTATACTGGAATTGAATACCAAAATTCAGAACAGGCTCAATACGGATGAGGAGCTATGTGTTCTTCTGCGTGACTAAAGTAGTGGGCCTTGGGGGAGAGAAGTGTATACTTCCTAGTATTCATTCGGGGGTTTCTATTTTTGACTTTGCAGCTTACTGTAATCATGCTTTTCTCTTATGTTCCACTAGAGTTACATGTGAATTTAATGTTCTGTTCTTTTTGTCTTCATTTGTTTGTATGCTTCATAGATCTGGGGATTGCTCCGTGCAGGATCCATGTTGCACCTTCTCTGTTTAAATGACCAATATGCCTTCTCCTCTTCTCCTGTTACCCATGGGAATTGATGTGATAAGACTTTCTTATTTCAAGTCTTTTTTGGGTCGTGTTCTTTGATGTTGTCAACGAACATGAATTGAACCAGAATTCAAATAATCAGTGCCTATCAGGACAATTACTATGTTTTCTAACTGATGTGACTTGCCGGTGAGGGGGGCTCCCCAATGTCAGGATGTCATGTGTTTGAGCTTATGACATACTGGTCTATGCCTACCGGAAATAATTATGCCTGTTGCACCAAATTTGGTCTTGCAATTTGATGTAGTTGCCCACTGGGGCTGAATGTATCCCATATCCCACATTTGCATGGCATATTAATAGATGGTACTTTTTGTACCATGCATGCTGATGCGACTCACCAGCCTTCGAATTGATCACCAGAAGGGGAGGTTCTTATACCCTGGGAATCTATTCTGATTTATGAAGTTGAAGTTTTGCCCACTTGGGCTAAATGTTGTTTCACCACCACTCCTCCATGACAAAGTGTATTTCTTTGCCATGCAACATTGATGAGTTTCAATACTTTGTGAGGCCCCTTGATTGGGAAATGTGTGTTATGTTTTGGGCATCAATGGTTTGGAAATGTGACGCTCACCTGGGATCATCGTTTCATATAGCTCATTGCTACATTCAAACTTTGAAATTCTCAATGTTATTTTCAATATGGCTTTCCAATGTATTTACATATATGCCCTGCATACATTTAATAGAGAGTACATTTAGAGTGCTGACAAGGAGGTATTTTAGAACAGGTATGAGCTTACCTTGTCTCCACATCTGCATTAATCTGTGATATGTACCATTCTAAAATGGCGGACCTGTGTTCCTGTTTCACTATGCTTTCTGTGCGACCCCAGCCGTCTTTCACGTTCACTATTTTGTGTATCTACTGGTGTTGGAAAATACATTGCTTGACCCTTGATCAAGGCGTGCGAGACACCGAAACGCGTTGGGTTTTGTATGGTGAACTGCTGCCCCAATAAATAATGGAACAGAAGTAACTATGTGGAACATCTTTATTGCACTGAAGTGTGGGTCTCCAATTCTGGTTGGAGCTTTCCAGATGTCTATATATTTATTATAAAGCCCCAGGGATGTGGTCGGTCTTGGGGCTCAAGGAGTCCAATGGAGGGGGTCGATGCAGCCCCCCTCGATATTTGAATAAAGTCCGGGAGAAGTGGTCTTTCCCCGTGGCTCAAAAGAGCTGCAGGAGGGGCCCCCCTGCACCACCCTCCTTTCCTTTTTATGCCCCCAGGACCTTACCCACTTGGGGGCTATACAGTAAATGAACGTCAGAGGTCGCACTTGGTTTTTTAAAATTTCTACCTTGTAATTACGACTCAGTCGATATTTCGTGGCAAAATTTTAAAACAAAAAAAATAATGCTTGTTGCCCTGGCAGGGTCCCAGGGGAACCCCAGGACCAGACGAAGGGGGTCAGGGTATTCCTACCCTGCCCACTTTTCTTTTTTTTGTGTGATCTTTTTCTCAAGATGGCTGCCAACACTTCCTGGTTTAGGTGTTGGCAGCCAATCTGATTTCAGCACAGGGACTGTCAGATCCTCGGAAGATCCGAGTCCCTATATATAAAATTTGGTTATCCTTTAATACCTCAAAAACTACTGAATAGATTTACACCAAATAACAAAAAACTGTTTCTGGATCAAGAGCTAGCTTTCTGCCCAATTTGGTGTAATTCCATTCTGCAGTTCACGATGTAGTGGTTTCCTAAATCTCTATGAAAATTAACATGGGAAACACACTTTTTTTGACCCCTCCCTTTTTTTTGGCCCTTGCTTGACAGATAACTCTGAAACGTTCCATGCAGAAGTAGAATCACCGGTGCTTTTTTTTTTATTTCATGAAGATTGGTCAAACGGCACCATAGATATAGGTAAGTCAAAAAACGCTCTTCCTATGGAATAAATACATGTATATGAAATATATATATATATATATATATATATATATATTATCTACTGGCGGTCGCCAGTAGATAGTTATAGTTAGGACCTATTTTCCATAGGAAATCCGCAACATTCTATTCCCAATAACTTTGGCGCCGGTTGACGAATCTTCACGAAATTTCAAAACTCGTGGGGCGCTCCGGTCCGCTCCTATCCTGAAAGTCTTGGGGTGATTTGTCAAGTGGGGGCCGAGAAAAAAGGGGGGTCCCAAAACGTGTTTTCCCCATGCAATTTTCCATAGGAACCTTTAGTCGCAGCTACAGCCCGAACTGCTGAACGGAATTACACCAAATTTGGCAAAAAGGTAGCCCTTGGTTCAGAGTCATGCCTTTTGGTTAAATGGTGTAAATCCGTTCAGTAGTTCCTGAGAAAATCAAAAGTAAAATCACATATATATCTATGGCCGCGGAGGGTCCGCGCACCCTCCCGATCACGAGCTGTATGCTAATTGGCTGTCAACACTCCAAACCAGGAAGTGTTGGCAGCCATCTTGTGCCTCAGTAGAACCGAGGCACAAGAAATCTGAAAAACAAGTGCGCAAAACGCAAAAAGGGGGCAGGGTAGAAACACCCTGACCCCCTAGGCCTGCTTAGGGGATCCCACAAGGACCCCAGGGCCCCCCAATTTTTTTTTTTTTTAAATCGGCAAAATCCACGCAGGGTGCGCGGATCCAGCCGAGGGAAAAAAAACAACGACGCACGGGCTCCCGCGCTTCGTTGTTATTTGGCCCCCAGGTGGGCCAAGTCCCGGGGGCATGCGGGGTTTAATGAAAATAATGAGTGTGGGGGCCTCTAAGGCCCCCCCCAAGCCCCGGGGACCGCCACCCCCCGGGGCTTTCAATTAAAAATGGTGCGGGAGGGCACTCGGCCCTCCCGCAGCCCCGGGGACCGCCACCCCCCGGGGCTTCTTTTTTTTTTTTTTAATTACCTGTGTGAGGGGGGCTTGAGCCCCCCCACACACCCCGGGGACCACCACCTCCCCGGGGCTTTGCACATGTTGGGAGGGGGCCGTGCGGCCCCCCTCCTGGAGCCCTTGATGGCCCCGGGGACCGCCACCCCCCAGGGCCGGCTCCTGCAGTGTCCCGGGGTGCTCACCCCTGGGTCACTGTAGTTTGCTATGGCCCTGTGGCGCGATTTAAGTTGGGGTATTAGGTCACCTTGAGTCCTGAGGGACCCTGGGGGCCAACTAGCCCACCAGGTACCTCCAGTGTGTGCCACAGGGCTGCGTTGCAGAGAGGTGGTCCAGGCCACGCCCCTTTTTACACCTCTGTGCAACGCAGCTCTGTGGCGCTTACTGGAGGTACCTGGTGGGCTAGTTGGCCCCCAGGGTCCCTCAGGATTCAAGGGGAATTAATTCCCCAACTTAAAACGCGCCAGAGGGCGTGTTTGCACACATGTAACCTCAGGCCGCCCCTCCCTACACCAGTGTGCAAACGCGCCCCACGGCACGTTTTAAGAGGTAGTTTTAATCCCCCTGCCCTATTATGTACTAGGGAGTTACAGAGGAGGTCATGCTAATCACAGGGGTACCCCAACGCATAGTGTTCCCTAGTGTATGTAGGTGTTTTAACTGTATTCAAAGTGTCTTTTACCATAGCACTGGCTCTAGGCCTGGTTAGTCAGAGTCAGTTACCCCCAGTACCCGTCTGGAAAAGGTGTGGGCACAGGATGATTTCGCAACAAGGCCTCTTTCTTCTCCTCTGTTGGTTCTTTCTGCACATGTCTTGCTTCTTCCTGGATTTTTCTTCGTCTTTGTGGACTTCTGTTTCTTTCTACATTTCTTTTGCTTCTTTCTGTGCGCTTTTTCTTCTTTCTTCACATGTCCTACTTCTGTAAGCATAGTTACAAACTAGCATTTCAAAAATCTTTGAAATTCACTGAAAAAACCATAGGTTTCAGGCATGTTGTAGTTAGAAATTAGCATTTAAAAACCTTAGAAATTCACTGAAAAAACCATAGGTTTTAGGGATAGTTATAGTTAGTTGGACATTGCACTCGTACAAAACCCGTTATAGTTAGTTCAGCTAACTATAACTCGCGCCCCCGCAATGCACTGCTGATGACGTCACATATTACATCACTCATGACATGGTCAGTGACATCACTGATGACATCTCAAATGACATCACTGATGACATCACTGATGACATCATCCATGTGGTAATTTGATGCATCTTCTCACACCCTAATATCACTTTTGATACACCCACTGTAAATTACAGACTGCCATTGTCAAAACCATAGACACTCCAACACCAATAACTACATACACACTCACTGATTCTTAGGCCTACACACACACATCCACTCACTCACCCGTACAGTCACTCATACTTACGGTCACTCAGTACTGGACTATCATATGCATTTATACACCTATATAGACACTCACACACCGCCACTCATCCATAGAGGTACTCACACACCTAGTCAGTCATGCAAAGAATTAATCACACTCCCATTTACTCAGATGTACAGTTATACACACACCAGCTCACTTACTCATACAACTACTAGCACATTCTTATGCTCTTATACAATCACTGATACAAGTACACACTCATCCATACAGCCACTCTCACAATCACACACTCTCACTTATAGCCATTTATATACTCCAACACACATATATACTGCCTTTCACATATGTAGTTACTCACACATGTACCACTGAGATATACATTCACTCACTAACACACCCATACACACACTCACCCACCCATACAGTCCATCACAGATGCACTCTTGAAACCATGCACCCAGTGAATCACCCACTCACACATCTATGCACAGAGTCACACACACCCCACCCACACAAACACTCAGGCACCCATACAGATACTCACACAACCAATCAATAACCCATGTAGACACTCATGTAGCTATTCAGAAACCCATGCAGCCGCTTACACACCAACAGACAGACGGATACAAACATTTGCACAGTTTAGTCACTAACCCATGTATTCAGTAAGATACGTTTAATCACTCACTTATAGAGTCAGTCACGCACCTACTAAATCATCCATTCAGACAATTATACACCCACTCATTCTTCAATACGCCTTTCCCTATATATATTAAACATATTTAAACTTTACAGAAACACACAGTCACTGGATGATGTCATCAGTGATGTCATTTGAGATGTCATCAGTGATGTCATCAGTGATGTCACTGACCATGTCATGAGTGATGTAATATGTGACGTCATCAGCAGTGCATTGCGGGGGCGCGAGTTATAGTTAGCTGAACTAACTATAACGGGGGAATTTCATGGGTTTTGTACGAGTGCAATGTCCAACCAACTATAACTTTCCCTAAAACCTATGGTTTTTTCAGTGAATATATATATATATATATATATGTATATATATATATATATCATAAACACAGTCCAATTAACGATCACTCGGAGGGTTATGCAATTACCAAAAGTTGGTTTATTTCCAGGTTACGCGTTTCGCTTGCAAAGCAAATTTGGTCACACAATGTTATGAGGGGAAGAGCCTGCATTACATAGACAGTATGGAAAGTAAAAAGGGGACAGGAAGTACAACAAACATGGTGTTATATGGCATCCATTTTGTAGTGTGCAAAAGCAAGTATCAAAACTCATGTTTTATACAGGAATTGCACTATTATTAGTTTGGTGCACACTAACAATTAATACACTTGTATTTCACATGTATCCACATTTCTCAAAATACAGAAAAACGAAAATTAAATGCGAGTAAAGGTATCCATGAGCATAATTGCAACAAAATTTTACAAAAATATTTTTTGCCAAAAAGATTCTTTTGGCAAAAAGATCCTTGGCAAAAAGATTTTTTGGCATGGTGCCCGAGTCCGTTTTACTGGACATTAAGGATACAACCAATAACTCCCCTTGTTGTAAATAAGGATTTAAAGCCCTAACACTCCGGGTTTGTATTCTATCACTCATGTAAAGAGTATCAACAGGTTAGTGGTCCCAGTTATGAATTCTGTACTGTTCTCGGCATAGTGCCCAAAATCCAGTTTTTTACAAATTATATAAAGGTCTGTCGCAAAGTGCCATAGACATGACCTACTATTGTAAAGACCCCTCCTTATTTACTTAAATTCCATAAGGCTTAGTGCCAACTATGTATTAGTGCATGGCACCTTCCTCATACCAACACCCCAGAAGTCCACCGTTCACATATAATCTATAAATACCTTATTACTTCATTATAATCTATACTGTAACTAGGCCCCAGATAAAGATCAAAGTCAGTTATGAAAAGTTGTCTATTATCTGTTAGGTCCGTCCCTTCACCATAAGTGATTGTGATTGAAGAAAATTGATTGAAGAAAAGGGTAGGGGAATACGTAGGAAGTTGATCTTCTCTGTCGGCCCCTTCCTTTTCTCCTGTGTTGAAAAGAAAAAAGATAAAATAAGTGATAATAGTACAAAGATATAAAAGAATTCTTAAAATTTCATACATCTATGATTCCATAGTGTAAGTATAAGACCTAGTCTTATTCCAATTCAGAAGATTCACATAATATGTACAAACAACAATATCTATAATAACAATCATAGTTCTTAACTTCTTAACGCTCAGGATCCCACCTTGACTAAATACCTTGGGCAGGTAAGCTACATCTGTCTTCCTCATAAGGCATTATTCGTGTAGGTGTACACTTATCTCCTCATCCTGATTCAATCCCTCAGGGTACTTAGTTTGGAGGTTAATTATGTGCCACGATTCTTTTTTCCTCAAGGCTAGGGTTCTATTTCCTCCCCTATGTGTTTGTTCAGTCTGTTCTATAGCAAAGAATGTGAGGAGAGAGCTATCCGACAGATGGTACTCGGAAAAATGTCTCGCTACTGGGTACTGGGGGTCTTTGTTGTTTATCGCCCTCATATGTTCCAATACTCTTTTTCTAGTAGCTAGTGTGGTACTTCCTATATACCTCTTTTTACAGGGGCATTCTAATATGTAAATAGTGAATGTGGTGCCGCACGTGAGGAATTGTTGTATCATTCTCTCCCCTGTTGGTGTTTTGTATGTTTTTCTCATAGAGCTGTTTCTGCATGCCTTACAATGGCCGCAGGGAAAGAATCCCTGTAGGCCAATTTGTGTATTCTTATTTATGCTTGTGATATCTCCTTTCACAAGGAAATCTCTAAGATTTCTCCCTTTTCTGTAGGTAATGTGCGGTCTGTTCTCAATTATAGGTCCTATAATGGGATCACTTGAGAGCACGTTCCAATTCTGGTTAAGAATTTTAGATTCTTTCTTGGAGTCTCTATTATAAGTGAGAATCACTCTTGTGGTGGTTTCAATCTCAGTTGTGGGTTTTTCTAGAAGTGTGTCTTCTCTCCTGACGTGGGAAAGCGGAAGGAGCAGAAACAAGAAATATATATATATATATATATATATATATATATATATATATATATATATATATATATATATATATATATATTCATTGAATAAACCAGAGGTTTCAGGGACGTTATAGTCATCCAGTGAATTAGTGTTTCTAAAAAGTTTAAGAATGTTATATGTATACACCAAGGTATTGAAGAATGAGTGGGTGTATGAGTGTCTGACTGGATGATTTAGTGGGTGCATGACTGACTGTATAAGTGAGTGATTAAACGTGTCTTAGTGAATGCATGGGTGACTGACTAATCTGTGTGAATGTCTGTACAGTCTGTCAGTTGGTGTGTAAGTGGCTGCATGGGTTGGTGAGTAACTACATGAGTGTCTTAATGGGTGAATGATTGGTTGTCTGTGTACCTGTATGGGTGCCTGACTGTCTGTGGAGGTGGGTGGGGGTGTGTGCGACTCCCCGCATGGATGTGTGAATGGGTGATTCACTCGGTGTATGGGTTCATGAGTACATCTGCGAGGGGTTGTATGGGTGATTGAGTGTGCATATGGCTGTGTTGGTGAGTGAATGGATGTCTCAGTGGTATATCTGTGAGTAACTACTTATGTGAAAGGATGTATATGTGAGTGTTGGAGTATATAAGTGACTATATGTGAGAGTGAGTAATTGTGAGAGTGGCTGTATAGATGAGTGTGTGCTTGTGTCAGTGATTGTATAAGAGAGTAAGTATGTGTTAGTATATGTATGAATAAGTGAGGTGGTGTGTGTATAACTGTATAGGTGAGTAAATGGCAGTGTGATTGATTCTATGGGTGACTGACTAGGTGTGTGAGTAACTCTATGGGTGAGTGGCGGTATGTGAGTGTCTGTATAGGTGTATGACTGCATATATCAGTGGCTGTATTGATAAGTGACTGTGTGTATGAGTGACTTTATGGGTGAGTGAGTGGATGTGTGTATAGACCTATGAATCAGTGAGTGGGTATGTACTAACTGGTATTGGTGTGTCTATGGTTTCGAGAATGGTAGTCTGTATTTTACAGTGGCTTTATCAAAGGTTATCTTAGGGTGTGAGCAGGTGCATCAGATAATATGTGGATTATGTCATCAGTGCTGTCATTTGAGATGTCATCAGTGATGTCACTGACCATGTCATGAGTGGTGTAATATGTGACATCATCAGCAGTGCATTGCGGGGGCGCGAGTTATAGTTAGCTCAGCTAACTATAACGGCCAAATCTCTCTGTTTTTGTACAAGTGGAATGTCAGCCTAACTATAACATCCCTGAAACCTGTTTTTTTCAGTGAATTTCTAGGGTTTTTAAATGCTAATTCCTAACTATAACGTCCCAGAAACCTCTGTTTTTTGCAATGAATTTCTAAGGTTTTTTAAATGATAATTCCTAACTATAATGTCCCTGAAACCTATGGTTTTTCCAATCAACTTCTAAGGTTTTGTAAACCATTTTATTTGTGAAAAGATATTTGTAACTATTTTTTTATTTTTCTCTATTTTTTAAAGTATTTTGAAAAAGTTTAAAAATAATAATAATCAGTTTTAGAAAATATATATAAGATAGCTAATCAAAGATTTATAATGGTATTTATTTGAATTAACATTGTTTTATTGTTTGTAATTTTATACAGTGTGATATTATATAACAGAATTTTAAATTAAAAAAAATAAAAAAATAAAATCTTTAGCCTATTTAAAAAAAAAAAAAATCCTAAATTAAATTTTGTATGATTGCTCTTAATAGTATGAAACTTGTTTTGTTCTTTTCTTATAATAACTATCTTCTTTATATATATATATATATATATATGCCAGAAAAGTGAAGCACGGACCCAGGTAATGCAGTTGCCAATGTTTATTTTGCTCTTGCAGCAACCTCAGCAGCCATGACGCATTTCGACACTCTTGGTGTCTTGATCACATGACGCGCACATCATGGGGGAGGTACAATTTAAACCATTTTTTTACCAGCTTTTTTTTCCTCCTTTTTTCTCTTTTTTTCAAATGCTTAAAGTGCCAGTGCATAACAAAATACAAGGTTTTTACATAGCAACAAATGACAAGTACCAAATTAACGATGATAATTGGCGCCAACATTGGGCTATAAGTTCGCTCTTAGTTGATAATGTAACACAAATTAGTGGTATAAATACCGCTTTGAATTTAATTTGAAATATCTCATTCACATACTGATACTAGTAGCGTCTGTCCATATATTCATAGGTTAGTATACTCGATAAATTTTACCCTCAATTTATTACCAAATAAAATAACAATTTTAGTAAAACAAGTTTAAAAAACGAGTTAAAAAACCTATTAATCAGTGCATTATAGTTGATGTGCAAATCGCTGTTTTTTCTAAAACATCCTGGTATAAATACCCATTGGTCATAATTTAAATTTAAACTAGACTTCTATGTGTATTTAATATTGTAAGTTTGGCAATAATATAAAAAAACTTGGTTCACTTGTCATTAATATTCATTCTTCATTTAAAAAACCTTGGTTTTAAGAAAGTGCTTGGTGCAATATGAATGTGCAAAAGAATTTTTGTGCATAAAGATATCCATATGTTAAAAGCATATGACATCCATAAAAAAGAAGCTATAAATAATCTAAATTAATGTAAAAACCTCCACTACCAGTGTATAATTTAAAAAGAGGGAACTGCGGCAGATTATTGATAACCTTAGTGATGTTTCATTTGGTTTGCGACTGAACTATTCAATTTTTTTTTTAAACTTTTCATGGATACTGAACAGCTCTCCCTATATTATGAACCTATGTAACTGTAAACTTTCCCTTAATAAAGACAGGTATGCAATTCATCCGTAGCATTAAGCCCTGTGGGATGCTTGGTGTCTAAATTTAAAATATATCGCATCTCCAATTTTCTAAGGGCTTTTTCTCAGTCACCTCCTCTTTTGTTGGGGGGAATACTGTATATTAAAAAATATTTAAGATCCTTACAATCACCTTCATGTATTTCATTAAAATGTTGGGCCACCGTATAGGACTGATCTTTATTTTTGATGGCCCGCAAGTGCTGTAGTACCCTTTTATGCCCCTGCAAGATTGTACTCCCTACATATCTTAAATTGCAAGGGCCTCCAGCACATACACCACATGGTCAGATTTGCAAGTCAGGGATTTTTCTATGGTTATATCCTGTGTACTGAATGGTGTCCTGTATGTAGTTGTATTGACACCGTGCTGACAGGCCTTACATACCTTACATTTTAAAAAGCCCTTTCTTTGGCTAAGCCAATTACCCTTTGATTGGCCCCCTGGGTAATTTTGTACCAGGGTATCCTTCATCGAAGGCGCTCTACTGTAGGTAATTGCTGGCCTGTTTGGCAAGAGATGGCCAATGATGGGGTCCCCCAGCACAAGAGGCCAATTTTTCCGTATTATTTTCCTTATAGATTTCTCCTGTCTGTTATATTGAAGGATAAACCTGAAGGGCTCTACATCCTGACTCTTGGAATTGTCATCCCTATTCCTTTTCTGAAGGAGCAATTCTCTGGGTACTCTATTGCTTTTAGCGATAGCTGCTTCCACACATTTAATATTATAGCCCCTGTCTAAAAATCTCTTTTTGCTACTGGCTTGGGCAGATTTTAAGTCATTCTCACAACTGCAAACTCTCTTCAAGCGGAGCATTTCCCCGTAGGGAATGCTCTGTATTAGATGTTGAGGGTGTGAGCTGCTTGCGTGAAGCACAGCATTCACAGCAGTGGGCTTACGATAGAGCTTGGTTTCCAATTTACCATTAAAGATAAATACCTCTACATCCAAAAAATAGACACTGCTTCTACTTATTTCAGCTGTAAATTGCAAGTTTAGCTGGTTGGTGTTTAACTTTTCAATGAAACCTTCAGCTTCTGATTTGGTTCCCTCCCACACTACGAAGAGGTCGTCTATAAACCTCCACCAGGCCTTGATATTGTTATTGACATGATCACTGTACTCTTTGAGTAGGACCAGCTCCTCCCACCATCCCATATGGAGACAGGCATAACTGGGGGAGAAGCTGGCCCCCATCGCAACGTCCCTGAGTTGTTGAAACAGGGCGTTTTGAAACATGAAAATATTGTTACATAAACAGAATTCAACCATGTCAATTAGCATAGTGTTGTGTTTTGTATAGTCCGCTCCTCTTCTTCTAAGAAAGTAGCGAAGGGCTTTAAGACCATCCATATGTCTTATTGAATTGTAGAGGGATGTCACATCCATAGAGATAAGCAAATAGTTATATTTCCAATTAAAATTCATTATTTTGGCAATAAAGTCTCCAGTGTCTCTAATATAGGACGTTAATCGTTGGACATGCTCCTGTAAATAAAAGTCCACATATTTTGAGTTGTTTTCCAACAGACTTTTTCGGGCCGATATAATAGGCCTTCCTGGAGTATGTACGGAATTTTTATGTACTTTAGGAATGAAATACATGATCGGAGTGACCGGATTCTCATTTACATTTTTTTAAATTCATCTGGTGATAACAGTCCTGCATTTTTCCAAGCTATTAATTTGCCTTTATAGTCATTGTAAATTTTTCTCAACTTGGTGATGTCACTTCGGCAGTATATATAGGTTTATTAATCAATCCTAAAAATTAGTATTAGTGTTCTTGTGTAACATTTTAAAGAACATTTTTATGTACCCAGCACCATCGCACACCAGACGCGTAGCGGCTGCGAATCCTGCCATCATGTATTTCTGGGATCGCGTAGAGGACGCCACTTTGGCGTAATTTTCAAAAGTATGAAATATGAATGTTTCAAGTTTAAAAATCTGTTTTGCATAAACACTTTTCATTGAAATACTTTGAAACACAATATCTTAATAGTAATTTTCAGTTTTATATTACATTTACTACATTTTACGGGTGCACAACGTACGCGCGACGGGTGCGCAACTTACGCGCGAAGCCTGCGTGACCCCTACGCGACTTCATGTCACATACAAAGAAAGCTTCTTATTGATAAAAGAGATTTTCATTTTGTTGGTGGGTGGAACCAAGACCTCTTACAGTCCTTTCATTTTGGGTTTGTCTTGCTTGAAGACTACCTGCTTTGTAGGCTCTGTTAATTTTCTATTTTTTGTGGTGTTTTTCATTTTTCCCCCAAAAAATGGCATCAGCGTTCCCTGAAGAGCATGGGGAGGAGATGGAAGAGGTGGAGGAGCCAGTGAAGAAGAAGAGGGAAAGCATCGTGTGGGCTTCCTTCACTGTGCCTGAAGGTGAAAAGAAAGTAAACGCACGTAAGGTGACATGTACAATTGGTCACAAAGCCCTCTCAAGAGGATCAGAAAAGAAGTACTCATGTGGTACTTCTTCCATGAAGAAACACCTTGACACAATACACCCTATTCATCTTGCACAAGAGGTGGAGCGCCGAGGAAGGTAAGAAGCAGCCAATAATGATGGAACACAACCATCAACATCTGCAGGGGTTGTCTTGAATACTCCACAACCTCTCATTGTTCCGGAGTTGGCAGATGCTGGCATCCACTGTAGAAAATGTTTAACAACTCTGTGTGTTGGAGAGCTCTCCAATGTCGCCATCAAAACACTCATCAGAGCACACAAGTGTTAATTTTTTTGTTTTGTTGCTTGTCTTTCTTTGTTCAAAATAAACAGCAGAGTTGGACTCTTTAACTTTCATTTTTTGTTTTAAAAAAATGAAAAACACCCCCATTGTTTTTTAGCAGAAAATACAAAAAATATATGTAAAATTCTTCCAAAAAAAAGAAAAAATAGTTTCTAATGGAATCACTTAAACTGGTTAAAAATAGAAAATTGTATGTATTGAAGTGATTGCTTGTATGAATGAGTGTATGATCAATGTTAGAGTTGATTGCGTGAGTGCAGGGATATGCCTGGGTGATTGGATGAGTGTATGGGAAGTACCTGACTGATAGTATCAGTGCAAGGGTAATGCCTGGGTCATTGGATGAGGGCCTCGGTGATTGCATAACTGCAGGGGTACTGCCTGGGTGATTGGATGAGTGCATGGGTAGTGCCTGAGTGACTAAGAGTCAAACGGTAATGACTTGGTGCTTAGATCAGTGCATAGGTAGTGCTTCAGTAAAAGGAAGATTGCAAGAGTAATGCCTGGGTCATTGGATGAGTGCATAGCTAGTGCCTGAGTCATTGGATGAGTGCATGCATAGTCTTTGAGGGAATGGCTGAGTGTGCGGGTAGTGCCTGAGTGAATGGTTTAGTGCAAGACTAGTCCCTGGGTGATTATACAAATGTGTAGGTAATACTTGATTGATTGCATTTCTGTATAGGTAGTTCCCCTTAACTATATGAGTGCATGGGTAGTGCCAGAGTAAAAGCATGGCCTTAAGAGTAATGGCTGGGTCATTGGATGAGTGCATCAGTCTTTCCTGTGTGAAAGGAAGAATGCAAGGATAATGCCTGTGCTATCCTATTAGTGCAAGAGTTATGCTAGAAAGAATAGATGACACCACAGCTAGTGTTTCCATGAAAGGATCACTGCCTGGCTGATTACATCAGCAGCATGATGCTAATTTCCAAATAATGTAAAGCATCAACATTATTTATATTAGAAACAAAAAACATATAAATAAACTTTAAACATTTTTTCACCTTCTCATCCATATTATTTTATGTATTCTTACCTTGTAAGTAATTTACATACGTTACTCAGTAAGAGTATTTTAGAGTAGTATTGTCCTAAACAGCATTAAAACTGTTTTCAAACTTCAACAGTAGCTACTATAAACAAGAAGAAAAACAGTATTTAATGTAATGTTTTACAGAAATTATAACATTATATTTTTAAGAACATAAATTTACAATTACATAGTATTTTCAGTTTCCCTTTTTTGCTGTTCTCAGATTCTACTTAACTTCACCATACACAGTGAATTCAATGTAGTATCATCATTGAACAGCGGGGAAAAAAACAATCAAATTGATTGTAGAAAAAAACCCACATCAGCATAGAGCATCATTTTCAATATGTGTAGCTATGTGCTTTTCTATGTACACTTTGTTAATTACTTCCTTCATCTACATTAACTCTTTTATTTATGTCAAATATATTTCCCAAAATGTAGACTCTCATTTACATCTGGTACAATATACACAACAAATATAGAAACTACTTCCTCTTAAACACAGTTTTCCAAATGCAATATCAATTACCACAAATAATATTCCAAACACTAATTATAAATCATAATTGCTTGCAGTGCTGTCTACTTTCTGTTCACATCTTCCCAATAGGCTGAATGATGTATTAAAAACTTTGGCTTAAAAAAATATCAAATATGAATTTGGTAATTCATAAGGCAATCTAGGTTTGAATTTCAAGTGGGCATCATTGCAATGTGTCCATCCTTTATTACACTTTAAATACACAGTATAGTGTCCAGATGTTGTAGTGGGGCCATCATGGAAAATAATAGCCACTGCTATAAAGGTTCTTCCTGAAATAGATATTTGACTTCCGTTAAAAATTTTAAGTTTGGTTTCCAATTTTCTTCGATTTGCTCTACAACGTTGTAGCATTAAAATTAGATATTTTCCAAATATTTCTATATGTAATGTAGACAACATCTCTGATCTACAATGCAAACATTTCATGTCCTGATTGGCTGTTTTTATCAATTTGTTAAAAGGTACTGATTTGCAGTCTGGTATCGTCAAGTATATGAATCGTTCTATTTATATTTCAGTGGTAGAAGTAAATGAACACTCTTCACATTTATGATCCCATCTGTAACATAGTCCAAATAAGTTTTCAATCTGCATTCCTTCATGTTCTAACACTCCAAGCATAAGCATTAGAAATTCTTGTGCATCCTGTTGTACATTAAGAGTAAATGTCAATGAACCAGTACATATATCCAAAAGATGCCGAACACCAGAAGCAGTATGGATTTTACTTCTGTCAGTTACCAACTGTTGAAATACATGATGTAGTAAAGAACAGAATCTTTTTTCATGATTTCCCATGATTTCACGATGAAGATCTTCTAGATAAAACACAACGGGCCCGATTCACAGAACTAATCTGAGACAAAATCCTAAATTTACGCCCGTTCTGGTGCAGCTGATGCGAGGGACCACCAGAGGGGGCCAGAACTTCACCCTCCAGCCTGCTTTGCGGCTTGTTGCCGCCGCCGTCATCCCGTTCGCGCCAGGAGGCACATTAAAACCTGTGGAGGGCACCCGCAGCGCGGGATGCCTGTTCTGGTGCAGCTGACGCGAGGGACCACCGGAGGGGGCCAGGACTTCACCCTCCAGCCTGCTTTGCGGCTTGTTGCCGCCGCCGTCATTCCGTTTGCGCCAGGAGGTGCTTTAAATCCTGTGGAGGGCTCCCGCAGTGCCGGACGCCCGTTCTGGTGCAGCTGCCGTGAGGGAACACCGGAGGGGGCCAGGACTTCAACCTCCAGCCTGCTTTGCGGCTTGTTGCCGCCGCTGTCATTCCGTTTGCACCAGGAGGCGCTTTAAATCCTGTGGAGGGCTCCTGCAGTGCAGGACGCGTGCAGGCCGCGCCCGGGCGGGCCCGTCCTTGCCAGTCATTGCCAGGAAGAGGCGGGGCAGGGCCACCTCCCTTGGCTCTCTGGAATTGGTTCAAGGCGCTTTAACTGTGAGTCCATTAACTGTCCGACTTGAATACCAAGCTCCAGGACTGTTCTCTTTGTCCTTCTTTTTTTAATCTTAATTATTTTCCCAAATCCACCCTACTTACGAGCTCTTTTATAAGCTGAGTAGCTGATCAGATCCGACGCTGACATTTTGTGATCAGAACACCCCCAATTAGTTTGTAACAGCCTTGTGCCGACGAGATCTTGATTTGATATTTCTCTCCTCCCACTCTTTAGAAGCCTGTCCAATATCTGCTTTTTATGTGCTGTTGAAAATCCTTTACACAACCACCAGACTTCCTCTGAGGAAATAGGGAAAATGACTGTCAGGTAGTCTGTGGGGGTTCTGGGGGTTTTGGGTTCAGATTTTATTTGTTTGATCTGCACACACTATCAAGTCCTACGTACTATTATGGGCGAGAGAAAATCTGGCGAGCTGGATGCTGTGGATAGAGGCCCTCGATCCAAGACCAACAAAGCCAAGCAAGTATGTAGGTCTCCTGGAAGCAACTGCATTCTAGTTCGCATCGACGATCTCCTTGTCGAATGCGAGGACATTTTAGTGCAACCAAATGACCCACCTACGACCACCCGCTCTCCCAACACACTCTGCCCGCGCACCTCACCTAGTAGGCCAAAGCTCACCCAGTCCAAACGTATAACATCAATGTTTGGAAAGCCTAAAACTCGCAGTACTAAAGCTCTTTCCCCCAGTCCCCCATCAGTGCCTCAGACCCTAACGACTCGTGCTACAGCTGAAGCACGGCATATTACTGCCCCCACTAGGGATGCTAACTATGACCCAACCGACACCAGCACTGCTACTGACATTATTTTATCTAATAGATTCCTCCCACTCCAGGACGCGACGCGTGTACCTGATGTAGAGGTAGAGGGCTCTCATGAATCTCCCAAACATGGTAGAAGGGGGTTGGAAGTGGGAGATGCTAGAGGACCATCAGTTGCTCTAGTGGGGAAAGATTCCATCATTGACCACGCTTCTGACCCTAAGGGGCAGGATACCCTCAGGGTCTTAACTGATTTGAGGGCTGAAGTAGATCAACTAAAATGTGATGTCCAAGCCCTCACTAAGCAACTTGCTCTCCTAATGACCAGAGAAGCCCCTGAAGGGCAGCCTTTCAAACAGACTTCTGTAAAGGCTATGGGCCCTCTCAGCAACTCCAGTAGGCCAACTGCCCCATCACCCGCAACGTGCACACTAGCTGAGAGCCACACCAGCAGGTTGACTCCCAACTCGCTAAACAAGAAAACCAATCCTCTAGCTAATAGCGCCCAACACTCTTCACTAGTCCCGGTCCCACCTAATGACCCCACCCCACTTTTCTATTGACAAAGGCTATCATCAATACCAGAGCGGTAGTATTGGCAAACCTCAAGGGCCCAGCAAAAGCATTTACATGACTAATGTCCCCAAGGCCATTGGTCATGGGAAATACGAGGGTCATGATTCCTTAATTAATAAGAGTATACATTGGATTCGCCATTGGAGGGGGTGTCGCTCAGTGATCAGGGAGGACATCTTATGGGCAAAAAGACTAACCCATATAAACTTCCAGGTGGATTGTACAGAATTGCACTTGGCCGATGAGAACTTGGTCCTCAACCTTATAGCTCTTGAAGCTAGGATAAGTCCACAAACACATACCGCTGTCCGATTGAAGTACCGTCCCTTCATGCAAATACTGTTACTAGCTTCACAACAATCTGCTCCTCAACAGTGCTCTGACTCGCCCCTTGATACCAACGATTGACTTGAACATCAACCTTCCTCCATGGGTATTTCACTAGATTTATCCAAGCCAACACCTCTGCTAGCCAAAGCCAGCCCCTCCTATGTTTCGATTCCTCCATCGGCCATATCAATCACTGCCAAGCCCAACGAACATCACCTGGTTGATACCCTTAGCGGGAGCAAAGGGGTGTACCACCCGGAACCCCCGACAGGGTTGCAAACTGAGCCCAGGGATGAGGGTGACCCTGCGGCACACCCAGGAGATCAAGTAGAAGCGCTAATGCTCATCTTACTTTCTTGGAATGTGACGGGGGTGAGGTCCAAGATACATCTTGACCATTGGACACGGTATTTAGACCAATTTGATATATGTATTTTGCAAGAAACATGGTCTCCCACTCCCATCTATATCCCTGGGTATGTCAAATTTCACTGCCCAGCAATTACCAACAAGCGCCCTCGCCCATCAGAGGGCCTATTGATTCTGGTAAAAATCGAGCTCCATTGTTTGGCCCAAGAACTCAAGACGAATAGCCCTGACATCCTAGCGATACAGATCAGGGGGACGATGGGGTAGGGGTGGACCTTTTTAATATTTACGCCCGAGGGTCTAAACCAGGTTGTACATCACCCACGTTACGGGAATTGGAGGGTCTTCTAGACGCCAGGGAAAGTCACTGCCCACTAGTAGTTGCTGGTGACTTCAATGTCACTTATGAACCCCTAGAGCGGGATGACCCGTGTGATAGCAGGGAGGAGGACGAGCTTTGGCTCGTCCCCCCCTTGGATCTAGCCCCAATCAAAAAATGGTCCCAAATGGCCATACAACTCAATGCACTGACCGTTGAGTTTGGTCTCGGGGCTACAAATGACCGGACGAAGTCTGACAAGAGTGGGGCAAGCACCTACAATCAATCGACTAACATAAGTCATATTGATTATTTTCTGTTGGACTTAAGACTGTGGCCTAAAGTCATTGATATGACTGGAAGTACCACCACGGATAGTGACCACAATCCTCTTGAGCTCACCTTGATCTCACTATGGGCCAATGACTTAGCTCGCCCAAACATCTCATTTATAACCAGAGAGGTGTGCCCTACCAACGATAACAGGTGACTCTAATGGGCACGTGTAGCCATGGACATCGACAAGCTAGACTATAAATATCGATCTGGAGACTAGCACCAATCAAATGCTCAGATTACTAGAGCTCCCAGGGGACCGGGAAATGATAGCCCATTGCCACACTAACTTTTTTGATCGGCTGGCCCAATATTTGAAAACATCAGAATCCTCCCATTGTGACTCCAAGAACTCTAGGCCACATCACTCTTGTTTTAATCAAGAGTGCAGAACCCTGAGAACAAACCTAGCTACTGCTGTCCGAGCAAAGAATATGGATGCTGTGAGGGATACTAGGAGGTCCTGCAAGATGGCTTTAAATAAAGCCAAAAAAGAGTGGGAAATAGATCGTTGGTCATCAATCAGCGAAGCGTGTCGGAAAAATGACATGCAGCGATTCTGGCTCCTTGTAACAAGGGGAGACGGAGGAAGACCTCAGCCACCCAACAATAATGTCTCCATTGACGCCTGGCATCACCACTTCTCCTCACTATACATTGGAGAGTCTGAGCATGCTAATGCTACCCCTGAGCCTGAATGTATCTGCCCCCAGATCGATGGGTTTTTCGCTGTAATAGAGATAAGGGCAAGTATCAACTCAATTGTCCGTTCTAAAGCCCCGGGGCTGGACGCTATTCATGGCGATGTCTTTCTCAGCAGCACCGAGAAATGTTCGATTTATATCCTTACCCTGGCCAATAGTATTGCGGTGGGCTCTGCAATTCCAGCCTCCTGGAGGGGGGGGCGGAAGTAATTCCGGTGTTCAAGAAGGGCGACCGTTCAATGCCCTCGAACTACAGACCCATCAGCCTGATCGATAGTGCCCAGAAGGTTTTTGCCCGTGCACTCCTTGCAAAAATCCATATCTGGATAAGCGATAATAATATTCTTTCCCCTTATCAAGCAGGATTCCGAAGGAAAGTAAGCACTATGGATCAAATTTTCTGCTTTCTGCTATTGGCTTGGAAGACTGTAACTATCGGCCAGGGAAGCCTATATGTAGCTTTTATCGATCTAAGATCTGCATTCGATCTCGTTCATAGATGCAGACTCTGGTGTGTTTTGAAGGAGATGGGCCTCCCCCCCGAGATACTAGCACTTGTGGTCCGCCTCCATGAGTGCAACTATGCGAGGGTCCGGTGGGGTAGTCAGGGCTACCTGAGTGACCCGATTACGATAGACAGGGGGGTCCGCCAGGGCTGCGTGTTGGCTCCCACCCTTTTTTCACTCTTCATCAATGGAGTAGTGCAGCACCTTGCAGACAGCCCAGCTGATGCGCCGACCCTGGGGGGAGACAAGGTGACAACCCTACTCTTTGCCGACAACACCTTGTTGGTCTCCAAGACCCCTAGCGGTTTACAACCCCTCTTAAAACGCTTTGAGTCTTTTTGCACCCTGAGAGGTCTCGAGATTAATGCCACTAAGACCAAACTCTTAATGCTGAACCCTCACAGATCATTCAAGGGCAAGCAACTTATGAATGGGACCCCGCTTGAGAGAGTAAGTACCTTTTGACTACCTGGGCGTCACTCTCTCTGAAGACCTGACATGGAAACATCATGTTAACAAGCGGGACCTCCAACACAGGAGAATTACAGGGGCCTTGATTAAAGAGCATAAGACCTCAGCGAGTAAACCAATAGCTGCCCCGCTCTGCATTTACGAACATAAGGCTGTAGGCGCAGCTTTAAATGGAGCCGAACTCTGGGGGTTCGAAAAACTGGACACATTGCTTACGACAGAAAATAAATTTCTAAGGTCATTATGCTCGCTTCCCCAGAGTACTCCCCTTCATCCCTTAAAATTGGACATGGGCGCATCCACCATCATAGAAAAAGCCCAGCTGAGACCCTTACTCTTTTGGCACCGCTTAAGATCCACCCCTGAGCTGCATCCGTATGCTGCCACTTTGGAGGAGGTACATGCCCTCGATCGCTTTGGAAAGATTGGTTGGATGCGCAAGGTGAAGTCTATGCTGTTCACTATAGGGCTGAAAGCTGCGTGAGACACAAAAGACCCAATGTTGCTACCGAGCAAAGCCCTAATTAAGAAGCAATACTGGGACTGGGTATCTCACTCGTCTGTCAATCGGCTCACTTGGGGTCGGCTGACACTCGACTTCATGGAATTCAAACTGACAGGCACCTTCGAACTCTATCTGTAGGCGTCACAATCCTGCAGGACAGAAAGCTCTTTATGCAATTCAGGTTTGGCACCCTCCCCGTTGACATTTTCACAGCCTCCTGGCACCTAGCCCCTACTGCATCACAGCTCTGCTCAGGCCATGGTCTTACGCCCGAGTCAGTCAGCCACATTTTTTTTGTGTGCCCCAACTACCAACTTGCAAGAGCCAAATGGTTGGCCCCGATTTGTAGGCGGCTTGCCACCCGCTCCCACAGCGAAGCCTTTTAAAATCAGACTCAAGTCTTTTAATAGCTTGTGCAGTTGCCAAATTCCTTGGGAGGGTGTGGATCATTAGAAGGACCACAATGAAATTACAGTCGTTGTAGCTCCTTTTTAAAAATTGTTTTTCTTAACATTGTTTTATCTATGGAAGGAATTCCTCTGGATCAGGTTTGAGTGCCACCCTAGAATTGTGCCCACATGACGGGTCACACTGTTCTCTTCACAGTATAGACTTATGCGGTCATAATTCGTAGGTGGCTCGCTAACCTCTTTTAATAGGTTTTATTATCGCCTTAGCACTGATGTCCAAGTGAATATGCTAGATAAGATGGATCCACTGTTTATGCACGTATACTCTTATTTTCTCCTTTGTTTGTACTCCAGCCACGATACCATCTGGGGTGTCATCAATTACTGTTGATCAAAGGCGTAGAAGGGTTGTGTCAGGTCCTTGCTGCCAACCTTAGCACACCAAGCTTTATCTCTTCTGTAGATATGTACGCATTTGCACTTTTTGGCCCTCTCACCAAGGGTTACGTTTTATCCAGTGACCCGACTATCAGTACTATGCAGCTATTAACTGCCTAGTGTGGAGACTTAGCTGGCTAGAGTTAGGTTTTTTAATTATCAGCTCTATCATGCTGTTCCATCTTCCCATTGTACTGTATGCATTTGCACTTTCAGAGCCTTTCACATTGGTTACAGATTATCGATCACTACTGTTTTTTTTAACTTTGTAGCTATCAATTACTGTGCCAAATCACATAATTCATTGGCTGTTATAATGTAGATCTGGCCAACCTTCAGTCGTTGATTTTGTATCCCTGTTTTTATTTCTATTGTACTGTATGCGTTGCACTTTTATGGTCGTAAAGACCGAAATAAAGTAATTATATTGATTGACTAAACTTACTACTTTTGGTATTCACAGAAGGCACTTACGATTTATGGTATTCACAGAAATCACTTACGACTACTAACTTTACGTCCACACTCTGGCCGGAATTTCTGCACTCTGGCCAGAATTTCCGCACTCGGAGCGGATCTCCGCCTCCGGGCCGGAATCTCTGCATCCGGGCCGGAATACCCGCATTTTGGCCGTTTGAGCATTACCCTCAATGATAAACACCTGTCCAAGTGCCTACCATCCCCCACCATGCATCAGCTGACACACTGCAGCCAATCCCAGCCCTGCAGCACATATGAAAGCAGAGCAGACACACACATTCTCTTTCAACATGTCGCTGAATGTGTTTGTTGCTATGCCCCTTGCCATGCGGCAAGAAGACTTGAGGAGGAGAAGAGTAGAGAGGATCTTCAGACAAAGGATCAACCTATTTGGGATGTCCAGCCAAGATGTCAGGGCCAGATACCGTTTCCCTCCAAAAGTCATCTTGGAGATGGTATGTGATTGGGAGGAGGAACTTGACTCTGTGACCTGCTGCTCCCATGCCATTCCAGCCTATCTCAAGGTCGTTTCTGCTCTCCATTTTTTTGCAACGGGGTCATTCCAAAGGGTCACCAGTGATGTTGTGGGCATCTCCCAGGCAAGCCAGTCGCGGTGCTTGCATCAGGTATTGAGCTGCATCAATTCTAGGGCCCACCTCCACATACGAATGCCCCATACACTGGCCAGCAGACAAAGGGCTGCTAGGGATTTTTATCTCATCTCCCGCTTCCCACGTGTGCTGGGTGCAATTGACTGTACCCATGTGACCCTTCAGCCACCCCGCCGTATTGCACACATATTCTGCAACAGACACCGATGGTATTCCATCAATGTGCAGGCTGTCTGTGATGCCAGTGGGAGATTCGTAGATGTGAATGCAGCGTTTCCAGGCAGTACCCATGACAGCTTCGTATTCCGCATGCCACCTCTTGCCCGGCGGATGGCTGCGGGAAAATTTGGCAACATGTGGCTACTGGGTAAGTACCAAGCACTAAAAATGAGTGATATGTGCAAATGAAATGGCTTATTTACAAGCCCCTTGCGCTGCCGGTACGTCACTTTTTCACATATGAAAAGTGACGCACCAATGGTGCAAGGGGCTTGTCAACAAGCCCCAAAATGTATAAATGCCACCTTATATTAACAACCATTCTACAATAAGAATCACCAAGCCACATACACAGTCTCAATAGACACTGCATGTACCAAAGTATAGATCATGTTCTGTTGAAATTTAAGATATAAATGTAACCTATTGCCCTATCTTCCCTCCTCAGGCGATGCTGGATATGCACTCCCCCCTCAACTCCTTACACCTTACAGGCGTCCAACCACTGTACCTCAGCGTAGGTACAATCGGACACACATACGAACTCGAGCCATCATAGAGCGCACTTTTGGTCTGTTGAAGTCGCGTTTCAGATGTCTTGACCGTATAGGGGGTGTGCTGATGTACTCCCCTGAAGTCGTGTGCAAAATCATATTAGCCTGTTGTGTTTTGCACAATATCGCTTTAACACATGACTTACACATACCTCTTGAACCTCGGCTAGCTCTGAATCCAGGTAACCGGGCCATTGCACATAACCGAGGTCAGGGTATGCAAGTCCGTGATCAGCTGGTTGCCACGTTTTTCACGTGAGCAACCTGTTGTGTCATGGACAAAATGTGGTTTGCTGACTGTTGTCAATGATGAAAGTTGGATATTTATGACTCTGTCCAAAAATTCCATCCTGAGACTACTTTGCAAACCACACTAACTGTATGTAAACCACAGCTGTTGACAAGAGTCAAAAGATTGACTGTGCATCAGGTCATGTGCCGATGTCAGCAATCAGCGTAGTGGATGTCCCAAGGAATCTATTGACTCACAGGATGAGATGTATATGTTCTGAGAGACCATCCCATGCCTTTTGACAATGGGTGTCTGTATCGAAAAAGTCCATAACTATAGCATTGTTGAGTTTTTTTCCCCCAAATGATATTGAATCCACCAAAAATGTTGGGTCCACAACGTGAGTGATGATGTTCTGGCTGAATCTGCCACTATGTGTCTGGGATGCACAGCACTGCTTCCCCCTAATACACTGTACCACAACAGACAACTCTTGTGTTGAGCACTAAACAGGGACTACATGTACCATAATGCAAAGGAGTAGAAAAGTAAACTGGGGTGTTATGTTGTGCCAGCCCAAATCTCATTACATGGTCTGTTCTCCCTTTTGTTTCATGTCTATGATTTTCTCTTACACTGTCATTTCAGCTTTCTACTCTACAGATTAACAGGATGGCAGTGGATTTCATCTGTGATTGTGGATGAATCAGAATTAACACAAAATGGCTGCCAACTACTTCCTGTGATGTACTTTCTGTCTCCCACTTCCTGTCTGTCATTTCCTGAATGAAATAATGGGTTCCGGGTCGATTTCGCAACTTCCGGCACAATTGCATACTCTCCGTATGCGGAGCGTGCGCTGCGTATGCGGACCCTACGCTCCGCAACCGGAAATTACGTATTTGGGCCGTAAACTCTGAAATTGAAACGGAGAGTATGCAATTGTGCCGGAAGTTGCGAAATCGACCCGGAACCCATTATTTCATACAGGAAGTGGGAGACAGGAAATACATCACAGGAAGTTGTTGGCAGCCATTTTGTGTTCATTCTGAGTCATCCTCTCTCACAGATCAGATCCTCTGCCATCCTGCTGCTCTTTTCCACCTTATTTCCCCCAAAATGGCTGAGGGTTATGAAGAGAAAGCAGCCCCTTTCCGTGAAAGGGAATTAGACATCTTAGCTGAGGGGGTGATACTCAAATATCCTCAGCTATATGGGGGGCCAGAGGACCAGCTGAGTAATGCAGCGCAGTCTGGCCCGACATTGGTGAGTGCTGCAGTACAGTGGGCGTTCACACCAGGAAGGTGAGGGCATGCTGCAAGCGCTGGAAGGACCTAAAACGCTGGGCCTGGCTCAAGGCCGAGGAGCTACTGGGCCAGTCTTCCCAGCACCATGTGCATCGTCCTCGCGCTCTCGCCACTGTACAGGAGGGTCCTGCGTGCAGCTAATCCAACCCTCCATGCTCAGCTGGAAGAGCATGAGCAGGAGAGACCTGGTAAGTGCATTATATGCAATATGTGTCTGGAAGTATGATGTGAGTGAAGACAAAGCTGTACCATCGTGTGTCCCATGCCTCCATTCACCTATTCTGTGTCTATGCAGCAGTCATCATGAAGCAAAAGGCTCACTGTAGCGCATTGATTGTACAGGGCAGAGTGCATTCTGGGAGTTGTAGTTTCATCATGACAGCTGGGGAATTGAGCCACACAGTTGCATTTGTACAGAAATTTGCACTGCCAGCACCACTAACAGTGAACAAAGGGAATCATAACTGATGTGTGCATTGGATGAGGAATGGTACAGACACTGTCCAGTGTGTGTATGAGAGGCCAATGGGTATTGGATTCTATGACTTGCATTGCTTTTGGTGAGTTTGGGTTCTGATTGAGACAGATCATCATGTGCCATGGAGTCAAGACAGACTTTGAGATCCTTGCCTCACTCTTAAGTGTTTCCAATTTTGCCAAGTGTGTCCACAGACACACGTCTGACCCCCAATGGCTTGTATGCCATTTTTCATGTACAGGTAGCTGTAACAATGAGATACTACTGTTCACCAGTGCAGAGCACTACCTGATCAGTCTCCAAAGCCAATATGTGGCACTGGATTGTCAGCTTTTGTGAGGGAATATCAACAGGTTAGACTCACAACTTAGCAAACATAATTGCCCAGACCTTATATGGGTGTGTGATCCCCAATCAGCATTTGTGTTGTCCCATACAATGCTACACAGAAGATAACATTTTTCCAGACGTAAAAGTGCAGAGACTCCATATCACAGGCCCTTTTCAATACCATCTGGACTCCCTCTGATCTCCTTTTGTAGACTGGGTTTGGAACCTGCCCATGTAGCAGTGACAGGGCACACAGGTCACAAGAATGCCAAAGTTGAGGGTTGTCCAGTACAGATGTGCAAGCCACCAAAAATCTTGTGAGATGTCCATGTCAGATTCAATCAGACTCAAATCAGGAGATGACAGTGAACATACACGTAATCTAAGCTCATAAACACTGACAACAGTATAGTGTGATCAGAGGAGAACAAAGTCTGACCTTGGCTCATCTTGATATGTGTCTTGTCCTGACATGTACAACCACTTCATAATGATTTCTCTTACATTTCAGTGGGCTCAGCTGGCCAAAAGGAACAAATGCAGGACCCGGTTCAGATCAGGACATCTTTGTTGCGCCGGCGGCTATGACCTCTTTCCACCAATGAGGAAGAAGAGGATGAGGCGGGACCCTCAACATCAGGAGGCAGGGGGATTGTGCCCACCCGGACTGACCAGGAAGACAACTCTGGTGCTATGGACCGGGTGGAGGCTAAGGATATTGAAGTGGGGGGGGAGAACTGGACACCTCTGTCGAGGAGGGGTGGAGAGCTACTGTCCCCCGGACCATTCACCTGTAAGTTTTGCCGAGGTGTCCCCGGGGCAGGCCAATACGCAACCTGGGCCTGCCATCAGCCCCTCCCCAACTCTAGTGGCCCCCATTCTATTGGAGTCTCCAGCTGCATCCCCTGCAACCAGTCCCCCTCATCGTAGCTGCCAGGTCGACACCAACATTGGCTCCGAATCAGAGGCACCACACCCCTCATGTTCAACTCAAACCCCTCCCTGTGTTGTTCCTTCTGTGGCTGTACCAGAGGACTTGATGTGGGCATGTGAGGTCAGCCAGACATGTCCTCTCGCATCATGCTGCAGATGTGTCTAGAGGTGCGCATGATGCGAGAGGAAATTGCCCAAGCTCTGGCCACCCTCTCTGCCAGTGTCAATTCCCTGTCTGCAGCCATGTCGTCTTTTGTATCCCAACCTCCTTCCCACACCACCATCAATGTCTCCCCCTGTCCGTTGCCCCACACTGTTTCCCCCCATACTCCTCGTGTGTCCCGACCCCGTGTGGTGCCGGTTCCTGCACCGGCCAGCCAGGAGACCGCATCAGACTCAGAGGATCTGGACATTGTGGTACTAGAGGATGACCAGAAGGTTACTTGACCTGTTGGACAGATTTTTCTTTGTGGACAATTATTTACTTTTCCCCTTGTAAATAGACTGGTTTCCCTGATGCTCCCTGACATGTTATATTTATGTTGCCCCACCCCAATCCAAGTTGCCTTCTCCTTCTGCAGTAAGAACATCATTTGTTTTCCTTTCTCCCTTCCAAACGGACTGTTGTTGTTTTTCTAACCCCACACTTTTTTTACATAAATTCTTATTTTGAATCATATTTTCTCTGTCTTGTTTTACTTCATTGTAAATGTCTTGTACAAAATATGGACATGTATTTTGGAAGTCATCTGCTCTGCACATGAGGGCTTGCTGCAATGATGGGGTTACACTTGTACATATGTCACACACACATATACATCCTCACATCTCTAGGCCACCAAAATTGGTGAACATTAGCCTATCATGACATGATACGCAACAGACTTTTGACTTGTGTAGAGAATTTCATTTTATTTACACATTTTCACACTGGTCAAAAAGTTCCGGGGATGTGATCAATGGGGATCGTGCTTGTGGCTTCGCAATTTTGGAAGTGAGGATAGCTGTGAGGGATCATGTCTGGTTTGTTGCTGAGGTGGAGGTTGGTGTGGTGCATCTGCCTGTACAGGGTGAAGTTCATGTGCAGGGGCGGATGGTGTCTGTACAGTTGGTGTTTGTGTGTGGACAGGGGGTTGTTGTACAGGTGGTGGTAGTGCCTGTTCAGGGGGTGGTGGTGGTTGTGCAGGTGGGGGGAGTGCCTGTTCAGGGGTGGTGGTGGATGTGCAGGTGGGTGGAGTGCCTGGATAGGGGGCGGTGGTGGGTGTGTACCCTTGCTGTGGTCCTGTGCAGTTTGTGGTCCAGGTGTATGGGTGTGATGTGCTGCAGGCAGATGTGATGGCTCCCCTCCCTGCGTTGACCATGAAGGTAGACTTTGGATCACTTTCATCATGCCCTCCATCATCTTCATGGCCAAGGCATGGTGTCTTAAACTCTCCTCCCTTTGGATAGATATGATGTCGCTGATATTCTTGGACATGTTTTGCCAAGATCTATCCATCCTATCCTAAACATGGGTCTGTCTGTCTGTCCACCACCTGAGGCAATTGGCGTAGGGCCTCAGACATGTCTGACAGGGTGGACCCTATGGCACGAATGTCCTGCCCACATCTGCCTGCTGTTGGAAGAAGTCCTGCTCCCACTGGGCACCTTGGCCATGTGCAGGCCCTCTCAGCAGGGGTCGGCCATGGATGAGACTGCCAGGTCCAACAGCAGGGGGGAGGGTGGCATGTGGAAGTCTGTGGACAGGAGAAAGGTGCCCAGGGGATACCTGCACCACAACAGGGTTGGTACTTCCCTCAGATGGTGAAGAGAATGTCTGGGATACACTGTATAGGGAGGAGTGCATAGGGGAACCACCACGTCTGTCCCAGATGTGAGGGCTGTGAGTGAGTGATGTCTGTGCTGGGGTGTGTCTGAGCTGTGGCTGGTTAGCTCTATGCTGGGGACAGGCAATCTTTTGTTTTGGTAGAGGCTGAGGCACTTTGCTGGGCGGAGGGTGTAAGGCCTTGCAACATGTGGGCGATGTGGGAATGTTTCTGTCCATGGCATCAGAGTCTTCATCCTCTGAGAGGATGAACAGATAGTCACCATAATCGTCCAATCCTTCATCCTCCTCAGGTACTTCCTCCTCCTCCTCTTGCGCAGTTCTTGCAGCGGACATTACTGCCTAGAGGAGCAGTGGATTTTCCCCTTTGGTTGCCCGTCGCCCAACACTGGTGGAAGGTCCATCCTCCTCATCGTCATCATCACCTGGAACACAGAGGTTGCAACAGGATAAGTAATTGACCTAGTATAAGGTCTGATGCAACACAAGGGTTGGTTCTACTGTACTGTGCATCAACAGATGGCACACATGTGACCTGGTTTGGGTACCCCTACAAGTGACAGCTCACACCATAGCACTGAGGGTGAAACGGAGATGTACATTGCACAAGTAAACTCACCAGCGCCAGCCATAGCTCTGTGTCCCTTTGCTATCCCCCTGATGTTAACTGCTGAACCATGCTCCTCATAGGTTTTGTTGACAAAGCAGTCCCGATCCGGTAGCTGTAGAGGGAAGTGACACCATTCTCAATCATCTGCATTACTAATTTACAAACAGGCACATGTGACACTTATGATATGTATGTAACTTTGTAAACACCATTTGCAGGTTCTATCCAGAAGGGCATTTTGATCTTAGTCATGGTTTTGATAGGGAAACACTTCACGCCACATTTACCTGATGGACATGTGCGAGAGGGTTTCACTGCTGCAGCCAGGATGTCTTGCATTCCCTGGGATGGTGTTGTACGCTGCACTGGTGTCATCCTGTCAGCAGCTGTGATGAGACATACATGTCCATATTTCAGTACACCAGATGGTAGCTATGAGCTAACATGTATATTTCATTCTCAATGACAATTGATAGGATATTCCTGGACAATGTGCAGCATGTTTACCTCATGGACTTTACATGTGGGCCCCTGCACACATGCAGCAATTGCCAGCTGTTACCTCCACACAGCACTGACATCAATGAGATGACACATCAACAGACAAACATGTATGAGAAGGTTACTGATATTTGAAGGAAGGGGAGAAATAATCAGGACGCCACAGCATTACATTGATTACACCTTCACGGTTAAGACTAACATGTCTCATGAGTATGATGTTGTCTGTTGACAAGTTGAAAGGAGTGTACATCCACAGGCTGACCAGTTTCACATTTGCACATCAGTTCAAACATTGCATTGGAGAGTTCATATGTGAGATGTGCAATAGTCAGGTACATTTTGTGTGTCATTTGTGCTTCCCTACCCATGTAGTCACAAAGCTCATTTTGGATTGAGAGTTCACACATTTGTAATGTCCATCCTTTGAGTGTCCTCTGTTCCCATAATCCATTTCCTACATCATGGTAGAACTAAGCTGACAACAGATGATGTCTTGTACAGCAGACATCCTAACCTCATATATTATACACTCACTTATGTAGGGGGATACAGTAGAAGAGGAGGCAAGCAGAATGCAACATTTGACTCAGATCCCACATTGAGGGTAAGTTGTGAAGATTTGATGGTTGCCCCCTCACTGGAGTTGTGTTGTGCCTTTCAGCCAAGAGATTTTATAATGTGAAAACACTAGATCAGAGATGCACCACTTTACGATAATATTCAAAGAGTCTTTTGGATACTAGTTTTCTACGGAGCCACGAAGCCGTTGTACACAGGTCAAGTTTTTATTTTCCTTTATTGATTCACTCTTTAAAAGACAGACAGCCAACGCGTTTCGTCCTTACAAAAAGGACTTCTTCAGGGCAATGTAGAATCTATGCAGAGAATTTAAGTTGAGTCAGAACGGTAATATCCCTGGCCAAATGGTGTGTTGCAACAAGGGTAGTAGTTATATCCTTGTATCCCACTCATATATTAGAGCCAACGCGTAATCCAATCAGAAAAAGAAATGATAAAAGGTTGGGTGTCCTTTTATATTCTTGATGTCACCTAGTAATTTGCAGCAGGATATAAAGCACATATGGTATGATAGCCACGGCAGTATGAAGTCACAGTACAGTTGTTACTCCCTAGACCATATCCAAAGTCTAGCAAGAGTGCTATCTGGTAGTGAAACGCCGCATCGTATTTGGCGTTCGCCTGCCGGCCATCTTGGCCAGAGGTATTACCGTTCTGACTCATCTTAAATTCTCTGCATAGATTCTACATTGCCCTGAAGAAGTCCTTTTTGTAAGGACGAAACGCGTTGGCTGTCTGTCTTTTAAAGAGTGAATCAATAAAGGAAAATAAAAACTTGACCTGTGTACAACGGCTTCGTGGCTCCGTAGAAAACTAGTATCCAAAAGACTCTTTGAATATTATCGTAAAGTGGTGCATCTCTGATCTAGTGTTTTCAATTTGTTGCCCCTGGTAATAGGGGAGTGCTCTTGGACATGGGGCACGTTTGGAGATTTGCACACAAGAACTTATTTTTGGCATTTCAATAATTTCAATTGGTGATTGCATAGGATTGGTGCCTTACTGGTTGCTTTTTTGGTCCACTGTCCATTTTGTGTGTTTAGATTTTATAATGTAACTTCCTGAAGATTCACCGTAGCAGCGCATACATCCATCACAAAAGTACACAACTGGCATCAGTGCGACCCTCATCCACACCAATTTCAATATGATTTGTCCATTGTAATTTTGCTAGGGAGTTTTCATATCATTAAATTACAATCCAGTTGTGTCTAGTACACTCAATATGACACTAGATACTATTTTTATGTCCATTCAGCACTCACTTGTCATACATTTTGTGACATACTTTCACTAGCCACCATGGTGTGATCTGGTATGTGGTTAAATGCCATATCTAGGCATATTGTGATGCAGGACAACAGTGATGTAAAACACATACAACATACCGCAGAGATTAAAGGCACATTTCATGGGCAAGAGCATTCAGGTACATTATTCTTGGGTTTACTTACCATGGCCCCGCATCTGCCCAGTGTGTGGTCCCTGACCAGATGTCACAGCCAACCTTGTAGCAGAAGTCACTGTGGGTTTTGGAATCTGGGAGGACATCATTGGACCTACAATGATAAGTGTGTTTGCAACTTTACATTTCTGCTGCCACATGTGATGCACTCAATTTCAGGCACAAAGGATGAGCACAAGCAGTGTGGGCCCTACCGTTGCAGAAGTGTATAGCACTAATTATCATGAGTGATCACACATTCAACTTATAATGGCCCCACTGCCTAGATGCCACGTGTATCAAATTGACACAACAACAATTCCTGAAGTAAGGTCCACTATTGTGTATTGTTAATGGCCAAACAACATGCCATCCGATTATGACATCTATAACCAGCTGGGTGGACTGGACAAATTCATGTATGGAAAAAATATTCTAAGTTGGACAGTGGACGCATTCACAATCCTTCTGACAATTGAATCTCACTTCTTGTTCATCATTGTTATATTTGTTAACATAGGATTTCTTGATTTAGTCAACAAAAACAATTACAATCTAGTGGAGGCTCCTTTTTGACCTTTTGTAGCACTCGATTCCAGGATTGAGTTAACATTTCTGGAACTGTTGGTGGAATACATGTTTTGTTCAGAAATCACAAAGGTATGATGAGCCTAGATATGTTATATTGTGTCTTTCGCTATTCACAAATGTCATTTGCTAAAGGTAAATGTCCTTTGAGAATTCCAATAGTAAAGCTAGTTTTTCCTCTCAGGTTACCTTTGAGATTCGGACACTATATGTACCTCTGTTGTCTGCTGACAATGTATGCATTTTGACCATCTCCTGACCAGTTTGACTTACCAGTTAGTGAGGGTGGTGTGCGTTACTCTGGGTGATGTTGTTTCCTCCCAGAAGATGCAGGGACCTCTGCTACTGTGGTTGTCTGTACTTTGGCTGAATGTGTCAATAGGTGAGAAGAGAGAAAAGTCAACAAATGAAAAATGTACATGTGGAACTTGTCAGACATTTCCTCATATCTTCTGCATGCTAACAGTATTGTGATGTACTGCCATTTCTGGTGCAGGTAGGAGCAGTGGGGCGTTGGGGATGTAATGGTGTGGCAGGGTGGGAAATAGACAACGAAATATGGGAATGAAATGTTTTAAAATAAGGATTCTCTCACCTTCTGCTTTGTGATTTTGGCATGCACAAGGTGAGTAACTTTTAGGATAATTTGTATTTATTTTCCCTATTCCGTTGTCTGTTGATTTTCCTCTTCACCGCACCCACCACCCCCTTACATTCTTGACTGACCCAGCCCCGTCTGGATAAGTGGAAGGGGCCCTTTGACAATTTCTACTTAACAGTGTTAGGTATATACGGCAGAAGTTCTGGGCCCATGTTTTAAATAGCGGGAGAGGGATTTGCCATTTCTGATACAAAGGATTCTGGGACTTGTGGTTCAACATACAGAGTGAAACACATGAGCCTCTGACTGACTATATTTTTATATGAACTTTGGACAACTTCCTTACTCACAATGGCAGTGCAACACAGACATTCATTTTGTATATTTGTTCTTGTCATCCCATTTACCTGGTACCACGTTGCGAACATCACTCACAGGCAGCCCATGGAGCATATGGGGGTGGATTGTAGTGAGGATATCCTCCTCAAGTGGGGTGAGACGTAGGTGGGTTCCAGAGTGTGGGGCAGGGAGAATCTCGTTCAACTCGATCCTGGAGTACTTCTCCTTCACCCTCTTCTTTTCATCCTGCCACTTCTTTTTGATGTCCTGGACTGTGCGCCTCTCCTCCCCCAATGCTGTGACAGCAGTGTCTAAATGCTGCCATAGAGATGCCTTCTGTGTGCCACTGGTGCAGTAAGGTGGGAGACCATATAGGCGTTTGTGGTGCCTCACAATGAACTCCACAATCATGGTGGTCTCCTCAGTTGTGAAGTTTTTCTTCCTCCTCATTTTCTACATTTTCCTGTAGCGATGAACAGCAAATGAGAACAGGAACTCTCTGTGGCCAAACTTGTTCCTTGAATGTGTGCCGCTTTTATGTGGTTTGTGGTGCTGGTCTTGCAGTTAGTGTTAATTGACTTCAGCTGGAGCATGGTGGGGGATGGTAGGCACTTGAAATGATCATCAGACCCAAATGCCAGAATTCCGGCCTTTTAGCAGAGATTCCGGTCCAATAACGGAGATTCCGGCCCGGAGGCGGATATTCCGGCCCATAGGCGGAGATTCCGGCCCGTAGGCGGAAATTCCACTCCGGGTGCGCAAATTCCGGCCCGGGTGCGCAAATTCCGGCCCGAGTGCGGAAATTCCAGCCCGAGTACGGACGTAAAGTTAGTAGTCGTAAGTGATTTCTGTGAATACCATAAATCGTAAGTGCCTTCTGTGAATACCAAAAGTAGTAAATTTATGATTTTATCTCAGATTAGTTCTGTGAATCGGGCCCAACATTCAGATTCCCATTATCATAGCAGTTGATACCTGAACTATTTTCCAACTGGTATCCTACAATCTCATCAACAGTTTCCATTTTCTTTTTCTTTACAGCTTCACGTTTCTCTTCAATTATTATTTTTTTCAACCTTAGTTGAATGTTTGATATATTTCCATTTTGGACACACTACACGTTTCTCATATATGGGATATTCACCTAAATCAGGCGTATAAAGTCTTCTTAAACGATTATTCTCTCTTATACAATTTACATCAGCACTAACCTTTTTCTCATCGAAATCTATCAAATACAAACCAGACAATGTTCTTACTCAAGACAATGCTACATATGCCATTCCCTCTTTGAACACTGTACTTCCGATATTTACAAAAGCACTGTCTAAACTTAAACCTTGAGATTTATGAAAAGTTACTGCATATGCTGTCGTGTAGTTCCTATAGTACCCATGCAGGACCTGCGCGTTTGGATAATATAAGCTGTGGGTTTGGTGGTAGACTGGCTCTGTGTACCCCCACCGTGTATGTTAGCCTGATTGGCATTAGCTAGCTCACAGTGCCACTAGAATCACCTCTTATCGGGGAGAGATTAGTTTCTGGCAACCTTAGATCATGACAACCCTAATTCCTCAGATTCGTGGAAACAATGTACTTCCTTTCGCTCAGTCACTCGTGCTTACTTATTCGGTTTGTCTCAGAGAGTTACACAGAATAAACAGTCGGGCGTTTCAATAAGTATTTATTGAACAGTTGTTATTCTAGTGTAAAATATATGTGCTGCAGTAAGTAGCATACAATAGCAGAGATATATTATCAGCAGTACGATAAAAGCAAAGGGATAGAACAGTTCTACCATATTGCAATAATCATGAATACATACATGAATATAAAAAGCATTATGCAAGTGCGCGTACTCCTACGATGCCTAACTAAATGTACCTGAGTGTACCATAGCATATGTGTAGGTCTAAAAGACTAAGAGCCAAGAATCGTTCTAGGATTTAGTCGAACCCCCATACTTGAATAGAGAGAGTGTGGGACCCCGTCCTGGTCTCGAGTTGGACACCCCGCAAGGGCTGTGTTAGACCGCTGTCAGCTGGAGCGACTGCATGCAGGAGCCTCAGCGTCTCTGGTCAGTGTGTCAGCATGGAAGTCTCGGTTCCCTCTGTCTTACTGGGGTAAGATGTGGTGTATTTATACCCTGAAGACTCTAGTTGCTCCGTATGGTTTGTATTGGCCCTTGTTAGGCGTGAGGAAGACGTCAGGGGTGAACTTTGTACATATATATTATGCAGGTGGTGTATTCCTAGAGAGCCGTGCATAATTGATGAGTACAGTGTGGGTCTGAGTTTGGAAAAAAACCCTGCTGTATTCAAAACCACAGACTAGATGACATTCAGCCCTCAGAGCTCGTTGTGTACTAGAGAGGACCAATGTAGGTGAAAGATCATGCCTATATAAGGAATCATGACTATAATAGGACATGTACAGTTATGACCATAATAGGGCATATGCGGCTTTGACTATAATAGGGCAAGTACGAATATGACCGTTACTAGGGCAAATACGAATACGTCCATTTTAGGGCATGTATGAACGGATATACATTAGGGCCTCTATACGGGACATAACACCCACTCCTCTTCCGAATAGGATGACAATGACCATACTTAAAATCTGGACAATTTAAAAAAAAATTAAAAGCAAGTAAAAACATGGTTTTAAAATTGTAAAAAAAATCAAAAATGTTATAATTCAGCTATTTCCAATTGCCACTAAAAAAGAAATCTCGTTTGTTTCTCTATATAAGTTGTGTCACTCAAAGCTAAAGAAGGCCATGCTTTTCTTAAGCGAAAGTGTCAATTTAGGAAATGTTCCAAATTTGCTTGTTTATTATGAGTACGAGTGGAGAAGCCGAATTCTTTCCCAGGACGCGATGAGCCAATTCGAGATTAAGTGTCCTGGCTGGGAAGCACAACATTATTGTTAGCTACTGCAGATGACAAATCCAACGCCTCACAGAGAACGTCAATCGCACATAGATGGTATGTAGCACTGCCAACAGTCGGTGCTGCGGTAGTTGTTACCTGTGTGCCTGAGGAGGAGTCACCTAACCCAGCAGGAGCAAACGGCACCTGTGGATTCTCAAGGAATGCGTTCATCAGAATCGGAAGACACTGGGGACAACCCAGAGCATGGGCCTTTAGGGGGTCCAGCATTGCATCCGTGTCCGGAGGCACATCTGATGGAAATGTTAGACAAAGATCCAACGTGCATTCATCTCCGCAAAGCAGGCATCGAAGAACAGGTAAGATGCAGTCTACCCAGACTGGTCGAAAGGATAGAAACCAGGAGGCATTGAGTTCTTGCAGGCAAGAAATGCCCAGAAGTTGTACCATGCGTTCACGGTATTTCCGCTCCAGGAGCATGTTCGCCATTCCCTCGGGAATTGGGCCGTCCATTGCGTAGCAGTAGTATTATGAATAGGACCCCTGCAACCAGCAGTAGGATAAGTGGGTGTCCTCCAAATACGCTTCCCAATACGGAGTGTATAAAATTTGGGATTACTCTGAGGACTGTCTGAAAGGTGCTTAACAGTCCTGACCCTAAGGTCTTAAATAGGTGTACAATACCGCTCGTATCAGACATATTGAAGATGCGTCCCACCATTTCTACAAAATGAAAGGGGCAGTTTGTACGTATAAGCGCCTGTATCTCAGTCGAGGTCCTTGCAACTTGAAGTTCATAGGTTTCTCGAGCGGAGGTTAAGGGCATGGGTTGCTGTAAAAGCATGGCTTGCAGTCTGCTCAGAGTATCAAATTGTATGAAAGAAACGTTCAGGGAAGGTCATAGCGGTGCCTCCCTGACTGTGTTCAGTGGCGGAAACAATACTTGCATACAGCAAGCAACCCTGGAGTTAACAGTGACCAGATATGCGACACCTGGAAGCATCCCACAGCAACCTTGACCATTTAGCATCATGTAACTCCCATTCGAGAGCAGCTCGAAAACTGGCGTGATCACTGCAGCTGGGGTCCCAGTCATGTGAACCCAGTCATGAGTCCCAGTTTGCTACTGAACCGTTACAGGCTCCGTGTAGTGAAATATCCTGACACATGAGAGAACCGCTTAAAGCGTTCTTGCAGTTTGTACCACTCAGATACACTTCTCGATCCCCATTCCGGCATCTATCTATATGGTAACTCCCAAGATTCCTTAATGTATCCCTTACCCATTTTTTCATATTTGCCTGCCTGCCTTTGCTAAAAGGCAATATTGAAACTGAAACGTAGTAACCGGCAGAGTGATTTGGCCATGAATTAGCCATTCAGCTGATGGTGATTCGGCTACAGTGAATGGTAACCTTTCCAGTTTCTCAATACGCAGCATTGTATATTTGTCTCCCCTCTGTGCCATTTCTGTCTGTTTATCAGTTAGATTGTATTCTGAAAACAGAGACGTGGTGTTTATAAAACGCCAGGGCACATAGCCTGCACGCAAAGATTGCAGCGTTCAACTTAGCATCATAATAGAACGTAGCAGAGATTGCCTGTGTTGTAACAAGGCCAGATCTTGTTCTAAAATGTTGATTGCCGAAGACTCAATGTTGCCTAAGGAGTAAATCCTGGAGGTCAAAGTTGTTAACCCATTATCCACTACAGCTAATGCCTTCTCTAAGTTACTATGGTCTATTTCCCGTATTCTTTCTGCGGCCTCCTGTTGGGATATTTTCCAGTTTTCATTATAGTAGGCATAAATGCCAGCATATATGAAACGTTTCTGACGTGTTTTCCTTGGGCCTAGTAAAAAATCCCTAAGGTCTACATCAGATGTGAGTAAGGTCAAGTGATGTTTTACTTCTGTGAGTGTTGAGGTCTCTAGCCAATCAAGGCACAACTTCCCAACACTATAGGATGTCACTACACCTGGGTGTTGTCTCTGTACATAGCGTGTATCTGGTCTATGGATACTAAACCCTTCGGTTGTATTCATAAATCTCTGTTGACAGGTGTTTGTGTCAATGGGCCAAATCAGCCATTTCGTCCAATCAGGATCTGATCTGTTGTACTGGAAAATGTCATCTAATCCTACCCCTTGTGTAGTTGAATTCTGCCCCCCACCCATCTGTGTTGGTGTAGGAAACCCAGGTGAGTTCATGTCCTTGTTCTTGGCTAGTCCAAGACAGGATGTCTGTTGCACAGTTTCATTCAGAAATATAATCTGCTGTGGAATGAGGCATGCTCTAAATAGCGCTTCTGTTCCCTGGACTTGCCAGTCCCTAGAACCCCAGATTGATTTTAAATCTATAGTGTCCTTCCATAGGTCGAAACCCTGTGTAGACAACTGGGCAAAAAAGGAAGCAGAGTAAATCTGTTTGGTGTTAGTTAACATAATTTTCTGTGCTGATGTTTTTGCCACTTTGTAGTAAAATGACTTCAGGTCAGATGTATTAAACCCTGAAAAGTATGTGAATTTCTGTGCAAAAGTTTGCGAACTACCTTTTGGAGGAGTTGGGCAGTGTTCCCACCGGTGGTATTCAAATACATTTCTAGGTGTTATAGATTTATGCAAGAAATGATGACCATAATGTTGGTAACAGTACAATGTATCATAGTCTGAAGTACCTTCTAACATTTCATTGTTCGGAAATGCAACAGTTTTTTCTAAATCAGACATCCTAGCATTTACAGTTTGTGTCCCAATAATCAGAAAATGTACTGGAGGTAATGATATCACTTAAAGAAATTTTAAATACATGTTTAAGCTTTAAAAGTTCAGTCGGACCGAATATATCGAAATCAATCTTGTCCCATACTATACCGTCCGGTATAGGAACTGCTGTGATGTTCACTGAAGACAAGTCTCTTGGTTCACGATGTGAAGACTGGTGTGGTTTTAAAATCAAATTGACTCTTTGGGCTGTCGAGCTCTGCTGGAGGTATCGTCCATTAATAAGCATACTAAAAGTTATTATTAAACCTAGCCAGAAAATAAAAAATAAAATCCCAGTGATATACCATAGTTCAATCCAAGGTGACACCAGGTAAGTCTTTCTAAAAAAGTTCAAAAAGTCAATGAGTTTCTGTTTGCGTGATTTTTTGGCTGGCGTCGTTCCTGGCTCACTCGGATCCAGTGAAAACGTATCAAAGTTCATGAAATAGCCAGAAGCAGTTCGATCAATTGTTGGAATTGCATCGGGATTTGTTGAAATTGGATTTTGCTCTTGACGAGGCATGTTGACGTAGATGTCTGTAGTCGGTCTGATTGCAACTTGGTAGTTAAGTTGATTTTCATTTTGAAGATGACCTTCTTGTTGAAGTGGAACGAGTTCCATAGCATTGTTGCTTAGTCCTTCATTCTGTACAGGTGGCTCTTCAAACGTGATGAGTCTTTCTGTTTGAACTTCTTGGATTGTAGCGAGAGGAGGGCGTCTGCTCCTGTGGAGTCCACGAGGCCTACTGTTTAGTATCGGCCACATAGTGTGGTTTGATTAAGTCAATTGAGACAAATCTTTTCTCCTTTTTCGCGGCAAGAGGCGGCAGAAGTACAGTTCTTGTGCCTTGGATTGCAAGGACAGGTACAGGCTTTCTGTAGGATGGCCCAAATTCTTTCTTGTCTGCAATCTTTTCTCTGACCAGATCTTCGATTTTTGGGATCCAGACAGGTCTTGCCGTTGCTGCCTTGACTTCCTCAGTGGCGGTCTGTTTCTGGAGCACGTTACTTTGTTGTGTTCTGGATTTATTTAGATCCTGTAAAACAGCCAAACGATCATGGATATCAAATGGTTTTTCATCCGCCACTGTGCCTTCACAATCAAGATCAGGTACCCACTTTCTTGTCCCAAATAGGACCTCGTACGGAGTGACACCCCCTGGAGAACTTCTTGGATGATTATTTATTGCTCGTTGTACCCCATAAAGGTGATCGACCCATCTACCGCCCTTGCCTAATACCCTAGCTGTTAAAGATTGCTTTAAGTCACGGTTTTTCCTCTCCACAACGGAATTTCCCTCAGGATGATACAGAGAGGAGTACCGCAATGCTACGCCCATTCCTTCCATGGCCTCTTTGTAAGCCCGAGAGCTAAACGCCGGGCCATGGTCAGAATGTAACGTGACAACTGCGTATGTGCCGATAAAGACTCGCAAATCTTTTATAACAGTTCTAGCGTCAGCCGAGTGCTGAGGCCAAACCCATAGGAATCTAGAGCAGGAATCCACTGCAACCATGATATATTTTTTGGCGCCATCAGATTTTAGGGGTCCGCAGTGGTCCAAATACACACATGCGAGAGGTTTGTTTAATTCCAGCAATGGTGTCTGCGTTGGGCGTGTTACGGTGGAGCCTTTCATCTGCTGGCAGATGTCGCACTTCAGGACATAGTCTTTGGTCTGCTTTGTTAACCCTGGCCACCAGTAGCGCTGTTTCAGTAAAGAAATAGTTGCTGTAATGCCTGTATGCGCAGAACCCAAACCCTCGTGTGCTGCTAGAATTAAGCCTTGCCTGCGATCCATATTTGGTATTACTCTATCCCCACTCCAGGAATCTGAGCATATGGAATGTTTTGTGCATCTAACTTGTAGGAGTACTTGAGTGGAAATTTCTTAGGTACTGCTGTGCTGCCTTTGCGTGACGCATTGACAGCTACCATAATCTTGCCGTCTACTCTCGTCTTTGAACGAGTGATTGCAGCTACGGCGGCTGTGCATACAGCCCCCTTTGCGGCTTCATCAGCCAATGAATTCCCTTCAACGTGAACGCCATCACGCTGATGACTCAGTGTATGTATCACGTGAGCCCTTGGTAGTTCGTTTCTCAACTCCACTATCTGTTCCCATAGCATTTTATGCTTAATTGTGCCACCTTTTGCGTCTTTGAACCCATTTTGTTCCCAATGATTTAAATATTCATTGTACGACTGTACACAGTAAAAGGAATCACACACAATTAGTGTGGGGAATTTGTGTTCCCTATTTATAAGTGCCAGTATCAGTGCTTTTAACTCTGCCAACTGAGCCGTGCAGTCTCCTAGAGATTTCGTTTTAGTGCAACTCGGATGGAACTTTCCATCGTGCATGCGACCTTTAACAATCGCACACGCTGCGCTGTAAGCTTGCTTACTCCCTATGGCTGGTTGAGCAGATCCGTCAGTGTAAATAATGTATTCATACTGATCTAGAGGCAAAATCTCATTTGGTAGAGGATATTCTTGTTCGTATTGCAGAAATGCTTGTGTTTTTAAACTTGGATCAAATCTGTATTCAACATCCTTTGCAGCAAGAGAATTAGCCCATTGTATCCATCTGGGATGTAAGGCTTTCGCATTTGGAATGCTAGCTTTTGTAACAGCTTCTAAAGCTGGTACTGGGGTCACGACAATTATGCGTTTACCCTGAGCCAGAGCTCTTTCTCTTGCTACAGTGGTCTGCACTGCTGTCAGGATTTTTTCTGTTGGAGTGAAACGCATCTCTGCGTTTGTGTACAGGTGTAATTTGTATGCGATTGGTACTGTTTCGCCTTCATTGAAAGTCAAATAAGTGTACCCGCATTGACCCGCTATGACTCGGATCACTAAGTTGCGTACGTTTACGCGTGTTTGTAAATGTTTTGAAGCTATCATGTCTTCCTGTAGTGAACGTAGGATATTTGTATGTTCCTGTGTCCATTGTCTGACTGAAAAATCAGGTTTTATTAAGTCGTAGAAAGGTTTTACTCTTTCTGCGTAACCCAAAATGTATGTTCGACCAAAATTTAGGAATCCCAGAATTGATTGTAAATTCTTTAATGATTTTGGAGGTTGGAGCAGTGCACACTTTTCTAAAAAAGTTAGCTGCTAGGCTTTTTCCTTCACTTGACAGCTCATACCCTAAAAATAGGACACTGAGGTGGGCAATTTTTGATTTTTTTATATTAAATTTATAGCCCTTAGAGGCGAATCCCATAATATTGGTGCTCACCCTGGTCAAGTGCCTCTGTAAGTCATCGTCCGTCAGATAAATGTCATCCACATAGGACAATGCTTCTTCATCCAAATATTGGAGTAACTCTGTTACTCTTGCTGAAAATACCCGGGGCTATTTTTATACCCTTGGGCTAGTCGACAAAATTGTCACTGGGACCCTAACGTACTGAATGCGGTCAGATACCTGCTTTCAGGTGCTATATTTTGGCAGAAAAATCCATTTGAGATATCAAGTGTTGTTTTATATTTTTTCCGCACAATGTTATTCATTAATGCGGCACTGTGTGCATTTTGAACTGCAAATGTCTTTGTGCAAGTGTTTAAATGTCGATAATCCAAAACTAGACGATATGTGTTGTCAGGTTTCATTACGGGAAACAAAGGATTGTTCATAGGTGAAGTGCAATTTTCAATCACCCCCTGGTATTCTAGTTGATCTAGGATCTCCCTGACTTGTTTTTTAGCTTCCTGCTTTATAGGATATTGCCTTTGAGCATTTGGTGAAACTTTTAACGGGATCACGTGGTGGGTTGAATCCTCATCCCAACCAGCATGATTTTTGTACAATGCTGGAGCTAGGGCAACATATGCATGTTTAACATGTATGGGAAACAAGGTCGGAAAATGCTGGAAAAATTACCTTTTCTCCCTTTGGGCACTCCATGACAAATGCTGGCGGCCAGTCTTGCTCTGCTAATAGGCCTTTAACTTTTCTGGGCTTGTCCCCCTCCATCCGGAGTGTTATCTCATGTAACTTATGTGGGACACTTACCCGAGTATCAGGTGTTTCCACTGTGATATACTCACTCAACTCCGCTGTCATCAGAAATTCCTTCAGGTTCTGGCGAGCTATCGTTACTTCTGCCGCGCTGTCTAGCATCGTCAGAGCCCATTCCCCGTTCAAAAGCTGTGTCCTCAGAATTCTGGGCATGTCTGATCTTGAGACCTGCTACCTTCTTCTTTTTGAACGGAGGTTTCTGTTTTTGTTTATCTTCTTTTTTAGGTGCGTAGTCCACAGCGCGTTGCGTGTCTCTGGACTTTGTACGCTCCTCTGACCGTCCTTCCCTCTCGGAGTTTTTTGATGAACCCTGAAAGGAACGAGAGGAACGTGTATCAGTATCCTGATACCTGTCAGGTTTTTAATATTATCCTTATTCCTGAGGTTATACCTCCTTTCAGAGGGCTCCTGTTGAGGAGACCTACCTCTGAATTGAGATCTGCTGTCTTTAGGCTTTTGTTGTTTTTTATTTTCCTACTTCTTTTTAGAAGAAGTAGGTGTCTGCTTTGTAGTGTCCTTTTCAGGACTGCTCACCAGTTGTGGTTTTAATGCTTTCCCACCTAGACTGTCTCTGCCTAATTCTGCATATGCAGTTTCAATTATTTTGGTTAGTTCGTGTTGTTGATCTATTGGACCGAACTCCCTTAGGCGTTGGCGGATCGCCACTGAAGCTGCTTCCCCCTTAATGTTAGCTAGTATTATGGCTGATACCTGGTCAAAGTTATTTAGTAACTTCATCCCTAAGTTAAGGGCAGGTTCTGCTCCGTACTCATTTTGTATCTGTCTCAATACGTCAGGTACTACTGCTAAGGACGGGATACCATGTGTTCTGGTATATATGGCAGCAAAGACTGAACCCCAAGAGGTGCAGTCCTCTACTTGTGGTGTGATCCCCATGGGCAAGCAGATTGTTAGAATTCTGTGTTTATCATAGGTGGTAGTATTCGGGAATACTGCCTCAAGCTGAGTTATTTTCTGAGCTATCCAGAATGGTATTTGTTTGCGTTTTGCGGGCATTTTGCCCATTACCGCATGTAATGTTTGAGGAGTAATTTTATTTCCTGTACCCTGAGCTGCAGTACTATTTGCTGCACCTGGTGCAGGTTGGATTGTTAAAGTCCTCATGACGAATTGTGTCAGGTTTCTGTAGATTTTAATTAAATCTCTGTGTTGTACGAGTAATTCTGGCTGTGGCATTGTTCCAATGTCAGGATGCGGTGTGTAAGCTGCTAGTATTGGCCATGTGGCCCCGTCTCCTCCGAGCGGGCCTAATCTTACTCTTTGTCGTACGTGGGGTAGGGCGCCATTAAACCAGTAAAAAAATGTCCTGGTAAGTGAGTGGAATTTCTATGTCCTCGAACGGGGCATATTACCTTGGTGCATCTCCTGCTATGTAGTAGTGAAATGTATTTGTTATTGCATTTGCTGCTGGGAATGTAACCCATGAATAGAACACCTCTGTTTTGTTTGATTCGTGTGCCTCAATCACGAAAACAACCATGCCTCCCTTGGCTGGTAAGCCACTTTCTAATAGTCTTATGGTGACTGTCCTTCTGAATTTTGGTGCAATCTGTATTGCATCCTCAGGATCTTCTCCTCCTGTTAAGAAATTCAGGTCAACTCTGTCTTCCCCTGCCTCAGGCATGTTTAGAGGAAGATGTGTTCAAAGGGAACTAAGATGAGGTGTTATGCACAATTTTTAGGAGCTAAATGTCCTTCAAGCTTGATTAACCAACAGCCAATAAATAGTATTCTCGTACTACTCAGCTGTGGCGGATTTTGTGCCCACCCACTCCAGACGTCTCTGGGGTTTTGTGAGTAGGTTCTCTGAGAATAGCACGACTGAACTACTCAGATTCTGCTGTTTAATAGTGTAGTTCCTATAGTACCCATGCAGGACCTGCGCATTTGGATAACATAAGCTGTGGGTTTGGTGGTAGACTGGCTCTGTGCACCCCCACAGCGTATGTTAGCCTGATTTGCATTAGCTAGCTCACAGTGTCACTAGAATCTCCTCTTATGGGGAGAGATTAGTTTCTGTCAACCTTAGATCATGACAACCCTAATTCCTCAGAATCATGGAAACAATGTACTACCTTTCGCTCAGTCACTCGTGCTTACTTATTCGGTTTGTCTCAGAGAGTTACACAGAATAAACAGTCGGGCGTTTCAATAAGTATTTATTGAACAGTTGTTATTCTAGTGTAAAATATATGTGCTGCAGTAACCAGCATACAATAGCAGAGATATATTATCAGCAGTACGATAAAAGCAAAGGGATAGAACAGTTCTACCATATTGCAATAATCATGAATACATACATGAATATAAAAAGCATTATGCAAGTGCGCGTACTCCTACGATGCCTAACTAGATGTACCTGAGTGTACCTAGCATATGTGTAGGTCTAAAAGCCTAAGAGCCAAGAATCTTTCTAGGATTTAGTCGAACCCCCATACCTGAATAGAGAGAGTGTGGGACCCAGTCCTGGTCTCGAGTTGGACACCCCGCAAGGGCTGTGTTAGACCGCTGTCAGCTGGAGCGGCTGCATGCAGGAGCCTCAGCGTCTCTGGTCAGTGTGTCAGCATGGAAGTCTCTGTTCCCTCTGTCTTACCGGGGTAAGATGTGGTGTATTTATACCCTGAAGACTCTAGTTGCTTCGTATGGTTTGTATTGGCCCTTGTTAGGCGAGAGGAAGATGTCAGGGGTGAACTTTGTACATATATATTATGCAGGTGGTGTATTCCTAGAGAGCCATGCATAATTGATGAGTACAGTGTGGGCCAGTGTTTGGGAAAAACCCTGCTGTATTCAAAACCACAGACTAGATAACGTTCAGCCCTCAGAGCTCGTTGTGTACTAGCGAGGACCAATGTAGGTGAAAGATCATGCCTATATAAGGAATCATGACTATAATAGGACATATACAGTTATGACCATAATAGGGCATATGCGGCTTTGACCAAAATAGGGCAAGTACGAATATGACCGTATTAGGGCAAATACGAATACGTCCATTTTAGGGCATGTATCAACGGGTCTACATTAGGGCCTCTATAGGGGACATAACAATGCTAAAGACAGAGGAAACTGTTTTCTCCGAACATACAAATCTTTTACAAGCAAAAAATGTACAACATAACACCCAATCTGTCTTACCTCTTTAATCGGATCAAATTTTATAATCAAAAATTCTATTCCATCTCTGTTCTGAAATTTTACAAAATCAACAACTTTTCCCATTGCGCCATTTACTAAACCTTCTTCTACATTCAAATTACGGCGTAAAATTACCCGACTGTTTATACGTACATGTAAAGTCTTTTCTAAGCCTGCAGTTTTAGATACAGACTTTTCCAAAGAATGCAATTTAGCCTGTAGTCTTTCTGTGAGAAGAATAGTCACTCCCTGGTGTTCAATTTTATCAATAGCTTCAATTTAAACTATTTGTTGTTTTTCCAGTTTCAAAAGTTCTTGATTAAATGTAGAATACTCTTCCAGTGTAGGCATTAGGCAAACTATAGACTGCTTTTCTCTAAGCATGCTGTACATTACTTCAGCTGCGGTGTTTCCAGTTGTAAACAAGTTCCTTAATAGCCGACTTTCTAAAACTTGTTTACCATGTTTTGTCATGACACCAATTCTTATGTCTTGAAGAATATTTCCATAATCTTCATCACTTGCTTCTTGCATATTCTTAATAAGCTCTTTATATTCAAAATGTAACCAAATGTTCACATTTCCAATACTTCCCAAAGATTTCCTAGTGTCTTCATGGGCAAGGGTTTTAAAAACAGGTTGTCCTTTTACAAGAGTTAGCTGAAGTAGATCTCTGAATACAATTAAATGTTTTCCTCCAAACAGGACATCATAATCTGTTTTTAAAATCTGTTGCATTCTCAAGTGTACAAAGGCGAGCATTAAGTTTGAGACCATGCTCACCTCAACAATGATTAAAAGTTTCATTTTCTTCAGTACTCTTGACACTTCATAACAAGCTTCTCCAGATAGCTTCTGATATTCCAATTTATTATCATGTTCAACTGGTAGCATAAGTAATCTATGTAAAGTAATCCCTTTGATGTTGTGTGCTGCTAATCCAGTTGGAGCTGTTACAACACAAGATAAATGTGATTCTGTAGTTTTCTGTAGATAACTGGTCAAAACTTTAATTAAGAAACTTTTTCCTGTTCCAGCTTGACCACTGATGTACATTAGAATAGGTTTAAATGATGAACATTGGCATTCTTTTTTTTCATGCAGCAAACCATGTTCTATCTGTTGTGTCACTTGTAGATATATTTCTTTTTGTTCAATATTTAGTTGTTCTAACTTTTCCAACGGAATAATATCCTGTTGTGCTTGTTGCATTGCAGTTTCTACCTCATTCATGGCTATTGCTGCTTCATTTTCGATAATTGGTTGTCCCAGTGGATCTTGACTTAGTGGACCAGAACTTTGACTATCTTGAGAACTGTCTCTAGCTATTTCAGCTGCAATAGTACTTTCTTGTTCAATCTCATCATTTAACATTTGTAGATATGTAGGGAAAATTGTGCATTGAATGCTATCTTTACTTGCATTAAAATAATCTTTATAGCAGTCGAAATCTCCAAGTAATTCTATTACACTACACTATGGCTTGAACAGTTGCAGAAGTGCTAAATAGAAAAATTCCCTCTTATCTGGAGTTTTGCAACTGAGTTTTCTGTGGTTAATAAGATTTCCTTTGGCATGTTTTACTAAACATCCATCACATCCAATTACTGCATATATTTCTTCTTTTATATTTTCTGTAACTCTTCTTTTAAAGCTGTAATGTTGAAGTATTTCATACAGACATAGGTTTTCCAGATGTGGACTCCTTTTGGGATAGTATGTATCCAACATATTAGTTTTAAGAATATCTGTACCTTCTGGTTCATTCAGTGCTAAGTATCCGATTTCCTGTAATGTTTTCAAAACTCTATTTCATGTGGAGGCAAGACCTAAACTTACCCAAATGATTCCTCTTGACTTTGAATATAAACTAGCAGAGCTCAAGCGATCTGAACATTCATAGGATCCAATCTCTCGATGGGAAAGCATTTTCAAACTAAAGCTGTACAATTTCTTGCTAAGACTCTTCTCTTTTGAAATTTCTCCCCACATTTCTTTCATCTCGGTCTTTTCAGATTTGGTTATATATGAAGTAACATAGCTAGCAACAACAATTGAATTATCCGCAACATATTGAATATCCATGTTTGCATTCCACATTTTCAAAATCACTGGATTGTACTCATTAATATACTTTGATTCTTCGGTTCTTTTTAAGTTGTATGTATTCTTCGGAGATTTCCGAGTTATTGTATGCCTTACTGCTGACATACAACTATTTACTCTTCCTTTAGAAAGTATTGGACGTGGGAATCCAAAACGACATTTTGTATAAAATTTCCCTTTAGACTTGTATTTTCATCGACAATATTTTCCACATCGATGACTTTGAAACCGTAAAACTTGTTTTCTCCTCCTTTTCTTGGAATGGCACAGGTAAAATACTGTTTGATAAAAGACAAAACACTTTCATCAGTATCAGTTTCAAATTCTGGAGCATTCTTTAGCCATAATAGCATGTGTATATGAGGAGCACCTCTGGCTTGGTACTCTTTTTGCCAAAAGAAATCAGCAACTTCTCCAAGAGGAGGAATATTTTTATTGCAGATAAATGACATCATACTTTGAAACCTATGGTTAAAATACCTGCACACATTTACAGGATCCAAGGAACAGAGTTCTCTAGGTGTCTTCAATTCAATATTTTTTACATTTGAATTTGCTTCTCGTAGATATTCAAGTAAATCTTCCCATGCATATTCAGCACAGCTAGGTGTAACAAACCATGTAGGTGTACCAAAGTTTCTTAACATACATTTAAGTTCACCGTGATGACGAAACCAATATTCATTGGTACCACGTTGACATGCCATCAAATTAATTAACTGTGATTCTAAATTTTCATCTCTTTGTTGAACTTTGTCCATGAACTCTTTTGCAGAAAAATGTGGAAGATGAACTCCTGTTTTTAATATTTGGTTCACTGCATATGAAAGTCCAGATAATTCACTTTCAAACAGAAGATGAAATATATATGGAATGCACTGTCGAAATCTTGGATCTTCAGAGTACAATCTTGGCGAGCGGTATTCTGAAGCTGGAATCTGTACAGCTCTCTCATCAAATCATCCACCTTCTCCAGTGGGGAACAACTGTGGAAAACACAAGCTTCTAAACTTTATTCCCATACACTCATGGGAGTTCCCTTGGCTTCCTTCATTTTAAATAACTCAATACTGTTTCCTATCACTTCTTTTGAATGTAGAGGATGTATAGTATAATGTTCATAAATCTCTTCACTCCTAGACTTATCGACTTTTTCTATTTGGCCACTTGAAATTTCTGTTTCATCTTCTAAGCATATTACCTGTTCATCAACATTTACATTCTTATAATAAATATTATTCTGTACCAGATATAATGTAGCCTTTTGAAGTTTATTAACATCTACAAACTCTTGCCATATTTTTCGACTCTTTGTTGGTACACCATTAACTAGAATAACTACTGCCTCATTTTCCTCCCTGTCTACACCAACAGTTTCAATATTTTTCTTAAAATCTAAAGATAAGTACACAACTCTTCCTTTCAGACCTCTTTGTAAATCTGTTGGAGGCAGCTTACCTGTTTTAGGCTCCATACAAACTGTAGCCTGAAATGGGTGCACAGATTGAATAAGAATGAACTCATATGCATTCAAATCTGCCAGTTCTGGAGGAATAGCTACCAACTCTAAGTTGTTATGTACTGCTCTAGCAGGCATTTTGTTCTCTTCTAATTTGTTGTAACAATATTTACAAATAACTTGATCAGTAGCCAACTGAAACCGACCTTCTACCAACAAATGAACACCAAATTGCTGCCACTTATCATTGTTTTCCTTTTCACTTCTTAAATATAAATCTACATTTCTAGTTTGACTTCTATAATGAGTACGTCGACAACAAATACAAACATAGTTTGGTTTTTCACATGTAACTGTCTTACACTTTGCAATTTCTTCTGCAAAGTCATCAATACTAATGTCTTTCCCATGTTCTTCAACACCTACACTTATCAAGCTCTCACTTTCTCCACACTCCTCTTGTGAACCAAAAAAACAACACTGTATGTCATCACAAACTTTTTGTACATCTGGAACTGAACCGTGCAAAAGAGCTGTGTTCATTTCACTTAAACATAATGCAGGAGTTTTTACATAGTAAACTCTCCTTACTAACTTCCGCATTTCTGAGTGGTGTACTGCTAACATTCTTAAATGATGAAAAGTACTTTTACTCACTTTTCCTGAAAGACAAGCCAGAGAATGACCCTGCAACTTACTATTGTTTCTTATTTTACATGGATCTAGTCCTTTTAACATCTTAATCCTCTGTTTAAGACTTTTTTTGCATACTCTCGTAAAACAAATTCGCAAATGTCAATAGTTTCTCACAGCTCTCCTGGGATGCACCTGTGGAGAGGCACTGTGACCTGTGAAAACTTCGGCACCATTTCAGCAACCACTGATGACTTTTTCTCTGCTCCCTACTATTTTTGCTCTCTACTGACTGATGAAGGGCTAAACCCAGAAACATATGTCTGGACATAACAGCACTACCTGCACCAACTTTGGTGAAAGACTACAGCAACTTTGAAAGTAAGAATACTGCATTTACCAGAATTCAATGAGGTGAACTGTGCTAAGATGAGAGGCGCTGTGCTCCCTCCCCCCTTGTGTTTAAAAGGCTCCCTTGAGCCAACAACCTCACGAGCTCTCCTGGGATGCACCTGTGTGCCTGTGGAGAGGTACTGTGACCTGTGAAAACGTCGGCACCATTTCAGCAACCCCTGATGACTTTTCTCTGCTCCCTACTTTTTTTGCTCTCTACTGACTGATGAAGGGCTAAACCCAGAAACATGTGTCTAGACATACCAGCACTACCTGCACCAACTTTGGTGAAAGACTACAGCAACTTTGAAAGTAAGCATACTGCATTTACCAGAATAAAATGAGGTGAACTGTGCTAAGATGAGTCACTGTGCTCCCTCCCCCTTGTATTGATAAGACATAGTTCAAGTGTACCTTTCCACAGACTCATACGAAATACCCTAATCACTAATCCCTCTGCCAACATGTATTAAACCTCACTTTTATCTTGCAGCTTCACTATTCAGTGACTACTCAGTGTTGGGCCTAACCAAATATAAAGCAGGAACCCTTAGCATGCCTCTGGTGTAACTCTCACGATATTCCTGAAAGCATGCAGGCATGTGTCTGTGCCTTTTGTTAGTGCCATCATATATAAAGGAAACATACAAATAGATGCATACCTGTGTTTTATAGGTCTAGCATTGTTGCAGGCATTCTTCACAAATACAGAACTATGCGCAGGAGTATGGGACATTGTTCTATAGGGACTGGGTCTTCCTACCTCCTTACTACCCACGAACCCAGGACCGACTAGCTATAGTGTCTCACTTGTTCTCCTACCCAATTCCCTGAGAAACAAATCATTAGACACCCCAGAACACAACACTCCCAGATCTCTCAGGAATCGCGGTAACAAGACAGTCCCTTTCACTCACACTGCTGTACTTGTCCACAATAGCATCTGACAGAGACACAAAACAGTTTAAAATATTTATTTGAACTAATGTGCCTTTACATGCAGTATACGTACCACAAGAAGCACGAAAATGCATAATAGAAATATAGTCAGCATAGCAGCAAGTCCAAACATCATGAAGGGAGATGTCATCACAAACAGACAATGGAGAAAAAGACTTTGGTGCCTATTCTCCCTCCCCTTGCTAAGAAGAAGTATTATTATATAATACAAGATCTCTGGGCTTTGTCAGCAGACCCCATATCTTAGCCTAAAGATCGTATATCTACGTGATAGATCTTCTCCCTGTAAAGGTCCCTCTCCAAGTGTGTCTCAACCCTTCATGTACCCTACTAAAAAAAAAAAACTACACTGTCCAGACAACAGCTGCATCAGTATGTTTTCTCTAAGGGCTAAGATCTGGCCAGAACAAAATACCAAGGGTCATTGTTGTTCGACCTTGCACATAATGTTCACTCAAAATCCCAGGAACTTGCAGAGAGCAAACCCAGCGATGAGTTCTCATGTGAAAGCAGTCATTGAAATATTGCAAAAATAAAGATGTGTAGTAACATGCGCAAAAGCAGCAGGCAAGCTGCAAAGTGTCCATGCTAACTAAATGAAAAACGACAATGTCCCTATGGGCCACGTGACACCCTACCCTTGGCGAGGGAGTTAGCCATATCTGGAATCAGAAATCAGAGATAAGAAGAGGCAAGGCTTCTTAGTCGGAGTCCAATTGAGAGGGCAAAAAGGCCCAAAAACATTCTAATTTTAAGAGTATATTGTTTGGAAAGACAACATTTTGCCAATTGGGCGCTCAAAAACCCATCCATTTATATGTCGTCATCAGTGACCAAAACGTTGCGGGAAAAGCAGAATGACATGAACTCCAGAATGTTGTCTGTCCCTTCCATTGCAAAAACGTTTGCCATCCAGTTGATGAGATCAAACGAACACACATGCTCCTCATATCCAGACGCTCTTAAGAGCATTTCAGGGCAACCTCCGTCAACTTCTATGAAACTCTGAGAAATAAGACACTGCAAATGGGTGCAGATACTCAATTCTGCTGTTGGTCCAAGCAAAGGATCGCACAACAGGCGTCTAACCATGGCACATTCCTGGTCATGGGCCTTTAAAGGACACAGAAGTCATAGTTATTCAAAATAAGATAACTGCCATTACAAAGCACACTAAGTGCGGGAAAATTAGCTGGGACTGGAATACCTTTTACAAAACAAGTCAGATTAGCAGCTGAAATGTTACAAGCCCCCTGCAACTTAACTTGTTTGCATACTAGAGAATGACCTACTGTACAATCGCAGTCCTCCCCTGTAGGAAAAACTTCCCTTTCTGCGCACTGACATCTATAGCTGAACGTTAGTGACCATAATTCATGAATGTGATTATTGCCAAGGGGTTCATATCTACCAATTGCGTAGTGTTTCATGCAGTGCGTGAACAGAAAAAGTGAGATGCGCAGTGAAATAACACCATGTATTAACCACACAGCTGAATCAGTGTCTCCTACGGAAAAAGGTAACTGTTCTAATTGCTCAATATTTAATAATGTGTAAGAACAGACATACCTCAGTCTCAACTCCATGCAATTCTTTCAACGTCACAGACTGCACTTCCCATTTCAAGCAGATACCTAAATTTATATGGCGCACTTGAAGTGTACCTTTCCACACACTCATACAAATAGCCTAATGGCTCTGCCAGCATGTCTTAAACCTCAATTTTCTCTTGTAGCTTCACTATTCAGCGACTACTCACAGTGTTGGTCCTAGCCAAATATATACAAAAACAATTCACATGTCTCTGTTATAAGTCTCACCATATTCCTCAAAGCATGCATGCATGTCTCTGTACCTTTTCCTAGTGGTATCATATAGAAAAGAGACATAATTATAGATGTGTATCTGTGTTTTATTCGTCTAACATCTTCAGATGCATGATACGTATGAAATTACATGTCCAAGTACAGACATACCTCAGTCACAAGACCATGCAGACCTTAAAACTTGACAGACCGAACTTCCCATTTCAAAGAGACACCTAAAATTATGCGGCATACTTCAACTGTAGCTTTCCACAAACTGATACAAACTACCATAACCACTAATCCATCTACCAATGTACACATATTACTATGCACAAACTATTTCAATCATCATTTCAGTGCAATAAAACAAACTACAATACAAATCTGTACATTTCGCAATATATTTCAAACATCACACTTCTCTAATAATTTCAAAACTTTGAAAAGAATGCTTTTAAAATCTAAAAATATCACTACAAAGAGTGAAGCACTACTACATAATACATAACACACCTTACATATGTGTAACTCACCTCTGTAATAGTATTGCAGAATATGAAATTTCAGAAACTCATAAAAGATTTTCTTTCTCATACAATAAATGTAACGCACCACTCTCAACAAGATAAACCAGTAATGGAAAACTTTCCCTCTCTTTCTCCACACAAATAATTCTAAGTAACAAATCAAATTTCTTTCTACATTATTTCAAATTGTGCAACACATTTCTATTGGTTAGACATATTAACCCTTTCTAAATCTTACGTTACCGAAGTGTAGCATCCCGACAGAGCCGCGAACCCTTACGGGAGTTCAAAAACCTATTTCCAATAATACTACTATTACTTTTTAACATCACACCACTTCTAAACATAGTACTTGTTGGAAATGGCCCTTTTTGCAGGGTCACCCCTAAACTTTTTGCCTTCCTCCTGTATTTTTTCTAACCTGCTTTTGTTGGTTTTATGACTCTGGGCACTTTATCACTGCTGATCAGTGCTAAAGTGCATAGGCTCTCCCTTTGTAAATATGACTATGTGAATTGGTACATCCATGATTGGCTTATTTGGTTTATCTGTTAGTCCCTAGTAGAGTGGCCTGTGTGTGCCCAGGGCTGGTAAACCAAATGCTGCTGGTGGGCATGCAGCGCTTGTTTGCGCCACCCACAGAAGCAGCTTGTAAAGTGTGTCTCAGACCTGCCACTGCAGAGTCTGTGTGCAGTCCAGAACTGCCATCTTGGCTGTGAAGTGCACCCACTTCCCAGCCCCTGAACCTTCCCTTGGCATCATGTAAGTCACCCCTATGGTAGGGTGCATTGTATGTGTAAGGTAGGACATGCCTTGGTGTGTGTAGCATGTCCTGGTAGTGAATTACACCCAATTTCGTTTTTCACTACTGTAAGGCTACCTGTTCCCCATAGGCTAGAATGGGCAGTTTGACTATTACAGTCTATAGTCCTAACTGACCCCAGGAACATGGTAGAAAAACGAATTTAGTATGCCTGAGCTCAGAATATTAAAATACATCTTTTAGTGAAGTTTATTTTTATATTCTGTGTTTGAAAATACCACTTTTAGAAAGTAGGTATTTTCTTGCCTAAGCCTTCCAGTGTGCTCTGCTGTTATGTGTATTGGCTGTCTGGTTTTGGAGGGACAGGGCAGGCTGAGTCAGACCTGGGTTGAATAGAGAGATCTGCATTTAGAGTATGGGGAGGGGTGGCTCCTTGACCTGAATAGGGCTGTGCCTGGCAAGGTGAATGCTGGCTCCACCTCCTACTGTGCGTCTGATGGCAGACCCCTCTTTCTGAAAGGAAGGATGCAGCCTGGTAAACAAAGTGCTCCAGGACTGAACAGAACTGGTTCTGGCTAGGCTCAGGGACTTGTAGCTTTGAGAACAAAGACTTTTGGGGTATAAATATCTGTGCTGGAACCCCTACAATTGGTATTGCTCCTGGATGTCAAGACGAACCTCTGTCCGTGTAACTGAAGGAATCTGCAGGAGGTGACTATCCTTGTGCTTGTGTGCTGTTTCTTGGATTGGCCTGCAGTGGTTACCATTGGACTTGGAAGAAGAGGGAAAAGGACTTTTGAGAGAACTTTTATCAATCTTGCTAAAGCAATCACCCAAGGGCTAGGAGAGAGCTAGCCTCCTGTTGAAGTCTCAGGCACATCAGACTTCACCACCAGCCTCCTGATTCCTCCCAGCGAGGATTTCTAACTGCAGGTGAGGCTCCTGTGAGTTCCAGGGCCTCTAGTTCTACTACAGAGAAGTGAGTGCTGAAATCGTCGCTAACGCACGTTTGCGAGCCGCCGCAGCCGAGAGCGCCCGAAAAATCATTGCGCTGCTGCCGCCGAGTGCTCGCAAGCAAAGATTGAGTCATTGCACCGAGATCATCGCTTCACGACATCGCAGCGCGGATGGCGAGCGTCCGCCATTTTCATCGCATCAGGATCGTCGCTCCCTCGCGGAGCGCCATTTCTTCGCATCGCAACCCGATCGCACACGCAACAAGATCGTCGCCTTGCCTCCTCCCTTGCGGCAGGGAGTCATCGCATCAACGGTCTAGCATGCAGAAGTTTGTCGCATCGTCTCTACACGCATCAGCAGATTGGCGCATCATCCTCCCTCGCGGCAAGGATTTAACGCATTGCCGGCCTCGCGTGCAGAAATTCATCGCTACAGCTTCTTTGCAACAATTTGTTGATTTTGCTACAAAATCCAGGTACTTTGTAGGTAAAAGGGTCGCAGAGACCACTGCTTTGAACTGAACTCCTCTTTGCGCACTTGAACTATTGTTGCAGCATTCCAAGAGTAATCCTATTTTACAGTATTGTGGCTTTTTATCGTTATTGGTCTTGTGTTAAGTCTATATATAAAGATACTTATTTTTGATAACTACTTGTGTGGTGTCCCTTTGTAGTGTTCCTCACTGTGTTACTGTGTATGGTCATAAATGCTTCACACACTGCCTCTTAGATAAGCCTAACTGCTCGTGCTACGTTACCACAGGGTTGAGTAGGGGTTATCAAAGGGTGGAACCCTCTCACTCTGACTTAGGAAGAAGGGTCCCTACTTGGACAGTGGCCAGCCATTGCCAACTAGAGACCCCCATTTCTAACATTGGTGGTCAGCGGTGAGGATCTGGACTTGCATTTATGATCGCATACAGTAAATATAGTGTACACTACTAGTGAGTGCAGACCATAACGCAACCACATACGTTTTGAGGTTTTTTCTGATTCTATTTTTGATTAATATTGCCAGTTATTGCTACAATGGGTCTTGCTGAAATGAGACCTACCTTTTATATAGATGATCTGTTGACCTACAGTCTAGACGAGCTAAGGGGGTTCTGTGAGGAGAGGGGCTTAGCAGTGAGTAGGAAGGAGACTCAGCTATCCCTGCAGACATCCCTGAGACTTTGGCAACAAGACAGATGGAGATTCTTGGAGTCCCAGTACACCTACCAAGAGGGTAGTTGGTCTGAGGGTGGCTCTGGAGAGTCTGAAGAGGAGGAAGAAAGTGTTATGGAATATCTCATAGATAGGGAGTTCCTTGCTGAGTCTAGTGCCTATGGTAGTGCCCGATTCCCCTCATGGTCCGCAGAGGAGTTGGTGGACAGGCGGGAGGGTCCCATAGGTAGGGAGTCCCTTGCTGGGTCTAGTGCACAGGGTAGTGCCCAATTCCCTTCATGGTCCCCAGAGGAGTTGGACAGACAGAGGGAGAGGGAGCACCAGCTGGATTTAGAGAGGCTCCAAATAGAGATTGCCCAGCTGGAGGCACACCTAGTGCAGATAGCAGGAAAGGAGAAGTTTGCTTCGGAGGGTAGATTATCCCCTGAGCGCAGTTTTAATTGTCTGGATTCACCAGTGAGGGTGGGGTCCAGTGGTGGCAGCAAAATTGAGGTATATAGTGATGACAGTGTAGTACACCCACCCAGAGATGTGGTACCTGACTTGAAGGAGGGGGTTGATCTACACCAGGGGATTCAAGGATATGAGGTAGCTCCATTGATGTGCAGTGTCCCTGAGGTGGATTGGCGAACTAGCGCGGGGGCCCATAGTCCTAGTGAAGGGAGGGATACTCTACCGACTCTGGATGAGAGGTGCAGGGAGAGGGGTTCCCCCGTGGTTGAAGTCCTGGTGTATGAGTGTGAGGACCGCCCAGAAGAGTGTGGGTTGAGTGATAGAGACAGTCAGTTAATGTCTCGCCCATTTCAGGAGAGTGGTGCGGGAGTACGTGTGTGAGGCACTGGATTGTGAGGTGAAGGTTAGCACCTGCGTGGAACTGTGTAATCCAATTGTGGGAGAGCATATTGTGAGTTCCTATTTTCCAGAACTAAACCAACACCTGTTAGAGTGCGAGTTCTCTGATCCTAGGGAACTTGCACAGGAGGCAGACCTCTGGGTGAGTACCAGAGGCTCTGTAGAGGCAGTGGGGAATGACCCTAAGAGGAGTGGTTCAGATGTCTTCCAACCCAGAGTGGTGAGAGAGGTTCGGAGTGATACAGCTCGGTCCCCATGTTGTGAGGAGGTTGTAGGGCCTCACATCCTGTCTCGTGGGAGCAGGAGTGAGACTGGGATAGGTCCCGAAGTGCCCCAACCTCAGTCTCCAGGACTGGATGGTTCCATGAGGGAACACCAGGTTGGGAGCCTACTCTGTCCGGATGGACCGTCCGTAGTGGGGGGTCTCCCCGTGTTAGGTGAGCTGGGAGTGCCTGTAGTCAGGCCTCCATCAGTTCTTGTGTCTGGCAGTGCCACTCCTAGGGGGAGGGTACAGAAGTCCAGCCTGAGGGGTGAAAGGGGGAAGGAGTCCCCAGTGGGAGAACCAGTGGGTCAGGGGCCAGTCAGAAGGGCTGAGCCCCATAGGAGTGACCATGGGGACACCACTTCTGTCCTGGGGGATCTTTGCGCACTGTCAGGTGGACAGGGGTCAGGAGATCTGCACCAGGCAGACTGTCACGCAACACAGGGGTTCTGCGTTACCCTTGGGGAGGGTAGTTGTACTCCCCAGGAAGTCCTGGTTGGCCAGGCAGTTGTTCAGCCGCAGGGGTTGGTCCCTGGGTTGGTAAGTCAGGTCCAGGTGTTGTCTGACCTGGAGGGAGGGACAACTGTAAGCAGTGTCCCGACCATTTTTTTTTTTAAGAGCACCACTCCAGGTGGGAGGGTGCAGTATGCTGGAAGGGGGTGCAGAGGGAGGGAGTCCTCGCCTCTGACCCCAGTGCAACCTGAGGGTTTTTTCAGGTTGGTAGATCAGTTGCAGGGTCCAGGCCCTGAACTGGTGGAGGGGTGTGTTTCCCGTGAGGGGGGCCTGTGTGCTTCCCAGGAAGTCCTGGTGTGCCAGGCAGACTGTCGCACAACTCTAGAGGAATGTACTTTCCTTGGGGGAATTGGTGTACTCCCCAGAAGTCCTGGGTTGCCAGGCACAGGTCCAGCCTAAGGGTACAGACCATGGGTTAGGGGGCCAGGTTCAGGGTGTCCCCCCTGACCTGGAGGAAGGGTCAACTGCTAACAGTGCCCCTACTGGTTTGTGTTATGGGGGCACCTCTCCAGGTGGGAGGGTGCAGGGCCCCAGTAAAGGGGGCGGGGAGAGGGCAGCCTCACCCCTGACCTCCGCCCAGTCTAAGGGTACAGACCCTATGCTGGGATACCAGTTGCAGGATAGAACCCCTGAACTGGTGGGCGAGTTGTGCAGGACACCTGCCACAGGTGCCCTGACAATTCTGGAAAAGGGTACCGCTCCAGGTGGGAGGGTACCGAGCCCCAAAGAGGAGGGCCGGGTGTGGGAGAGCCCACCCCAGTCTCGGGCCCAGCCGCTGGGTACAAGCCCAGGGCTGGTGGGTCAGTGTCAGGGTGCCTTGCCTGACCTGACCTGACAGGAGGGAGAGTGGACAAAAGGTGCCAAGCACCTGGGGTTACTGCCCCCCACTCTCTGATGCCACAAAGCTTTGAGAAGCCTGAGAGGTATAAGGCCTGGGTCTCATCACTGACTATTGTCAGTGGCTACTGTGGCTTGTTGTCTATCTGTTGGGACACACCTGGGGGCCAGTTAAGGTTAGGTGCTGCCCGGGTGGTGTCCACAGGTGAGGGGAAGAGTTCCCCATGGGTTGTCTTAGTGGGCCCTGAGAGTGTGGACAGAGGGATCCACCAGGGTTCAGATTGGCGTAGAACTGGAATATGCCCCTGCAGTTGCGGGCCAGTTCCGTGTTATATCGCCCAAAGCAGGGAATCCTATCAAGGTAGTGATTGGTCTACCCTGCGTTTTGGCTGGAAGGGGGTCGTGTTGGAAATGGCCCTTTTTGCAGGGTCACCCCTAAACTTTTTGCCTTCCTCCTGTATTTTTTCTAACCTGCTTTTGTTGGTTTTATGACTCTGGGCACTTTATCACTGCTGATCAGTGCTAAAGTGCATATGCTCTCCCTTTGTAAATATGACTATGTGAATTGGTACATCCATGATTGGCTTATTTGGTTTATCTGTTAGTCCCTAGTAGAGTGGCCTGTGTGTGCCCAGGGCTGGTAAACCAAATGCTGCTGGTGGGCATGCTGCGCTGGTTTGCGCCACCCACAGAAGCAGCTTGTAAAGTGTGTCTCAGACCTGCCACTGCAGAGTCTGTGTGCAGTCCAGAACTGCCATCTTGGCTGTGAAGTGCACCCACTTCCCAGCCCCTGAACCTTCCCTTGGCATCATGTAAGTCACCCCTATGGTAGGGTGCATTGTATGTGTAAGGTAGGACATGCCTTGGTGTGTGTAGCATGTCCTGGTAGTGAATTACACCCAATTTCGTTTTTCACTACTGTAAGGCTACCTGTTCCCCATAGGCTAGAATGGGCAGTTTGACTATTACAGTCTATAGTCCTAACTGACCCCAGGAACATGGTAGAAAAACGAATTTAGTATGCCTGAGCTCAGAATATTAAAATACATCTTTTAGTGAAGTTTATTTTTATATTCTGTGTTTGAAAATACCACTTTTAGAAAGTAGGTATTTTCTTGCCTAAGCCTTCCAGTGTGCTCTGCTGTTATGTGTATTGGCTGTCTGGTTTTGGAGGGACAGGGCAGGCTGAGTCAGACCTGGGTTGAATAGAGAGTCCTGCATTTAGAGTATGGGGAGGGGTGGCTCCTTGACCTGAATAGGGCTGTGCCTGGCAAGGTGAATGCTGGCTCCACCTCCTACTGTGCGTCTGATGGCAGACCCCCTCTTTCTGAAAGGAAGGATGCAGCCTGGTAAACAAAGTGCTCCAGGACTGAACAGAACTGGTTCTGGCTAGGCTCAGGGACTTGTAGCTTTGAGAACAAATACTTTTGGGGTATAAATATCTGTGCTGGAACCCCTACAATTGGTATTGCTCCTGGATGTCAAGACGAACCTCTGTCCGTGTAACTGAAGGAATCTGCAGGAGGTGACTATAATTGTGCTTGTGTGCTGTTTCTTGGATTGGCCTGCAGTGGTTACCATTGGACTTGGAAGAAGAGGGAAAAGGACTTTTGAGAGAACTTTTATCAATCTTGCTAAAGCAATCACCCAAGGGCTAGGAGAGAGCTAGCCTCCTGTTGAAGTCTCAGGCACATCAGACTTCACCACCAGCCTCCTGATTCCTCCCAGCGAGGATTTCTATCTGCAGGTGAGGCTCCTGTGAGTTCCAGGGCCTCTAGTTCTACTACAGAGAAGAGAGTGCTGAAATCGTTGCTAACGCACGTTTGCGAGCCGCCGCAGCCGAGAGCGCCCGAAAAATCATCGCGCTGCTGCCGCCGATTGCTCGCAACCAAAGATTGAGTCATTGCACCGAGATCATCGCTTCACGACATCGCAGCGCGGACGTCGAGCGTCCGCCATTTTCATCGCATCGCATCAGGATCGTCGCTCCCTCGCGGAGCGCCATTTCTTCGCATCGCAACACGATCGCACACGCAACAAGATCGTCGCCTCGCCTCCTCCCTTGCGGCAGGGAGTCATCGCATCAACCGTCTAGCGTGCAGAAGTTTGTCGCATCGTCTCTACACGCATCAGCAGATCGGCGCAACATCCTCCCTCGCGGCAAGGATTTAACGCATCGCCGGCCTCGCGTGCAGAAATTCATCGCTACAGCTTCTTTGCGACAATTTGTTGATTTTGCTACGAAATCCAGGTACTTTGTAGGTAAAAGGGTCGCAGAGACCACTGCTTTGAACTGAACTCCTCTTTGCGCACTTGAACTATTGTTGCAGCATTCCAAGAGTAATCCTATTTTACAGTATTGTGGCTTTTTATCGTTATTGGTCTTGTGTTAAGTCTATATATAAAGATACTTATTTTTGATAACTACTTGTGTGGTGTCCCTTTGTAGTGTTCCTCACTGTGTTACTGTGTATGGTCATAAATGCTTCACACACTGCCTCTGAGATAAGCCTAACTGCTCGTGCTACGTTACCACAGGGTTGAGCAGGGGTTATCAAAGGGTGGAACCCTCTCACTCTGACTTAGGAAGAAGGGTCCCTACTTGGACAGTGGCCAGCCATTGCCAACTAGAGACCCCCATTTCTAACAGTACTTATTTAGGAAAACTTACTGTAGCAACATATAACTTATATATAACTTTTCATATTATAAAACGACAGTTAAATTTCAACCCTTCCCCCATTCTGCTTAATCCTAGTTTCCATAGTAATACTTTTTGCAAAATTGAACTCTACCAGAAGGTCACAAGTTCACCATATTTTCAAGTTCAGCACAGTGGTTTACTAAAGCAAATAGCAGGTGTGGTTGATTTTTGCAACATATTAGCTTATCCTATCTACCGTACCTTTCGAACATTTTTCTATAACGAATCAGAAACATGCTTCTTGAGCAAAATAACATGCAAACTATTTTGAGTGCACAATATTAATAAGCAGCCAATCACTTATCGGCTTTTTAAAAAACCGCATCTTCTCCACCATTTTAGATACCTCTCATTCTACCAACTGACTACCTGAGCCACAGACATCTTTTTATTCCTTCCAGACATCCCTTCAAGATGCTTACAGTATGGATTGTAGGCCACAGCTATGTTTTCTGGTGCAAAAGGTATGCTGAACACAGAGGTATTGACAAAGACCTAGGTTTGCAAAATGTGGATATTAAATGGTTTGCACAGAGTGGCACCAATTGATCCCTTGGGTTAAAACCTTTTTGCATCTCCAACCCTCTGACCTCATGATTGTGCACTGTGGTGGCATCGACCTAGGCACATGGACTGGGGTAGGGATGGAAATGCTAATGGAGGATACCTTTGGACAATTGATGTTGCTTTTGCATCAAACTGTCTTTGTATATTCTAATATATGCCAAAGACAAAAATGGAAGTGGTTGAATCAATTCTGTCCACAGATTGAGAAAGCTAGGAAGAATGTCAATAAAGCTGTTTCTGCTTACCTCAAAGATCATAGGATGGGCTCCATCTACAACAACAATCTACGTTTTGATATGGATGACATCTACAGAAGTGATGGAGTTCACTTCACAGATGAAGGAAACAGAGTTTCTCTCAAAAACCTCAAGCTGTGCATCCACACTTACATGTAGCTCAAACAGAGTCATAATGAACACAACGGCTCTTTTTAGAGCCAACCTATAACCCGGGGACAAGAATGGCTCATGAAGGGGGTCCGCGCGGCTCCCCCCATCAAGTTTAAAGCCCCGGGGAGGTGGTGGTCCCCGGGGCTGCAGGGGGGCCGTGTGCCCCCCCCCACATATTATTAACAAAGCCCCGGGGAGGTGGCGGTCCCCGGGGCTGCAGGGCCCCCGCGGGCCCCTGCATAATAATCATGCATTGCCCCCGGGACCTGGCCCACCCGGTCGACTTAAAAGAAACAAAGTGCAGGAGACCGTGCTTTGTTTTTTAAAATATTTTCAGCAGGTTTTGCTCTCCCTACGCATGTGTGAATCCCGCCAAAAATATATAATAAAATTCTTTTTTGGACCATGCCTAGAGGGTCAGGGTGTTTCTACCCTGCCCCCTTTTCTTGTTTTTTTAATGTTTTTTTTACCTTTTTGCTCCTGACTCGGTTCAACCGAATAACAAGATGGCTGCCAACACATTCTGGTTTGAAGTGTTGACAGCCAATCAGAGTCAACCTCATGCTCGGGAGGGTTCGCGGCTCCACCGCGCCCACCAGATACTAATATTTTTTTTAATATGACTTTCTCAGGAACTATTGAAAGGATTTACACAATTTAACAAAAAGAGTGCTTTCTGAACCAAGAGCTACCTTTTTGCCAAATTTGGTGTAATTCCGTTCAGCAGTTCCGGCTATAGCCGTGTCTAAAGTTTCCTATGGAAATTAACATGGAGAAAACAAGTTTTGGGACCCCCCTTTTTTCTCGACCTCCGCTTGACCAATCACCCGAAAACTTTAAAGACAGGAGGTCACCGGAGAGCCCCATTAGTTTTGAAACTTTCGTGAAGATTCGTCAAATGGCGCCAAAGATATTGGCAAAACTAAAAAACTTTTCCTATGGAAACTAGGTCCTGTAAGCTTTGACCGGATACAAATCCACTCCAGTCACGACAAACCACAGTACCGCGGCTCCAGTGTTACAGTGTGTTTATTAGCACAACATCTCAACGCATTTCGGAGCCTTCCGCTACTTGATCACGAGTCTCCGTAACGCTCCAAAACGCGTTGAGACTAATAAACACGCTGTAACACTGGAGCCGTGGTACTGTGGTTTGTCGTGACTGGAGTGGATTTGTATCCGGTCGAAGCTTACAGGTATTTGTGGATATATGGGGCTCACTACCCCGCCTCACTGTAACAAGTGGCTTGGGCTAAGCGAATGGTAAAAGTTGGAATATATAGCCACTGTCAGTAGCCACAGGCTTCTGCTTACCCTGAATAAATTGTATGAATATATAAATATAAATATATATATATATATATATATATATATATCACTGCTTTCCGCGTTGAACTGAAAGGTTCTTCCCTGCAACAACGGACACGGACCAAATAGATAAGTGCAATTATATTTATTTAAACCTCAATGTCGCCATAACGTTTCGGCTCGTCCGAGCCTTTTCAAATGACATTGTATTTTTACTTAACTTCTGCTTTTAAAGTGACGAGTGCAATTAACCAACAATCACGTGCAAAAGGTGCCCATAGACATAGAAAAATTTGTAGTTCATTGACAATTCATGAGTAAAGTTAAAAAACCAACCGCTAGTTAAAACATTAATATATCTTAATATCAATATAAAATGTATAAAAGGACATGAGGATAAAAACAGCAGTAAAAATAATATCACATTTGCAAAAAAGATATTAGTGCATAAACATGCTAACCTGCCGCCAAAATCTAATTGAAATAATATTAGCATAAATGCATTGAATTTATTAAATCCGTCTCACTCCATAAAAGCAAGATTTATTTGTCCACAACTGGGAATCCCAAAATTTATTAAAAAGGACCCGCGTTGACTCACTAATGGTTTTAAACTATTATCATGATATTCTCATGCATGTTAGGAGACACCAATTAAAACAATTGATTGTTGTGTTTCGGGTTAAATCCCATTTCCTAACGCCACATGCATGTAGTAATATTTTAATATGTCAATGAAATCCACAAATGTGCATAAGAAATACCCTCCGTGATGAAATTGACCTAAACTATGTGTCTGTTAAAATCAGGAAATAAAAAGTGCAACGATAGTTACTGTATTAATTGACCCTTATCGTAGTTACAGAGCAACCTGCGGTAGATTTTAAGGAATTAGATCTATTTCTGGGTTTCAATTGGTGGTTAATACTATTGCATCACCTATCTTCAATGTTATCAAGATTTGTCTTGTAAGACTATATGGAATAATATATATGATACAACCCCAATAACTTCCCCCAAATCCATTCTCTATATTTTAGCCTTTATATAATGTAAATTCCTGTCCTACTGATGCACCGTTATGAACAGGTTTGAAATTGTCACACTTCTTTGCATATCAATATGTAAATAGATATAAATATATAAATATACATTCATAAATATAAAAATGCATAACAACCAAATATAAAATACATTATCACTGTACATAAAAGACCCAGTGTAAAAATTTAAAAAGGTAATATAGAGTAGAAAAAGTGTAGAGGTTAAAAGGAGCTGCCATCATATAAAAATTAAATACCATAAACATTCGATCCGAAAACTGATACAATATACACGTAGTCATCTACCCCAAACATGTGTGCAAATCCTCCGTGGCGTTCAATCCCCCTGGGGTTTTGGAATCAAACTGGAGAATGTATCTTGTCTCTAATCTACGCAGTTTAGATTCCCTATCTCCTCCCCTTCTACTTGGTGGGATTGCATCCACTACGTAGTACTTGAGACCCTCATTATTACTGTTGTGATACTCCCTAAAGTGTCGCGCCACAGGATATGTGTTATCTTGGTTAGATATAGCACGTAGATGTTGCAGAATACGTTTATTAACAGATAGCTTAGTGCTATCTATGTACAGAGACTCACACGGACATTTCAGTACATATACTGCATATTCTGTTTTACAAGTTAGGAGTTTCTGGATCCTATATTCCTTATCACTGAAGGGGGTTTTGTATGTTTTTGTATTAATCCCATGGAGACAAGCCTTACAGGATTTGCACTTGTAAAACCCTTTATTGGTCTGTAACCAATTGGATTTATCAATGGTTTCCGGACTAGTGTTCACAAGGCAATCTCTCATTGAGGGGGCACTGCTGTGCGTAATGGACACCCTACGTGGCAAAGTGGGTCCAATTACTGGGTCATTTAGAATTATCGGCCAATTCTTGTTTAAAATTCTATGAAGGCTAGAATGTTGCCTGCTATATCCCATGATAATTCTGAATTGATGGGTATCCCCCTCTTCTTCATGTTTTTCAATCCATCCTTCTTGAAATGTTGTATGGTCCACCTCCCCCTTGTCTTTTAGGAGTTCTTCCCTGTTGTACCTCATAGATTTAATAATGGCACTATTGATGATATTATCCGAGTATCCCCTCTCACGGAATCTCTGTTTGCTACTGACCTGTGCCGCCTTCAGATCCTGATCGTTGCTACAGATACGTCTGAGGCGTAGCATCTCCCCATATGGGATGCTATTAATGAGGTATGCAGGGTGTGCACTACTTGCATGTAATGTGGAATTACCAGAGGTGTCCTTTCTATAGAGCCTAGTCTCAATCTGGTTATTGGATATAAATACCTCAGTATCTAAAAAAGTAATAGATGTTTGGCTCATTGTTATCGTAAAATGGAGGTTCAGATCATTGTTATTGATTTCAGTCACAAATTCATCTGCCTGCTGTTTGGTACCATCCCACACTATAAACAGATCATCAATATATCGCAACCATATAACCACATTATCTTCAAGGATTTTGCCAAAGTTGCGTTTGAGGACCCTTTCCTCCCAGCTGCCCATATGCAGACAGGCATAGCTGGGAGAAAAACTGGCCCCCATGGCCACACCCCTTATCTGTTGATATATGAGATTATTGAACATAAAATTGTTGTTCTTTAAACAATGTTCTAACATTTCAATCAACATGTCAGTGTGATCCTTAAAATGTGGTGGTCTTTTTGAAAGATAATATTGTATTGCTTGTATGCCGTCACAGTGTCTGATACTGGTGTAAAGGGATGTTACGTCAAGCGCTCTGATCTTACGTAAAAAGTCCCCTGTATCCTGTACATATGACTTTAAAGATTTAACAAAATCCTGTAAAAAATAATCTATGTACACTGACATCTTTTCCAAACTTCCATCCCTGGCGGATATAATTGGCCTTCCAGGCGGTTTATTGATGTTCTTATGGATTTTGGGGATAAAATAAATGGAAGGGATTACCGGATTGTCCTTTTTCAAATATTTATATTCATCATCCGTAATCAATAGTTTATTCTTCCACATTAACAGTTTTTTATGATAATCATTGTAGGCTTCTTTCATAGCTGCCAGCGTGTTACGTATATAACATTCCCTGTCATTAAGCTGTGCATAAGCCTCCTTATCGTATTCCTCCCGTCTCATCAGTACGATATTTCCTCCTTTGTCACTGCTCCTTATAATCAAATTTTTCTCCGATTTCAACTTCCTAATGAGGGCCTCATACTGTTGATTTTGTGTGTTATACTTGCTCCTCTTCTTTACGGTATCTTTATTTAATTTTTTGATTTGCGCCGTGACATTTTCGTGAAAAACATCCAATGAATCCCGAGGTGTAATTGGATTGAATGTAGACACTGGTTTGAAAGGAGTCAATGGTTTGGCTACATCTGTGCTTATGACACCATGACTTGACCAGCTTTGTGTGCTGTAACCTGCGCCTTCTGTCTCCCATAATTCTTGCATCTCCGTAAGAATGGAAATATCTGATTGTGTTGAGCCACTGGTCTCCCCTTTGTCATACGTCTTGGAATGTTTTTTGTTGAGCGTATGAAATTTCCTTAATTTTAATTTCCTTACTGCTTTGTAGATGTCGAGCCTGGTGGAAGCATAGTCGAAATCGCACCCAGGGGAAAAAGATAAACCCAATCTTAAAATGTTTTCCTCTTTTTCCGTTAATTTTACCTGCGTTAAGTTTACAATTGTTTTGTTATTTACTTCTTTGCCCACTGGCCCCTTCCCCTCTTTTTGTAGTAATTCTGAGCGCCTCCTGCTTTTTTGTGTTCTTTTTGTTATATATATATATGTTCCTCATACTGTCGATGCCCATCCAGGGCAGGATTAAGGACAGGGGGACATAATTCAAAGGAATGAGCCCCATATGGGTTGCTATCTATATATGTACAGGTGCATGAGCGCACAATGGCCCATTCAGGGCATGATTATTGTTTCTTAGGGTTAAGATCTGTATTTACAGATGGATTGAAAATGCAGTATTAATTGTGTCTACATTATGCAATTGTGAAATCTTGTTTTAATGTTATTCACCCTTTGAATTGCGTGCATATGGTACCCTTTGTATTTGACATGAATTATGTATTATGGGCTCTATGACAGGACTAAGATGGCGTAACCATTAGTGGTGGTATTCTTCACCCGGTCCTTTGAGGGTTAGTCCTTTGTTAGTGTTGCCATTTGGGTACGTGCAGGATGACGTTTAAAAATGGTGGTGAGTGGCGTTCGCGGCTAACATCGACAAAGGCTGTTGCCGAAACGCGTCTGTGCCTGTGGTCCGTAATAAATTATCAGAACCTGCCCCCGTGAGTGCTGTCTTCCTTGAAAATTGCTTGGAGGAGTTTTGAGCGGAATTGGTATGCGGGAGCACCCCCGCATGACCGGCACCCGTCCGCGAGTGCATCGAGCTGGTGCGATAGTGGAGCGGTAAATATATATATATTATCTACTGGCGGTCGCCAGTAGATAGTTATAGTTAGGACCTATTATCCATAGGAAATCCGCGACATTCTATTTGAAATAACGTTGGCGCCGGTTGACGAATCTTCGCGAAAGTTTCCAACTTGTTGGGGCGCTCCGCTCCGCTCCTACCCTGAAAGTCTCGGGTTGATTCGTCAAGCGGGGGCCGAGAAAAAAGGGGGGTCCCAAAACGCGTTTCCCCATTCATTTTTCCATAGGAACCTTTAGTCGCAGCTACAGCCCGAACTGCTGAACGGAATTACACCAAATTTGGCAAAGAGGTAGCCCTTGGTTCAGACTGGTGCCTTTTGCTTAAATGGTGTAAATCCGTTCAGTAGTTCCTGAGAAATTCACAAGTAAAGTCACATATATATCTATGGCCGAGTAGAGTCCGCGTACCCTCCCGATCACGAGCTGCATGCTAATTGGCTGTCAGCTGGCTGTCAACATTCCGATTCAGGAAGTGTTGGCAGTCATTTTGTCCCTCGGTAGAACCGAGGGACAGAAACAATGCGCAAAGCGCACAAAGGGGGCAGGGTAGAAACACCTTAACCCCCTAGGCCTGCTCAGGGGGTCCCACAAGGTCCCCCTGGGCAAAAAAAAGCATTTTTTTTTTTAAATCGGCAGAATGCGCTCAGGGTGCGCGGATCCTGCCGGAAAAAAAAAAAAATCGAGCGCGGTCTCCCGCGCTTCGATGTTAATTGCCCCCGGGTGGGCCAAGTCCCGGGGGCATGGTGGGGGGTTAAATTTATGTATGGGGGCCTCTAAGGGCCCCTAAGCCCCGGGGACCACCAACCCCGGGGCTTTAACAAAATGGTGCGGGAGGGCTCTTTGCCCTCCCGCTGCCCCGGGACCGCCACCTCCCGGGGCTTCTGTTTTATTTTTTTAACCTTTGTGGGGGCTCCAGCCCCCACACGCCCGGGGACCGCCACCTCCCCGGGGCACTAAAAATTTAAAATGGGGGTCCGTTTTGGACCCTCGAAGCCCGGGGACCACCACCTCCCCGGGGCTTTGAAAATGTGGGGAGGAGGGCCGCGCGGCCCCCTCCTGGAGCCAGTGATGGCCCTGGGGACCGCCACCCCCAGGGCCGGCTCCTGCAGTGTCCCGGGTGCCTACCCCGGGACACTGCTGTTTGCAATGACAGGACGGGAGCCTCGCGGCTCCCGTCCTGTCATTGCAAACTGCTTTGGATATTGGAAGCTTCCAATATCCAAAGCTGATTGCTTTTCCACATGGGGAGCAGCATGTTAGCTGCTCCCCATGTGGAAAAGCAATGCCGGCTCCCAAGGGACGCGGGAGCCGGCGGGACTGTGGGGGATTGGGGACCCCCCACAGTCCCCAACCAGAGGCCAGGCCCCGGGGATGGGGTCCCTGGGGCCATAAGTGGCCAGGGAGGGGGCCACGAAGCCCCCTCCCCAAATTTAAAAACGAAAAGAAAGTGCAAGGCCGGCCCCGGGGATGGGGTCCCCGGGGCCTTAAATGGCCTGAGGAGGGGGCCACGCAGCCCCCTCCAAATAAAAAAATCTAAAAATCGAGGCCATGCCCCGGGGATGGGGTCCCGGGGCCAATACAGGCCCAGGGAAGGGGGGCCAGTGATGTCACTGACCATGTCATGAGTGATGTAATATGTGACGTCATCAGCAGTGCATTGCGGGGGCGCGAGTTATAGTTACCTGAACTAACTATAACGGGGGAATTTCACGGGTTTTGTACGAGTGCAATGTCCAACTAACTATAACTGTCCCTAAAACCTTATGGTTTTTTCAGTGAATTTCAAAGGTTTTTTAAATGCTAATTTCTAACTATAACGTGCCTGAAACCTATGGTTTTTTCAGTGAATTTCAAAGGTTTTTTAAATGCTAATTCCTAACTATAACGTGTCTGAAACCTATGGTTTTTTCAGTGAATTTTATATATATATATATATATATATATATATATATATATATATATATATATATATATATATATATATTTATATACAATTTACAATCCTTTTCGCCTTCACCAACAGATCGAGAGCAGATCGAGAGCAGACACCTTGTGCAGTTAAAATTATGCATAATTTGCCTTCCGCCATAATGTGCTTCGGACGACTACAGTGGCCTTGGACACATGACATGTACGCATAGTATGTCATTTTTATGTGTTTCAATTCCTAAAAAGAGAACAAGAGTCGTGCTCTATTTCATGCATAGGCACAAACATCTAACTTTCTCCAAACGCTCCAATTTCCTACATTTACTCATTGATGAATAGTTGTTTACAATTTTTCTAAGCTGTCAATATTAAATATTTGTTTCACATTTTACAAATTCAATAATGCCTTGAATCTATCATTACCAACTTCGAGATAAAATTTTCAGCATTGCAAGTCAGGACAACAATTTTTGTTGTTGTTTTGGTATTACATAACATTTCAAATAATGCCCCAGTGAGCAAATATTTAATCACTACCATTTTTGTCTAACCCATACTCTGCTGATGAACATGGCTGTAGGCTTGTGCATTCTAACTGCCTATGGCATTTGATCACTTGATTTCATTGCATTACACATTGAGCCCCAGTGGGCTATTACTGAATCGATGATATCTCATTAGCACTACCTCAATGTTGCAATATCCAGTGACTAGCATTATTCAATTCCAAACTTACAGTAATTTCATGTTTATACCCTTCCTGGGTGATCCTATAATATCAGACATTATCTTATTATCCTTCCTGGGTGATCCTATAATATAACTCATTATCTTAGAGGATACACTTAAGAATGTGTGAGTAAAAGAAGAAAAAAAGAAAAAAGAAAGAAAACAAAATTATAAAAGAAAGACCAAGAAACAGATAAAGTTACATTTGATGCCTGAAAGACAAAATCAGCCACGATCTCACTCGTATTGGTAATTATACAGTCATGATCTTCCATAGATTAGAGACAGGAATGCAATTCTTCATCATAGTTTAGAGCATTAGGCACTTTACAATCTAGATTGATTACGTACCTTGTCTCAAGTTCACCAAATTCTTACCCAGTCCCCCCTCTCCCATTGACGGGTACTGCATCAATCACATAGTATCTGATTTGTTTTTTCCCATTCTGATAGTGTGTTGCAGAATGTCGTGCCACTGCATATGTTTGGTCCATATTGGTGATGGCACACGTGCTGTAGTGTTCTCTTTTGAACAACCAATGTCGTACTACCTACATATCTCAAATTGCAGGTGCACATGAGTACATACACAGCATATTGTTCTTACAGTTGTATGTACCTCTTATCTTTGATGCTTTAGTACTGAATGGTGTCATAAAGGTAGTGGTGTTCTAACCTATAGTGCATGCCCTGCATCGTGAACACTTTCTAAAACCTGCCTGAGATTGCAACCAATTCTTCTCTTTTAACATCTCCGGACTTCTGTGCACAAGGGCATCCTTTAACAAGGTGCCCCTTTGTGCGTAATCTGAGAAGATTTTGGTAAAAGCTTACCTATTACTGAATCTGATTTAAAAACATGACAACATATATATATATATATATATATATATATATATATATATATATATATATATATATATATATATATATATATATATATATTTTCACTGAAATAACCATAGGTTTCAGGGACGTTATAGTTAGTTGGACATTTCACCCGTACAAAACCAGAGAAATTCCGCTGTTATAGTTAGTTCAGCTAACTATAACTCGCGCCCCGCAATGCACTGCTGATGATGTCACATATTACATCATTCATGACATGGTCAGTGACATCACTGATGACATCACTGATGACATCACTGATGACATCATCCAGTGACTGTGTGTTTCTATAAAGTTTAAATATGTTTTATATATATGCCAAGGTGTATTTAAGAATGAGTGGGTGTATAAGTGTCTGGATGGAGGATTTAGTAGGTGCGTGACTGACTGTATAAGTGAGTGATTAAATGTGTCTTACTGAATGCATTGGTTAGTGACTAAACTGTGTGAATGTCTGTACCAGTCTGTCTGTTGTTGTGTAAGCTGCTGCATGGGTTGGTGAGTATCTACATGAGTGTCTATATGGGTTATTGATTGGTTGCCTGAGTATTTGTATGGGTGCCTGAGTGTGTGTGTGGGTGGGTGGGAGGTGTATGACTCTGTGCATAGATGTGTGAGTGGTTGATTCACTGGGTGTATGGGTTCAAGAGTGCATGTGGAAACAGCTGTATGGGTGGGTGAGTGTGTGTATGGGTGTGTTGGTGAGTGAATGGATGTCTCAGTGGTACATGTCCAAGTAACTACATATGTAAAACGCAGTGTATGTGAGAGTTGGAGTATATAAATGACTATACATGCAAATCAGTGATTGTGAGAGTGGCTGTATGGATGAGTGTGTACTTGTATCAGTGATTGTATAAGAGATTAAGTATGCGTTAGTATCTGTATGAATAAGTGAGGTGGTGTGTGTATAACTGTATAGGTGAGTAAATGGAAGTGTGATTGATACTTTGCATGACTGACTAGGTGTGTGAGTAACTCTGGATGAGTGGCGGTGTCTGAGTGTCTGTATAGGTGTATGAGTGCATATGATAGTGTTGTATTGATGAGTGATTGCATGTATGAGTGACTGTATGGGTGAATGAGTGGATTTGTGTGTAGACCTAGGAATCAGTATGTAGTCTCTGCATTGCCCACAAAGCGATCTACAGCAAAGCCCCGGCCTACATTAAGGAACGCCTGAAGAACTATGTTCCGGGCCGTATGCTGCGGTCTTCAGAAGCCTGCCGCCTGGCTACCCCAAGATGCAACACCGCATCCAAAGGGGGCAGAGCCATTTCCGTCCTGCTTCCGCAACTTTGGAACCAATTGCCAGACTACTTGCACAAGGAATCGGCTCTCCTCCCATTCAGGAAACAACTTAAAACATTCCTGTTCAGGGAGGCCCTGGACACTGCGTAAATGTGCCTCACTGTGCAGCCATGCACCCGTTTCACGATCTCTGGCAACTCTCTCAAAAGCGCTTAGAGGCCCGTCGGTGATTAGCGCTATATAAAAATCAATTAACATTAACATTAGTAACTGGTATTGGTGTGTCTATGGTTTCTTAAATGGTAGTCTGTATTTTAGAGTGGGTGTATCAAAGGTTATATTAGGGTGTGAGGAGGTACATCAGATTTTCACGTGGATGATGTCATCAGTGATGTCATTTGAGATGTCATCAGTGATGTCATCAGTGATGTCACTGACCATGTCATGAATGATGTAATATGTGACGTCATCAGCAGTGCATTGCGGGGGCGCGAGTTATAGTTAGCTGAACTAACTATAACAGCGGAATTTCTCTGGTCTTGTACGAGTGAAATGTCCAACTAACTATAACATCCCCCGGGGCCTGGCCTCATGGTTAGGGGCTGTGGGGGGAGCCCCAATGCCCCCACAGTTCCACCGGCTCCCCGCCTCCTGCGGGAGCCGGCATTGCTTTTGAGCAAGGGGAGCTGCTGACATGCAGCTCCCCTTGCTCAAAAGCAATTCTGCTTTGCTTCATTGAAGTGAGAGCAGGTTTCCCTGCTCTCGCTTCAAGGAAGCAAAGCAGAGTTTGCTAGGGCAGGAGCCGTGCTCCCACCCTGCCATAGCAAACAGCAGTGTCCCGGGGGTGGGCACCACAGGACACTGCAGGAGCCGGCCCTGGCGGTCCCCAGGGCCAAGGAGGGCTCCAGGAGGGAGGCCGCGCGGCCCCCCTCCCTCCATCTTCAAAGCCCCGGGGAGGTGGTGGTCCCCGGGGCATGGGGTCCGCAACGGACCCCGCATTTAAATATTTAATGCCCCGGGGAGGTGGTGGTCCCCGGGGCAGTGTGGGAAGAAGCAGGAGCCCCCCACACACTTTTTAAAAAAATGTTGTGCCCCGGGGAGGTGGCGGTCCCCGGGGCTCGGTGGGGCCCGTGAGGCCCCTGCACATTTGCATGAATGCCCCAGGGAGGTGGCGGTCCCTGGGGCAGCGTGGGGGGGTTGGGACCCCCCCATGCATTTATAAAAGAAGCCCTGGGGAGGTGGCGATCCCCGGGGCTGCGGGGACCCCCTCCGGCCCCCACAAATAAATAACTGATTGCCCCCGCAACCTGGCCCACCCGGGGTTTTTTTGAAAACGAAGAGCGGGAGCCCCCGCTTCATTGAAAAAAAAAATTCTCAGCAGGATTTGCACTCCCAGCGCGAATTCTGCCTTTTTTTTTAAATGCTTTCTTGGGCCCTGTGGGACCCCCTGAGCAGGCCTAGGGGGTCAGGGTGTTTCTACCCTGCCCGTTTTGTTGTTTTCAACCTTTTTTCCCCTTTTTCTTGTGACTCGGTTACCGAGTCACAAGATGGCTGCCAACACTTCCTGGTTTGGAATGTTGGCAGCCAATCAGAATTGAGCTCATGCTCGGGAGGGTTCGCAAACCCTCCTCGGAGCTCAGATATCGATATTTTTTCTTTTTACATTTCTCAGGAACTACTGAACGGATTTACACCATTTAACAAAAAGGGCGCAGTCTAAACCAAGCCCCCTTTTCTTGTTTTTTGACCTTTTTTTGTGTGACTTGGTTCTACCGAGTCACAAGATGGCTGCCAACACTTTCTGGTTTGAAGTGTTGGCAGCCAATCAGAGTCAAGCTCGAGCTCGGGAGGGTTCGTGGATCCACCGCGGTCACCAGATATATATATGTTTTTAAATATGAATATTTCAGGAACTACTGAATGGATTTAAACAATTTAACAAAAAGAACGCTTTCTGAACCAAGAGCTACCTTTTTGCCAAATTTGGTGTAATTTCGTTCAGCAGTTCGGGCTGTAGCCTGTAATAAAGTTCCAATAGAAATTAACATTGGGGAAAAAAGTGCTTTGGGATCCCCCTTTTTTCTCGGCCCCAACTTCACGAATCACCCCGAAACTTTCAACACACAAACTGAGCGGTCCAACCCTGTTTTTTCAAAACTTTCACGAAGATTCGTCAAACGGCGCCAAAGATATTGGCAAATCAAAAACTCTTTTCCTATGGTAACTAGGTCCTAACTATAACTACCTACTGGCGACCGCCAGTAGGTAATATATATATATATTCACTGAAAAAACCATAGGTTTCAGGGACGTTATAAGAATCAATCACACTCCCATTTACTCACCTATACAGTTATACACACACCACCTCACTTATTCATACAGAGACTAACACATACTTACTGTCTTATACAATCACTGACACAAGCACACACTCATCCATACAGCCACTCTCACAATAACTCACTCTCACATATAGTCATTTATATACTCCAACACTCATATATACTGCCTTTCACATATGTAGTTACTCACACATGTACCAGTGAGACATCCATTCACTCACGAACACACCCATACACACACTCACCCACCCATACAGCCCTTCAGAGGTACACTCATGAACACATACACCCAGTGAATCACCCACTCACACACCTATGCACAGTCACACATACCCCCACCCACCCACACAGACACTCAGGCACACATACAGATAGTCAGACAACCAATCAATAACCCATATAGACACTCATGTAGCTATTCACCAACCTATGCAGACGCTTACACACCAACTGAAGACTGATACAGTCATTCACACAGTTTAGTCACTAACCCATGCATTCAGTAAGACACATTTAATCACTCACTTATACAGTCAGTGACGCACCTACTAAATCATCCATTCAGTCATACACCCACTCATTGTTCAATACACCTTGGCCTATATATATATATAAAACATATTTAAACTTTACAGAAACACACAGTCACTGGATGATGTCATCGGTGATGTCATCAGTGATGTCATTAGTGATGTCACTGACCATGTCATGAATGATTTAATATGTGACGTCATGAGCAGTGCATTGCGGGGGCATGAGTTATAGTTAGCTCAACTAACTATAACATCTGAATTTCTCTGGTTTTGTACGAGTGAAATGTCCAACTAACTATAACGTCCCTGAAACCTGTGGTTTTTTCAGTGAATTTCAGAGGTTTTTTAAATGCTAATTTCTAACTATAACGTCCCTGAAACCTATAGTCCGAGGCCACGCCCCCTTTTTACACCACTCTGCAAACGCGGCTCCTGGCGCACTGCTGCTCGGGGGATGAGGTCCTCTTGTGTCCTGAGGTCCTCAGGACACAAGAGGACCTCATCACCCCACCAGCAGTGTGCCAAGAGGCGCGTCTGCAGAGTGGTGTAAAAAGGGGCGTGGCCTCAGACCACCTCTCTGCAATCCAGCTGTGTGGCGCTTACTGGAGGTACCTGGTGGGCTAGTTGGCCCCCAGGGACCCTCAGTATTCAAGGGGACTTAATTTCCCAACTTAGAACGTGCTAGGGGGCGCGTTTGCAGAGTGGTGAAGGGAGGGGGTGGGGCCTCCAGCGAGATGCCGGTTTAAAAAAAAAAAAAATCTTTGAAGAGGGGGCTGTGTGGCCCCCCTTCTTTCAATATGTTTTGGGCCCTGGGGACCCCATCCCCCAAGGCCTGTAAAAAAATTTTTTAAACGGGATGGGGGCCGTGCTAATTTCGGCTCCGGGGAGCCCATCCCCCGGGGCCGGCCTTCTGCTTTTTTTAAAAATGTATTAAAGGGAAGGGGGGCCGAGTGGCCCGCCTCCCGGGCCCCTTCTGGCCCTGGGGACCCCTCCCCCGGGGCCGGCCCTCACATTGGGGACCGTGGGGGGAGCCCCAATGCCCTCACGGTCCCTGCCGGCTCCCCGCCTCCTGCGGGAGCCAGCATTGCTTTGGGCAAGGGAGCTGCTGACATGCAGCTCCCCTTGCCCAAAGCAGTCTGCTTTGCTTTTGGAAGCGAGAGCAGCTTTCCTGCTCTCCCTTCCAAAGCAAAGCAGGGTTTGCTATGACATGGTGGGAGCCGCCCTGTCATAGCAAACGGCAATGTCCCGGGGGTGGGCACCCCGGGACATTGCATGAGCCAGCCTTGGGGGGGTGGCGGTCCCCAGGGCCATCAAGGGCTCCATTAGGGGGACGGCGCAGCCCCCCTCCCAAGGTGAAGATAGCCCCGGGAAGGTGGTGGTCCCCGGGGCCCAGGGGTCTCCAACGGACCCCCTTATTTAAATAAACAGTTCCACGGGGAGGTGGTGGTCCCCAGGGAAGTGTGGGGGGGCTCGAGCCCCCCCACACTAATTATTTTCAAAGCCCCGGGGAGGTGGCGGTACCCGGGGCTTGGGGGGCCGCGAGGCCCCCCACCCTAATTTCAACAAAGCCCCGGGGAGGTGGGCTTCATGGTTGACAAAGGCTGATAGTACAGCCCAAACGCGTTCCAGTCAAAGAGTGCTGCCAGTGAATAAATGGTTACTTCCTGAAGACTTGAGTGCGGGATTTTCTCAGAGTTGTGGAGAAAAATGTCTACCTTGTATCAAGGAGGCTTGTGTGGTATTCGTCTCTACCTGCACCACCGGCGGTGAGGTGCACGCCGGCAAAGCAACAAACCCAGAGTATATACAGGCATTTGTGGATATATATATATATATATATATATATATATATATATGTATATATGTATATATATATATATATATACATATATATATATATATATATATGAACACCAACTCCTGTTCCCCTCCAGTCCCTGGATACCAACACGAGGACTCCAGTTTCAATTAAAAGAGATTCTCTTTATTTCTTTTTCGGTTTTGGTAACGCGTTTCGCCTGTGTCCACAGGCTTGCTCACACCAACCCTATATATATATATATATATATATATATATATATATATATATATATATATATATATATATATATATATATATATATATATATTTATATATTACCCACTGGCGGTCACCAGTAGGTAGTTATAGTTAGGACCCGTATTGGGACTCGCTAAATAATAATAACCTATCCATTATTAACATTTCCTCGCATTACATCACCCCCGAGGAGTGCTCAGTTCTTGAACTGGGACTATCCTTTTGCCCCACAGCCAATTTTAATTTTCCCCGGGCCCGTATTGACATTTTCTTATTTATAAGAAAACTCAAGCTCCTCAAAGTACACACACTTAAACATGGCAGAGTTACCCCGGCTGAGAGCTTGCAACGTGAACCCATGGCCAGCGATACGAACTCCCTAACTATGTCTGACATAGAAACGATTGCCACACTGAGAGAGATCGAGCAGGGAGGGATTGATTGGGCCTCTGATCGGGAACTTTTAGCCAATATGGGGTTTGAGCTTGATCGCAAATCCAGGAATGATTTTAAACCCAAATCTAGGTTTAACCCAGTGACCCTACACGATGGGATTGACACGTACCACAAAAGTGTTCTTTGTGATCTTGTGACACTGTGGGGAAAACAGAATAACTCCTTTACCAGTAATCTCACACCAGCACAAAGATTAGGCCTTCAGTCTTTACAACGGGCCGATTCTTTCGTCATTAAGCCCTCGGACAAAGGGGGCAATGTTGTCCTGTGGGATTTAGGCAAATACAGGGCGGAAGCCAGACGGCAGTTAGAGTACTCAGGGAGCTATCTGAGGTCTAATCAGGCGGAATACAACAGGACGATTGCACAGTACCATCAACTACTTGCGACATGGCATGGACAAGGAACTTTGCGACGCAATGAGTTCCAGTTCCTTATGACTAAGAAACCCATGGTCCCTGTCTTTTACATGCTCCCCAAAGTGCACAAAAGCCTAACTGATCCCCCAGGCAGACCTATTATCGCCGCTAACCAGAGCCTGCTGGAAAATTCCTCGATCTACCTTGACTATTTCCTGTGCCAATATGTGCTCAATTTACCATCGTATTGTAGGGACACTATGGACTTTCTTTCCAAAATACAAGGTATTCCATGGAAAGAATCATATGTTTTTGCCACCATTGATGTAGTGTCTCTTTACACCTGTATAGAGCATGACCTGGGCCTTGAAGCCTGTAAACATTTCTTTAGAGACAGACCGCTCACAATGTATGACCACACCATATTGCTTTTAGACATGCTTAGCTTTTGCCTACATAACATTTGTTTCCTCTTTGAGGAAACCTGGTATAAACAATACACCGGGACGGCGATGGGAAGTTGCTTCGCCCCCAGTTACGCCTGTATCTTCATGGGGTGGTGGGAGGCGGAGCACCTTTGGCATCAGGGCAATGAATGTTATACGGACAATGTTATCCTGTGGACCCGCTACATTGACGACATTTTTCTGATTTGGGATGGTCCACAGGATGTACTCCATGACTTTATTGCAGGCTTGTCTGTTAATGAGCTCAACTTGAAATTTACCAGTAAGGTGCAGACTACCACCATCGAATTCCTAGATGTACTGGTTGAGGTGAGGGATGACTGTATACATACTAGCCTGTATAGGAAAACCACCTCTGGAAACAGCGTGTTACATGCTCATAGCAATCACCCGGATGGACTCAAAAGGAGCATCCCATATGGAGAACTACTACGCGCTAAGCGTAACTGCAGCACTCCTCACGCTTATACCAGAGAAAAATTGAACATGTTTGGCCGTTTTAAAGCACGAGGCTACTCTGGCAAAACCATCAAAATAGCTATTGAGAAGGCCGCAGGGAGGGACAGAAATAGCCTTTTGGTCCCTAAGACTAGCAGCCAGAACAAACAGGAAGTGAGGCTTATCACCACTTTCTCTACTGCTTCGCAAGCCCTACACAAAATAGTCAACAAACACTGGCATTTAGTCAGGCAGGATGTTGTCATAGGCAAATTAGTCAGCCCGAGTCCACACATCACATATCGCAAGAGTAAATCCTTACAAGACACTCTGGTACATAGCCATTTAACAACCAGGGGCAGCAGCTCGGGCTCATGGCTCAAGGAACTTCCCGGCTTTCATAAGTGTGGCCGGTGTAAGGCCTGTTGCAATAGTCGCAATGTCAAAAAGTATCAACTACCAGTTGGCGGTAATGAGAAAATATTGCAATTTATCAACTGCAACACTGAATTTGTTGTGTATGTCATTGTTTGTGTGTGCGGCTTGCGTTATGTCGGCAGCACCATCTTTCCTGTGAAGAAGCGTATTCTTGAGCACCTGCGCGCAGTTAGGAACAGGGATTTGTCCTACACAGTGGCTAAGCATTGCGCATTGGAACATGGGGATGTAAGTGACATCAGTTCTAAACTTTCCTTTTTTGGAATTGACAGGATTCCACCACACCCCCGAGGAGGTGATCGGGGACAAAACCTCAGGCGCCTGGAATCGGATTGTATCATCCGTCTGCAGAGTAAGAGTCCCGGAGGCCTCAACTGCGAGGAAGACCTTCATGTTCACCTAGGGTAGAAGAGATGCTATATACAAGTGGTGCCCTTGCAACTCCTTTAGGACACTGTATATGTTGCTATCTTTCCTTAACCTTTCACTTGTTTTTGTGACAAATGGTTATTTTCATGGGGCCATATCACCATCTTGGCCTCTTAGTGACCATTCTACCTGTTATTAACATGGAGGTAAAACATCTATCCAGTGCACCATCTGCCCGTATCTGAAACCTCCGTTCCCCCCTTTTACCTTCCCCCACACCTCCCCTATCTTCAATGTGTTTCATTTCCATTTTTGGGCTGCTCCGTCCAAATTTATACACCGGCAGCACAGCCGCACTGTCACCCAGCTTCAAGCGGCTTCTTGAACTAGTGGTTTCACCCTTCCCACTCTTCCCCTGTACAGCACCCGGGGTGGGGTATCACTAGTGCTCTTTTCCTTTTCTGGTTAAGAAGGTTTTGTTTTTATTTTATCATATCTTTTCTCTATATATATTGATTATTCCCTAACTTGATCAGTGGGATCTGGCGGTCTGTATGTAAGACCATTTCATATATTATGGCCTTTAATGCCACTTGGTACTTTGACTGTGCAATTCCTTGAAAGCCACGCTAGCCTCTTGTTCTCTTTTAGATGTAAGCGCACTTGCGCAGTGAGGCTTAGTGAGAGCGCCATGAACTTTATTTGTCCGCATCCCACTATTGCTTGACTTATGATTATTGTCTTCATTATTATTTATTGAAATCTTATTTTATTTATAATTTGTTGAGCTTTCACGTGACACCGTTTGTCTTAACAGTTATGAATTATAATTCTGTTTGTTACAATTATGTGTTTTAAACGTGATCCTAGTCTGTCTTCTGATATGAACAGACCTCAGCAATGTTGTATTGTCCTTTATGTCTATGCATTCATGTTGAAGGGAAATTTCATTGTGTGAGCACTTAAATACAGCCACTTCCGGGTCAGGAAGTGACTTTGACAAAGACCGTGAGGTTGAAACGCGTCAGTCAATAAATTGTTTTTCTCTTTAACTATCCTGAGTGCGACTCTGCCTTCCGTTGATTGACTGAGGGATTCTTACACATATATATATATATATATATATATATATATATATAGTATATATATATATATATATATATATATATATATATATATATCTACTGGCGGTCGCCAGTAGATCGTTATAGTTAGGACCTATTATCCATAGGAAATCCGTAACATTCTATTCCCAATAACTTTGGCGTCGCTTGACGAATCATCGCAAAATTTTCAAAACTAGTGGGGCGCTCCGGTACGCTCCTGTCTTGAAAGTTTCGGGTGATTCATCAAGCGGGGGCCGAGAAAAAGGGGGTCCCAAAACGTGTTTTCTCCATGTTAATTCCCATAGGAAATTTTAGCCACGGTTACAGCTCGAACTGCTGAACGGAATTACACCAAATTTGGCAAAAAGGTAGCGCTTGGTTCAGAAAGCAACCTTTTTTTAAATGGTGTAAATCCGTTCAGTAGTTCCGGAGAAATTAAAAATAAGAGTGAAAAAATCAATTTCCCATAGGAAACTTTATGCAAGGCTACAGCAAAAACTGCTCAACGTAATTACACCAAATTTGGCAAAAAGGTAGTGCTTGGTTCAGAAAGCACCCTTTTTAAAAATGGTGTAAATCCGTTCAGTAGTTGCTGAGAAAATACAAAATAAAAGTTTCGATATCTATGGCCGCGGTGGATCCGCGCACCCTCCCGACCATGAGCTGCATGCTAATTGGCTGTCAACACTCCAAACCAGGAAGTGTTGACAGCCATCTTGTTCCTCGGTAGAACCGAGGAACAAGAAAGCAGTAAAACAAGTGCGCAAAACGCAAAAAGGGGGCAGGGTAGAAACACCCTGACCCCCTAGGTCTGCTCAGGGGGTCCCACAAGGACCCCCTGGGCAGAAAAAAGCATTTTTTTTTTTAAAAATCGGCGGGATGCGCTTAGGGTGCGCGGATCCCGCCGATTAAAAAAACAAAACACAAGAAACAAGTGCGCAAAACGCACAAAGGGGGCAGGGTAGAAACACCCTGACCCCCTAGGTCTGCTCAGGGGGTCCCACAAGGACCCCCTGGGCAGAAAAAAGCAAAACAAAAAAAGACCGGCATCGTACCGGAGGCCCCGCCCTCCCTGCAGCAGTCTGCAAACGCGCCCCTGGCGCGTTTTAAGAAGGGAAGTAATTCCCCTGAATACTGGGGGTCCCTGGGGCCAACTAGCCCACCAGGAACCTCCGGTATGCGCCAGGGGCTGCGTTGCAGAGAGGTGTACAGAGGCCACGCCCCTTTTACACCTCTCTGCAATGCAGCTCTGTGGCGCTTTTGGAGGTACATGGTGGGCTAGTTGGACTCCAGGGACCCTCAGTATTCAAGGGGACTTAATCCCCCAACTTAAAACGCGCCACGGGGCGCGTTTGCACAGTGGTGAAGGGAGGGGCGTGGCTTTAGGTGACATGTGTGCAAACAGGCCCCGTGGCGCGTTTTAAGATGGGGAATTAAACCCTCTTCAAACCTGAGGGTCCCTTGGGGCCAACTAGCCCACCAGGTACCTCCAGTAAGCGCCACGGAGCTGCGTTGCAGAGTGTTGTAAAAAGGGGCGTGGCCTCTGAACACCTCTCTGCAACGCAGCTCTCTGGCGCATACTGGAGGTATCTGGTGGGCCAGTTGGCCCCTAGGGACCCTCGGGATTGAGGAGGAATTAATTCTCCAACTTAAATCGCGCCACAGGGCGTGTTTGCAGACATGTCACTTCAGGCCCCACCCCCTTCCTTCACCTTTGTGCAAATATTCCTCTAAAATCAGCCGAACTACGAATTCCGATTTACTCACCTGTTATCAGGAGAGACCTCAGTGCTGCATCTTTGAGCCCAGTACTGATCCTGAAAAGTAATTTTAACCGTACTTACCAGTAACTTGAATTTCCTTCCATAGGCTAACATTGACTGGTTTCACTTGGAAATTCTTCTAAGTGTGGAGTTTTGGAACTTTATAATATTCCTCTAAAATCAGCCGAACTACGAATTCCGATTTACTCACCTGTTATCAGGCGAGACCTCAGTGCTGCATCTTTGAGCCCAGTACTGATCCTGAAAAGTAATTTTAACCGTACTTACCAGTAACTTGAATTTCCTTCCATAGGATATCATTGCCTGCTTTTTGCTGAAAAAGTTTCTAAGTGTCGATTTTTGAAACATACAAATATTCCTCTAAAATCAGCCGAACTACGAATTCCGATTTACTCACCGGTTATCAGGAGAGACCTCAGTGCTGCATCTTTGAGCCCAGTACTGATCCTGAAAAGTAATTTTAACCGTACTTACCAGTAACTTGAATTTCCTTCCATAGGCTAACATTGACTGGTTTCACTTGGAAATTCTTCTGTGTGGAGTTTTGGAACTTTATAATATTCCTCTAAAATCAGCCGAACTACGAATTCCGATTTACTCACCTGTTATCAGGAGAGAACCCAGTGCTGCATCTTTTAGCCCAGCACTGACCCTGAAAAGTAATTCTAACCATACTTACCAGTAACTTGTATTTCCTTCCATTGGAATCCATTGTCTGATTTTCAGCAGAAAAGTTTCAAAGTGTCGATTTTCACAAACTACAAATATTCCTTAAAAATCGCCTGTATGACTTAAACGCATTCTTTCAACTGTTTACAGGAGATGCACCAGTGCTGGATCCAGGATCCACCACTGAGTAAGAAAAGTAACGATGACACTACTTACCTGCTAAGTGAATTTCCTCCCATAGGATAACATTGGTGATTCTATGTGAAAAAGTTTCTAAGTGTCAACTTTTAAAATACAATAATATTCCTTAAAAATCACTACTGTAACCAAAACGCTTTTACTCAACTGTTTACAGGATATGTCCCAGGACTGAATCTAGGATCCTGTCCTGCGGTTAGAAAAGTAATCCATAAAGTAACTAATTGCATTTAACTAGAAATTCACATTGAGCTCAATGTTGCATTGTGTTTGAAATTGTGTTGCCCATTGCAACAACTGTAACTACTGTACTTAAAAGTCTATTGCCTATTTGCAAAGTATTTAAACTAAAGTAATTCATTCTGAGAAAGTATATTTTGTAATGTAATGTATAATGTAATTACAATATAATTTAAAAAATAAAATATGTAAAAAAAATAGTTTAAAAAAATGTAGTAAATCAGTATCAAAAAATAAATATAACAATTAATACATTTAAAAATTGTCATTTACAAAACCTTTGAAATTCACTGAAAAACCCATAGGTTTCAGACATGTTATAGTTAGGAATTAGCATTTAAAAAACCTTTGAAATTCACTGAAAAAACCATAGGTTTCAGGCACGTTATAGTTAGAAATTAGCATTTAAAAACCTTACAAATTCACTGAAAAAAACATAGGTTTTAGGGACAGTTATAGTTAGTTGAACATTGCACTCGTACAAAACCCGTGAAATTCCCCGTTATAGTTAGTTCAGCCAACTATAACTCGCGCCCCGCAATGCACTGCTGATGACGTCACATATTACATCACTCATGACATGGTCAGTGACATCACTGATGACATCACTGATGACATCTCAAATGACATCACTGATGACATCACTGATGACATCATCCACGTGATAATCTGATGCACCTCCTCACACCCTAATATAACCTTTGATACACTCACTCTAAATTACAGACTGCCATTCGCAAAACCATAGACACTCCAACACCAATAACTACATACCCACTCACTGATTCTTAGGTTTACACACACATCCACTCACTCACCCGTACAGTCACTCATACTTACGATCACTCAGTACAGGACTATCATATGCACTCATACTCCTATATAGACACTCAAACACCGCCACTCATCCATAGAGGTACTCACACACCTAGTCAGTCATGCAAATAATTAAACACACTGCCATTTACTCACCTATACAGTTATACACACACCAGCTCACTTACTCATACAAATACTAGCACATTCTTACGCTCTTATACAATCACTGATACAAGCACACACTCATCCATACAGTCACTCTCACAATCACACACTCTCGCTTATAGCTATTTATATACTCCAACACACATATATACTGCCTTTCACATATGTAGTTACTCACACATGTACCACTGGGACATACATTCACTCACTAACACACTCTTACACACACTTACCCACCCATACAGTCTATCACAGATGCACTCTTGAAACCATCCACCCCGTGAATCACCCACTCACACATCTATGCACAGAGTCGCACACACCCCACCCACACAAACACTCAGGCACCCATACAGATACTCAGACAACCAATCAATAACTCATATAGACACTCATGTAGCTATTCACAAACCCATGCAGCCACTTACACAGCAATAGACAGACGGATACAGACATTCACCCAGTTTAGTCACTAACCCATGCATTCAGTAAGATACGTTTAATCACTCACTTATAGAGTTAGTCACGCACCTACTAAATCATCCATACAGACACTTATACACCCACTCATTCTTCAATACGCCTTTCCCTATATATATTAAAAATATTTAAACTTTACAGAAACACACAGTCACTGGATGATGTCATCAGTGATGTCATTTGAGATGTCATCAGTGATGTCACTGACCATGTCATGAGTGATGTAATATGTGACGTCATCAGCAGTGCATTGCAGGGGCGCGAGTTATAGTTAGCTGAACTAACTATAACGGGGGAATTTCACGGGTTTTGTACGAGTGCAATGTCCAACTAACTATAACTGTCCCTAAAACCTATGGTTTTTTCAGTGAATATATATATATATATATATATATATATATATATATATATATATATATATTTATTTATATATTCATACAATTTATTCAGGGTAAGCAGAAGCCTGTGGCTACTGACAGTGGCTGTACGCCAATGCTGTACTGCACTAGGGTCATTATTTCTCTGTCAGAGGCCCACTCCCACAGCCGCTCATGGCTCCAATCAAATCTACTGCTGGTGCACCCTGGGATTTGAAGTCCAATGCTTTCCTCATTGTGGTTGAAATCTAACTGAAACGGTGGCACACTCTGGAATGTTAGACTTCTCCAGGTATCTTTTAGTTCTTGAGTGTCAAACCTTTATTGGTTAAGTCTTTTGAATATATTTCTCACCCTGTTGTCATGTGTGCATCATTCTGCACTTGTGCGAGGGCTGACTATACCCCATTGTCCCTTGCTCTCTAGTGCACATATGCCGACTGTCATCATTGTCGTGGGTATCTATGCAGTAGAGCATAAACTGTAGCATTGTTGCTAATGCTGTGGATAAATGCTGGTTGCAGTTTGCTGAGTCCTCTGTGCGGGTGGCGGTGGCACTGCAGGAGGGTATCGCACAGGTGCAATGCAAAACCCCCACCTGACAAACACTGGAGAGCCGACCCACTGTATAATGGAGGCCAGGTCATTTGTGGGTATATTTCACTGGAGTCTGAAGTGATGGCATTTAGAGTCTGTACACAAGAGTCTCTAAGCTGGTACAGTGAGTGTGAGTTCCTACATCACGGCTAAGTATTAGCATAACTTCATAGCAGCGATGTTGCTGTTCAGTTTCAAACCGCAGGCAAGAGAATCAACCCAGCTAAACCCATGGGAGTCCATTGCATATCTACATTACCTCATTTTAAGGTGGGGGTCTTACCTCCAGAGTAACACACCCAGAGATCACATTGAGCCTATCAAGAGACACAGTTTGGTAGGACAGTGGTGGCGAAGAGTTAGGGACAACAACTCAGCTCTCCACAGCTCTGGATAATACAATCCCTTCTCCATGCCTTGTTCAATGCCTTGCTTCTCTGGATTTCATTCTACTCACACAATTACAGTGCTTCACTAGAATAATACTGCCAATATCCCTTTTTCCCAAGTGATAGTTCCTTCCTTCAAACCTACTTCGAAGGTGCTTCTAGTGGGATGGCAATAAGACATCATGTCTGGCCTGAGAGGAGGCTATTTGTCATTAGACACCAGCCCTGGACCTCAGATATGTTCTCCAGTCTAGTGCTGAAGACCTCCTGGACACTTGTCAGTGAGAAACCCTGGCACACAGGTCTTGGGATGCCCCCCCCACCCTATATTTATATCTGTATAGTTGACTTGATATTTTTGTTACCCCAGGCTGATCTATTGCGGGTTGTCTGGTTCAGGAGAGTGGTTTTCAGTTTCACCTCAACCTTCTTTACTCATTGGCAGGGCAGCGTTCTGCAACTCTTCCAGCCCTGGTTATGGAGCCGAGCGCCCCATGACAAGAGCTTGCAAGACAAACCGCATGAAAGGATCTGGACTTCCCTCATCTGGTTCACACGCACATTTTGTCTGTGTACATTTCAGAGAAAGAAAAGACCATAAAGGAAGCAAGGGATGCCCTTACATTTCAAAGGGGCTCCTGTCTCTCCCCTTCCTTTCACAGCAGGCAGGTTTACTTAAGGTTTCCCAGGCTTCTCAGGGCACAGTTATATCTCTCGACAAGGGTGTACGTGGTGTGCCTTTCCCAGACCACAGATATCCTGCACTCATATCATATGACAAGCCTTCACCATAGTACACGATTGTCGTGTGCGCTGCCACAATAACTTGCTGAGTGGAAATTCGGGAAAAGGTAAATGTTCGTTTCAGCCATCTATGGGATACTGTCGCCCCAGCAAGGTCCGTTGTGGTGGTTGTCCCAGATGCATGCAACTATGCCTATATATATTTTCAGCAAGAACTTAAACACATATTGGGCTTTCAAAGGCAAACGTCCAGTTAATACACTAAATTATACAGGTAATGCCTGATTTTTAAGAACTGTGGAGCTAAAGGAATAAAGGGACACTTTTCTGTGTATCACTTTGCATATTCCTTTTAGGATACATACATTACTCCTTCGCTTCAACCACATGTCGTGACTAGTAAGATAGATGTATTTTCACTTTGAGGATTTTTTCTTGCGCTACCCAACATTCATATTTTATTTCCCCATTGGCTACATTACTTTCCTGGCTGCATATTGATTAATGCTTCCAGCTTCTGCATGTGGGTTTCCTTCATTGCTGGTATACAGCTGAGCTGATCTCAGCGCAGTAATTGGCAGAAAGTACTGAAGAGAATTTTTAAAGATCAATCTTAGATGAAAAGCAATAGAGTGCTGAACAAGAATAAGGTATGAAAAAAGAGGTGGGGCCAAGAGAGGTGGCAGGTGGTCTCGAAAGTCACCGACATCCTGACATTCTGCGAGGCCACGGAATTTTGAGATAAAGAAAGAACAATCCTGTAGTGCAGTAAAATAAAGTTGGGAAGTACCAACTTTGAAGATAGGAAAAATCTAGCAAAGATTTAATCAGTCTACAAAGTTACATCATATACAAAAGCTAATATAATGTATGGTAAAAGACCAAATGCTAAAACGGATATTCATATAGCAGAATGAACAGCAATCCAAATAGGTTTTCAAATAAATCCCTCACTTTAAAATTCCACATTTGTTTAAATGTCTCAAAACCTTACAACCCACGTGTCATGAAGTATTGCTTATGTCTTAAAATATTGTTCTGATTTTTGTAAAACTGGATGCCAGGTTTCATGGTGTATTTTTAAACTATGCAGATTGCAAAATCAAGCACATGTGTCCGTCATAACAAATATCTTCTGGCCTCCACTCTGTTTTTCACTCCACCTCGTCACCTTCCTTAAAGATTTGAACTGGGTCGCTCCTCCTTTTCCCAGCCCTCTGTTGGAAGCAGAATACATCTGCCATTTCTGGGAATCATATGGCAGCTTATGACCTTTGGGTAACTTGTGTCTTACAGGTTCTAGGGCCAGATTTATCAAGCCTTTTTGCGTTCGCAAAATTGTTTGCGAACGCAAAAATTGCTTTTCCGATGTAGCAAACCTAATTTTGCGATTCGGTATTAGGAAAGGGCGTGTTTAGGGCATCCCTTCCTAAACCGAATCGCATTGGTATGTATGAATGTTTTGTGACTGCAATTGCGGTCGCAAAACATTTGCATTTTACCACCTACTTCAAGTAGGTCATTACTCATTCACAAATGGGAAGGGGTCCCCCAGGGACCCCTTTCCCTTTGTGAATGTTTGTAAAACCATTTTTAAGAGCAGGCTGTGGTCCCACGGACCACTGCCTGCTCTTAAAAATTAAAAGAAAACTTTTCATTTTTCATTTTTGTAAAGCATCTCGTTTTCCTTTAAGGAAAACGGGCTGCTTTACAAAAAAAAAGATTGCTTTATTTAAAAGCAATCACGGACATTGTGGTCTGCTGATCTCGGCAGACCACCATCCCCGTGATTTGTGCGATTCCTAGGGGGTCGCAAATTGCGACCTACCTCATTAATATTCATGAGGTAGGTCATTTGCGACCCCGTATGAATCACAAAAGGTGTACTATACACCTTCATACATTGCATTTTGCGATTCCCTAATTGCGAATCCTTGTGATTCGCAATTAGGGAATCGATAAATGCTATATTCATACATCTGGCTCCTAGTTCCGGTAAGAGAAGTTAGGCCCTCATTTAAAACTTGAAAGGGGGAGCCTCCATCTTCCAAGGCACCACCACTCACATCTGGCTTCCAATTCCAAGGCAGTGGCGAGGGAGTGATAGCACCAACCAGGCCGCATTTTACAACCGCTCCCCACACCACCACTGACAGCAGCCCACCAATTTCGCACCATGTTAGGATCGTGTGTTGGTATTTACTACCCAATTCTGACGTGGCCTGGTGTTTCAGAAGGATGGTGCTGGAGTGGCAATAGCACTAGCTGTTTCAAAGTTGGTGGTATTTCCAGTAGTTGCTCCATGTTGGGCTCAGGAAGTGCTAAAAATGTTCCCCAACAGCCTGCAGTAGCCTGGGACAATTCTCACAGTTGCCACAGCTCTAGTTGTGGGAGACAGATCCTGTCAAACCTACAAATTCAGGTTCAGTTCCCTGGGGATTCGCCAGGTCCTAGTTTCTCTGACAAGGCACTGTTCCTGTGAGGTGGCCCTGCCTGGCCACTACCAGTAACAAAGACAGCAGCATGGTGGTGCAAGTCATGTCCTCCACTGTCATGGCTACTGATGTCCTCCACCACCTGTGATTTCCGAGCCATGGTCTGCTAGCCCCTTCTACCAAGAACTAACACCACCGACAGGCATGATAGGGAGTATGGTGGGGTGGTCGCTGAGAAAAGGTCTGTGCCGAAACCACGCCTCTGCAGAAGTCTGAGCAAAGCCTTCCGCGCGATAAGGTACCGGCCTGTGTGTAGGCTGCAAGTGCTAGGCTCCAATCACTGCAAGGCAGCTAGAATCAGCAAAAAGGAATGTGAAACCTCAAGGCCACAGTGTCCATTCCCAGTAGGAAGGCTCAGTGTATTGCCTATCAGCTACAATTCTTACATATCTATACAAGAAAGACCCACATTCCAATCCCCTTTACATAGCTCAGTGCATCATTGCACCTGCTGCAGACATTATTTTTCAACCTGCAAGTCACAGATTTAAATGAGGGTAGTAGATATGTATTGTTTTCGCTCTGAAGTCTATAACGTGAGCACCATTCAAATGGACAGTATTAACAACTACTGAAAACGAAAATAAATAATTCAGTTTTCTAACAAAGGTCCCAATATGTGAAGTGTCCATTACAAATAGATATCGGTAGCCGGTGCTTATCCCGCTGAGCTATACAAACAGAATTATTTAACTGCAGGAAACGAGTTACATTTCTTACCTCTTGTTTTATTTCCTAGAGCGTGTAAAATTTGTTTTAAAAAATGTAATTGATTCCTACCAATTGTTCCGAGCAGAAACCGCTGTGACCTTTCGACCTGTTTTTACAAAAACTTGTACACGAGTGCCTGCTAAGTAACCTTTATACCCAGAAATTCATACATACGTTAGAAACCAGAGGAGCATAAAATCTAGAACGTTTGAAGTTCAGCAGAACTAGTTATTTGGGGCCAACTCCGTAATGGCTCTTATCTATTAATTATGGAAGATGTCAAATAGAATATGAATTTATGCTATTTATTGTCTAATGAACTGTGACATTGGGTATTGCGAAATGTTTTCTTTTTTTTGTGCCATGATTATTATGTGTGCTTTTTTCCGCTCAACAATTATTATTATTTTTTTTAAATGGAAGATTCGGTGGTGCAGAGCAAAGGAGTCTTAAAGCGAAGGCTGAACCTTTAAATCTCTGATTACGGCGACAAAATGCCTGACTAAAGAATATATTGAATAATTTTAGCCCAAATCAAGTCCAAAACAGTAGTCAAATATTGAAACTTGGAGACCATTTACACCCTGATTAAGTAATCGATTCTACTTTAAAAAAATATAATGTTCCAGTGAGGCGTCTTTCGGCTGTGTACGTTTTAGCAGGTGAGTTCTGGAAATAAACTTGATTTGGAACGGATATTTTATTTGGCACGGATAATTGTAGTGTCAGAGGGGGCATATTAACAACGAGGCGATAAGCAATTATCGCCGCTTTAGCGTCCGTTTTCGGACGGAAAGCGGCGATAATTCTATCGCCTAATCAGCAAGGTCACGCTATCGCGTGAATCCTTGCACTATCGCCCTTTCCCCCAACGCCCATCCTTGCATCTCTAATGAGATGCAAAGTGGGCGTTACTGGCGTACCCCGGATGGGCTACGTTGCAAATATCGCCGATGTTCACATCGCGATATTTACAAGGCAGCCCACAGGATCATAGCAGACGTTAGATTTCGGCGAAAACGGCCGTTTTCGCCAAAATCTAACGTCTGCTATAATCCTGACTTACCCATGTTAGGCATAGGAGGTGGATTCTGCTGATACGACCACAGGGTCGTATCAGCAAGATTATCGCTTTGCAGGGAACATCGCTGGAAAACAAGCGATGTTCCCTGCAAAAGGGAGATAACCTCGCTATCTCTGGAATTTTTATCGCCCTGGAGTAACGCGTTGTTAATAACACGCTACCAGGGCGATAAATGCCAGAGATAGCCTGCGATAATATAATTATCGCTAAGCACGGCCAGCGATAATTATCACTGGCCGTTGTTAATATGCCCCAGAGGAGAGTCAAACCTGGAGACTAAGTAGCATCTATGGTGCTGGAGTAGAGTGTGGAGAGGTCGACTTGCAGCCAGTGTTGTAAAGGTGGAACAACGGTACTGTACTTTAAATCACAGAACAGGAAACATAATTGCATCTCATTTATATACATCTACTGAAGTGCAGGGTGGGACTGAGGACCAAAAGCAGTCCTCGCAAAACTGGGAAACCAGCCCTGCTCCATTCCTCCTCTCTCCCCTAAACTCCAACCCACCGCACCTTCCCCTGCTGTAATTACACAGGGAGGTTGGGACAAGTGACAGAGGTGTCCAGTGGCTCTCTTTCCTAAAAACAAGCATAAAGGCTCCAGCCCACTGGGGAAATGCCTGGTGGACAAAGCAGGCAGTCCGGGCCAGCTGAAGTGTAATTACAGAAGTACTGAATTTAGAAGCAGGTGTCCTGAGGGTGCATCCTAGGCATAGAACAGATAGCAAAGAGTCATGCATAGAAGTTAATGTTAACACTTAAAACTCCGGATTTCCAGCCCTTAGTCTGTTTCTCGAGAACGACACCCTCTGTATTGCAAATCTGCTTCTACCATTGTAGTCTACGTAAAATCCTCTGTGGTGAATGAACACATCACAGACAGGACAGTGAGGTGTGAGACATTTGTTAATCACAAAATAACGCCCTTCTAAAATCTTAGACTATACACACCACAGTGATGCTTTTCTTCGACAGGCATAAATGAATGAGTGATTGAATATTGTATTAATATGAAGCTATAAAATAACTGACACCAAAAGAGACCAGTAAAAGAAACTCAGAAGAAAAACATATCAGACGAAATGGCCTTCGAGACAGTGGTCTGTAACAATTATTATTAAATTATTATTATTAAATTAAATTTGTAGGGCGCGCAGCTACCCCTATGGGTTTCCTGGCACCGAGCAGGTAGGGAGGAAAAAAGAGCTAAGTGATAGACTAGAGTTAGAAGTTAGAGTAGCGAGGTTTCATCTCGCAAGTAGGCTGGAAAGAATTCCATAGGGTCGGTCCTAAGTATGAGAAAGACCTGCCTCTCATACAAATAAGTCTGATTTTTGGAACAACAAACCTGATCTGTTGGGCAGAGCGCAGGGGACGGGAGGGGTGGTATCGCTGAACCAGATCCTGAGGATATTGCGGGGCCACACCTGCTTTAATTTTAAACATATAGCATAGAGCTTTAAATTTCACCCGCTTCGCCACCGTCAGCCAGTCTAGGTCTCGTAGGGTCCCTGAGACAGGAAAACGTAGGCAGACGACAAATAATTCTTGCTGCTGCATTTTACACCAGCTGAAGCCTCAGTATCATCGCTTTGTCGGTTCCCAGGTATAGAACATTACCGTAATCCAGTCTTGAAGTGACCAGGGCATGGATTACAGTTCTCTGTGCTGAGAGGGGAATCAGCCATAGAATCTTCTTTAGCCATTTCAAGACTGTAAAACAGGTGGACAACACCTTGGCTACTTGTTGTTTCATTGACAGATGTTCATCTACGATGAAACCCAGATTCCGAACATGGTTCACCGGTGTGGGTGGAGCTCCCAGTTCTGGGGGTCAATGTTGCGGTCCCCAAAGGCTGTGTCTTTTGCCTAATATCATAACTTCAGTCTTGTCCGCATTTAATTTGAGCAGGTTGCTTTGCAGCCAGGACGCAACTTTGCTCAGTCCTGACTGAAGGACTGAGGGCCCGAGTCCCTGAGATGAAGAAAGGGAGAAAATGATCTGGGTGTCGTCAGCATAAGAAAAAAGGGACAATCCGGCATCTTCAGCAACCTCCACTAAGGGGCGGACATATATATTAAATAGAAGTGGGCTCAGCATCGATCCCTGTGGAACTCCATATGGGGAAAGATGAGAGTTAGAGCTTGCCGATGCTGAGGATACCTGGAAGGTTCGGTTCTTAAGAAAGGAACAGAACCATTCCAAGACTATTGCCCCCAAACCCAATGGCTTTAAGGCTCTCACCAGGATGTGGTGTGACACCGTGTCGAAAGCAGCACTGAGATCCAGCAGAATGAGTGCCGCCGTTTCACCATCATCTAACCGGTGCCTTAGCATTTCCGTCACACCTAAGAGAGTGGACTCGGTGGAAAAACCATCTCTAAAACCTAATTGAGAGGTGTGAAGGAATTCCTGATTTCCTGCAACAAGGAAAGTAAAAAACACAAGCATTTTCAGAGGTCCCTAAATTTGTTGTGGATTGTACGGTATGGGCTCATTCTCACATAAATTGGCATAGATAGACAATGACGATCAAGAATGTGCTAAGTGAGAAGTTTAAACACATTGCCTGTTTTAGCATAACTAACCTGCATCAACCATGTGTTCTTGCTAAGGATAACTTAGTGTAATAGATGCGTCCGTTTCGAGCGAATAGACGCTCTGAGCCCTTGCACCCAAGACATGAAAATTAGCAAACTAACCTGCTTGGCTGAAACTGCTTGCATGTTCTACTCCAGAAGGCCAGCTACTACTTCTCCTGAACTCAGTAAGGCTCCTACATATTCTCTTGCTGAGAATGCAGTTATGTGATCAATTATATGAACTCTGCATGTAGTAGGGAATATATTTGGGTATTGCTTTCTCAGATATTTTGGTTCCATTGCTGACGTATACGGGATTCTCTTCTCGGTAATCCCTGTGATTCAAAGGTTATTATTTTTAATATAACTATAACATTTAACAATATCCAATGTAAATACTTTTCATATTCAAAATGGGAGACATACATTTCTTTCACATTGGGTGACTAGTTTGGATGATTGTTGGTTCTTGAAGTGGTCGAACAGATCAGAGTTTACCGTCACACCAATTGCATTTTATACTATTGTTCATTCTTTGGACAACACAAAGGTGATGGGTAGAGTGCTTGGAAAAAGTCCCAGCCACCGACAATCGCTTGAGCAGCAATCCAGTTAATCATTTTGTACCCAATATTCCACTTCAGACACAGTTACCCAGACACAGGTACCTAAATGTGATTCACAGGCATCAGAGATCAAAAGGCAGAAGGATTCGAACATAGCAGTCCATGTGATACTTGAGGGAGTTGAAAGATGGAAAAGAAGGACAGCATTGAATCACGCATTCTAGTACACTGAATCAAGACTTTCAGAAGTCACAAAACGGGAGGGAAAAGCAGATGAGGGTGAGAAATGCACAAGTGGTACAGAAATCTCAATTTGTATTCAATAAATTGTTATTTAATGTAGTTTATATAGGAAATGTAGTTAACTTATGTAATATGCACAGTTCCAATTAGAACTGTTCATTTGGATTCTAAGCAAACAAGGGTGCCATTTAATCTTTACCAGCCAGTCTCTGAGAATTCCTCAAGCCATGCATTTCCTTTCATGATGTGAGCAACTTAATGCTGCACATAACCTGTTTTGCTCTTGTTCTACATTTGCTAAAGCTACAAAAATCATTCTAAGATGAACAGTGATTAAATGTTCAACCCAAAGAAAACATCTATTAAATAAGTACTGTGTTAACTCATGAGCAATCGTTTCTTCTTCAGAGTCTGCACTTTGAAGAAAGATCAATCCATAAAGACCATGGCACCCCGGAAGTCTATTGTTGCTAGGTCTGCCTGTACTTTTGCATCTAATGTAAGAGGAAAGATCTATGCACAACAGAGCATGTAACATACAATTCAGGTTGTCTAAAATGTTACATTAAAAAACACAGTTCAGTTTTTTTTTCTCATCTTTCTTTGTGCCTGCTTTTCCTCTTTTTTCATTCATAATTCTTTCCTCTGTTCCTTACACTTTAATTCTTTTTCTTTCTTTCTTTTTTTCTTTCTTTCTTCTATGATATCTGATGTTTCGTCATTAGATCATGGTAAAGAAGTGTAGGGAAAACATGGCTTAAACAAGCAAGCAAAGAATGGCCATCCCTACAATTCATGTTAATAAAATGCCCAGTGATGTTTCTACAAGAGAATTTGGTTGGCAGGAGGAAGCGGACCAGGGTTAAACCGTATATATATTATCTACTGGTGGTCGCCAGTAGGTAGTTATAGTTAGGACCATGTTTCCATAGGAAAATAATTTTTTGACTTGCCTATAACTATTGGCGCCGGTTGACGAATCTTCACAAAAGTTCCCCCGCAAAAATGTGCTGGTGATTCTTGTTGCTCATGGAAAGTTTCTGGGTGATCGGTCAAGCGTGGGCCAAGAAAAAGAGGGGGGGGAAGGTTTTAAAAAAAAAAAGTGCCTTTCCTATGTTAATTCCTGTAGGACCTTTGAACACGACTATAGCCCGAACCGCTGGACGGAATTACACTGAATTTGGCAGGAAGGTAGGCTTTGGTTCGCAGATCACGCTTTTAGTTATCCGGTGTTCAGTAGTTGCTGAGAAATTTAAGGAAATACAAACAAGAATATCTAAGATCGCGGCTAATTTGCGAATAATAACAAGCTGTTACAGGGAAATGCAGAGCTCTGATTGGTTGCCAACACTTCAACCAGGAAGTGTTGGCAGCCATCTTAGGACTCAGCTTCAGCCGAATCCCACAACAGAAACAAGGAAAAAAAGAAAAGGGTGCAGGGCAGGATTACCCTGACTACCAAGCCTTGGTCTTGGGGTTCCCCTGGAACCCTGCCATAAACATTTTTTAAAATTCATTGTAATTTTTTCAAAATATTCACAAATATCACAGTGAATTAACAAAAAAAAACAAGCGCAGGCTCCCGCTCTTGTTTTAATTATAGCCCCCGGGTGAGTCAGGTCCCGGGGGTGTGCGGGGATTATAAAAAAAATGGAGGGGGCACATCGGGTCCCCCTCCAAGGGCTTAAAAATACCATGGGGTCCACCACCTCCCCTTGGCTAATTATATTAAGAAGGGGGAGGTCGGGCAGATCCCTTGGGCCCCAAGGACCACCACCTCCCTGGGGCTACATGTTAAATGCTTGGAGGGCCTCAAGAACCCCCCTGAGCCCCAGCGCCCATCATCTCCCCAGGGCTAACTTAAATATGAAGAGGGGGCCATGCGGACCCCGTGCCCTGAGGACCTCTACCTCCCAGGGGCATCCTTTTTTTTAACGAAGGAGGGGGGCCGCAAATGGCCCTGGGGACCGCCAACCCCCAGGGTGTGCTCATGCTATGTCTCGGGGTGCCCACCCCCAGGAAATAGCTGTTTGCTGTGACTTGGCAAGAGCTCTGATAGGTCCCACTAAGTTAGAGCAAACTCTCCGCTTCCAGCAAGCGGGCAGGGAAACAGACGAAATGATTGCTCTGACAGATAGGGAGCTGTACGTTTAGCAGCTCATTGTCTGTGAGAGCAATGCCAGTTCCCGCAGGAGTCGGGGAGCCGGCAGGGTCCACAGGGGCATTTTTTTTTACGGAGTTTTATATAGCGCGAACTTGACCCGGTATCGGGTATTAGAGCGCTTTACATAGCACCAGTTGCGTTACATGAGGACACATTCATTTTTGTTAGGCACGGGGAGATTAAGTGATTTGCCCAGAATCACAGGATGTTCAGCGGCTTCACCCGCGGAACCGGTGGGTTTGAGCAGAGAGAGGCAAAATAAAGGTGAGAAATGAACAGACAAAGGCAGAATAAAGGTCAGCAACGAGCAGAAAGAGGCAAGATAAGGTGAGAAACGAGCAGAAAGAGGCAGAAAAAAAGGTCAGAAAGAGGCAGAATAAAGTTCATCAACGAGCATAAAGAGGCAAGATAAAGGTGAGAAACAAGCAGACAGAGGCAGAATAAAGGTCAGAAATGAACAGAAAATGGCAAAATAAAGGTGAAAACCAAGCAGAAAGAAGCAGAATAAAGGTCCGAAGAGAGCAGAAGGGGGCAGAATAAAGGTCAGAAATGAGCAGCAAGAGGCAAAATAAAGGTGAGAAACGCCAAGAAAGAGGATAAATAAAGGTCAGCAATGAGCGGAAAGAGGCAAAATAAGGTGAGAAACGACCAGAAAGAAGCAGACTAAAGGACAGAAACGAGCAGAAAGAGGCTAAATAAAGGTGAGAAATGAGCAGAAAAGGCTAAATAAGATCAGAAATGAGCAGAAAGGCAAAATATAGGTCAGAAACGAGCAGCAAGAGGCAGAAAAAAGGACATAAATGAGCAAAAAGAGGCAGAATAAAGGTAACAAATGAGCAGAAAGATGCAAAAAAAGGTCAGCAACAAACACCAAGAGGCAAGATAAAGGTGAGAAACGAGAAGAAAGAGGCAAAATAAATGTCAGCAAAGAGCAGAGAGAGGCAGAATAAAGGTCAGAAACAAGCAGAAAGAGGCAGAATAATGGTCAGCAACAAGCAGAAAGAGGCAAATTAAAGGTCAGCAATAAGCATAAAGAGGCAAAATGGAGATCAGAAATGAGCAGAAACAGGCAAAATAAAGGTCAAAAACAAGTAGAAAGAGGAAAAATAGAGATCAGAAACTAGCAGGAAGAGTCAAAATAAAGGTCAGCAATGAGCAGAAAAAGGCAAAATAGAGATCAGAAATTAGCAGAAAGAGGCATTTAGACACTCATGTACCCACTCACTGACCCACACAGAGAATCATGCACTTGCTCACCGACTCAGTCAGACACTCCTGTACCCACTCACAGACCCACTTAGACACTCATGCACCCACTCACAGAAAAACCCAGAGACTCCTGCACCCAATCAAATACACACTCAGAGACTCATGCACTCACTCACAGACCCACTCAGAACCTCACGCACTGACTCACAGACCCACTCACACACTCATGCACTCACTCACAGGCGCACTCAGACACTCACACATCCATTCACAGACCCACTCAGATACTCATGCACCCACTCAGACACTCACCGATCAACACAGGCACTCCTACACCCACTTACACAGCTATGTATACACCCATACAGTGACTCACGCACCCACTCACAGAACCATACAGCCACTCACATACCCACAAACTCATTCACACACCCACATAGAGACCCATACAGCCACTCTCAAAGGTCACAGTTAGGAAGTAAAAATTTTTTTTTTAAAACATTGAAATTCACTGAAAAAAACAAAGGTTACGGGGACACTATAGTTAGGAAAAAGAATTTAAAAAACATATAAAAAAACGTAGAAATTCACTTAAAAAGCGAAAGGTTATAGGGACATTATAGTTAGGCTCAGATTTCATGCATACAAAACCATTAAAACTCAGCAGTTATAATTACCTAAGCTAATTATAACTTACGCCCCTGCAATGCACTGCTTATGACCTCACATATTATATCAACCATGACATGGTCCATGACATCACTGATTACATCATTGCTGACTTCTCAAATGACATCACTGATGACATTAGGGCATGCCCACCCCCAACCAGCGCAGCATGTATGCTTCGTGCTTACAGTTTGCTTCTGGAGGGCAAATTCAACCGGGCACTGCTGACTAAGGCTGTGATTTCCAATGCAGGGGAAGTAGGAGCTTTGTCAAATGGTTGCCTTTTGTCTCCAAACCACACACTGGTGATCACTGGAAGCGGTGCAGGCTGTGCATTCAGTGCCACGGGGCTTGTCGTCGCTCCGCGGCTATTTAAAAACAATTGATGCTAGTTGGACAAGTTGCTCCGCACCCGAGATCTGAGTTCCTTGACGTCAGTGCCCTCGCTCAGCGGCTTCACCATGGGCGCGGCATATAACATCACTCATGACATGTTCAATTACATCATTTATAACATCACTGATGACATCTCAAATGACATCATTGAGGACATCACCGTTGACATCAATCAATGAGTGTGCTAGTTTGTTTTATAGTTTACATAGTGATGGTTAAGTACAATATTACTTGTCCAACTAATTTTGTACAGCCTGGTTCCATCTAATGGTTGTAAGTGTTTACAAAACACATGTGGTTCTAATACACCATATGTGTTTAGAGGTGTTGAACACATTATAAATCTTTGTATTCAAGAGTAACTCTGTGTGCAGGTGACAATTGACGTGTGTTCATTGTGTTCCACACAAGTTTTTTGTTTGTATGGGTTGGGGGTAGTTTTGGGGGCTGTGGGAGTCTGGGTAAGCTTCAGGGCTCGGGGATTGGGAGTTTTAGGGCTCAGGGCAGGGGACAGGAAAGGGTCAGTTTACAGGCAAAGGGGGCAGTTGGGTTGGGGCAGGGGGAAGTGGGGGTAGGTTTTTGGGGGTGGGGCCTGGATTTAGTGCTCAGAGAGGGGGGTTGTGGTCGGAGTAGTTTTTAGGGGCTGGGGGTCGAGTATTAAGGTTCAGGATAGGGGGTCAGGAAAGTTTATAGGGCTAGGGTGGGTACAATAGACCGCAGGAGGGCCGAATTTTAGGGCTCAGGGCAGAAGGGTAGGATTGTGATCTTTATCACACATGTGTCTTTATCAATCATGTATTTACAACAAACTTGCGTGGTAAAGGCATGCATGGTAAAGGCATGCATGGAAAAGACGTGGTCGTGGTTAAGACTGCGTGGTTCAGGCATACGTTGTTGAGGCATGCGTTGTTCCATCACACAACCGTGGTTGATTGTTACTGTGGACAATTCTAGCTGAAAAGTGTATGATATAGAGTCAATGTTGCACATAATGCATGCTTTCTACACCTAAAGGAGATGTTTCATTGATGGCAGTAATGATGCCTGAAATTCTTCTGAGCTGTTTTGCACTTCCTGCCTCTAATGCCATAGTAATCTATAGAGCAATATGCTGGAAAATGAAGTTTGAATGATGTCATCAGTGGTGTCATTAGTTCTGTCATCAGTGATGTCATTTGAGAGGTCATCAATGATGTCATAAATGTCATAGAACATGTCATGAGTGACGTCACATGTTAGGTCATAAGCAGTGCACAGCAGGGGCACAAGCTATAACTGGTGAATTTCTGTGTTATTTTAGTTCAAAACAATAATGTTGTCACTGAGAAATTCACCTAACTATAACGTTACTTTAATCTTTGTTTTTTTCAGTATGTATATATATATATATATATATTCAACAAAGTTTCGCGTTTCCCTCTGCCTCTGGAATGGCGGCGGGCTGCCGGCGAGGTCGCGACCCTCTAAACAAACAAATACCAATCCTTCTTGCAGTATCAAAAGATTGTGCCAAGCCCAACATCTGTTTCAACATGGTTTATTCAATCCAAATGTCTAACTGACCCGTGACCAATGAACGGCTGTTCCGAAACGCGTCGGGCAATATTTGCCAAATGATTTGGATTGATTAAACCACGTTGAAACAGATGTTGGGCCTGGCACAATCTTTTGATACTGCAAGAAGGATTGGTATTTGTTATATATATATATATATATATATATATATATATATATATATATATATATATATATATATATATATATATATATATATATATATATATATATATATATATTTCAAAAGAAGCCTCCCAGCTTTAAATATATATATGTTTACTGGTTAAAATGTTTAAATCTTATTAAATCTTATTATGTATGATATATCTATATCTACATAAATGTAGATATATACACACATAGAAAGCTAGAAATATGCCTTTATTGTTATATAAACAGATACATCATCTGTAAGACAACAAAACTGATTTAGCGAAGATGTGCAATATAGATCTCAAATTTGGGTTATTGCAGCAAAGTATTCACAGAGTCTTGTGAGCATAGTTGTTCTGGTATGTAGAAGTAAGGATAAACATGACTTTTGTTTTTTTTCTTCCTGTTTGCAAACATAACCCACATACTTGAATCAAACTGTTTTTCGACCTCCTTCAGGTGGAGACAATATATATTTATGATCATAGTTTCTGCTTGCTGAGAACAGCACACAAATAGTGGACCATATTTCTGTTTGTCTCACTCTCTAACTCCACAGGAACCATTCTAGGTAGAAGCCTTTATAATCTGGTTGTCTGTCTTGGCATGGCACAAGGAGTGCATTGATCATTTCTTGGGATGACACCCTGAGATTTGCAAATGAGGACATGGACTGTTTCTTAATCATGACGGACCTTTCAGCAGCCTTTGACACAGTGGATCAGTAGATTCTACTGAGCAGACACACAGTAACTAAGTAGGCTCCAGTAACCAGCCCCAATACCCATCAAATGATTTAGATTATTTGTAAGCTCTAGCCTCTATCTCACAGTGAGTTAAGCTTGGCTCACATATGTCACCCACTGTTAACCCACTTTCTGGTGTTCCACAGGGTTCATTGTTATTAATCATACTTTTTAGCATTCTCATGGCTTTTCCGCATCAGTTTTTTCTAGGGCACTCAACTTCATGTCGACTCCTATGCAAATAACCCTCCGGTGTACATTCGCTTTTCCAAACAATCCACTTCAAATTTAGATTTGCAAATTTTACCTTAAAATGTGTGCTGCTGACTGACATCAACGAAATATTTGCAAGAGTCAGTTTGGGACAAAATATTACTATATTTGTCTGTCCAATCTTACACTCCAGGCCATATCACAAGAGAACTGTATCACCGAGAGGGTTTCCTTTGGACTTATAAAATAAAGCTAACTCGACCTCCTTATCACATACTCGAATCATCCATCCTGCCGATATGGTCACGATACCTCCCTTCAAAAGGTTATGGGGCCCATTAGGATGTAGGGCGGATCGCCACCGCCCGCATGGCGGAGGCGATCCGCCCTACATCCTTCCCCGCCCGCCACCCATTTACCCCCGCCATATTAGTATGGCGGGGGTACCGCGGCGGACGGGAAGACCGTCCGCCGCATTTCCACCTGGTCGACAAGTTGACCGGGCGGAAAAGGGTTTAATATGGTGGCGGTGTCTGCTAGACACTGCCATCCATATTAGCATGGGGGCGGAAACATGCCTTTCCGTGGCGGCGTTCCCGCCACGGAAAGGCATGCGGAATTCTCTTCCGGGGGCCTGTTGCGGGCCACCAGGGTATTGGGGGGTGCACATGGGGGGTACCTATGGTACCCCCCTGCATTGTCATGGACATGGTGGCAGGCACCTCGCGGTGCCTGTCACCTTGTGCATGACAATGCACGCAGTGCATTCCCAGCATTGTGGCGGGCGGTGCTGTGAGCACCCCCCGCCACAATGCTGGGAATGGAGGATGCCACCGCCACGGTGGCGGTGGCATCCTAATCGCCGGTGCGGGACCGCCGCACCACTGGCGGCTGGTCCCAGCACCGCTAGGGTGGCGGGCGGACGGAAGTCCGCCCGCCATCCTAATGGGCCTCTATGTCTCGATAACAGAGCCTGCCACACTGCTAGCAGTTTCCTTTTCTTGCTGCTATTCTCGTACAGCCACCCTTCATACAATTGGGTCTTATAGTAGCATGATGCGTCACGTACATCGTCTGGTTAGTGCAGTCAGTGACCATATCGGCAGGATAAGAAATTCATAAGGAGTGTGGCAGGCTCCGCCCATGAGATTTGTATAAAAGAACAATTTGAGAGACGACATCGTATGACATAACGGCAAAACCATCTGTGCCGAGTACCACATAGGAGCAGGTATTTCCAACTGTTCCTGGTAAATTGTAATATGCAAGAGAGTCATTAATACAGTCTTGATAAAGATGGTGTAACCCTTTTTCCATTGAAACGCGTCAACGCTCCATTACACAATCTGTGGAAAAGCTGGAACCACAGATTATTAATTTACGGCAATATCGGGTTCTATCCTTCATTATTGTTTTACCACGGATGTGTTCGTTTTTATGACAAAGTATATTGTCTTTTTTTGTATGTACTCTCTGTGTAGTTATATGTTAGTGTATTGTGCAAAATATTGTGTTATGTATTACCGATAGACTTTGTGTTAGTTCTGTCACAGATGTATTTCGGCAACGGATGCTACTTGGTGTGCCATAGGTTGTGATAAATATAGCTGTTTTTAAATTATTAGATAGTAAGTTGGTTTTAATGCAGGAAGTGATTTATGCTTTTTATGTAAACAATTGTTTTGGTCATACTTATTAATAAATAGATCTATATTTTTTATAAACTGTGTATTTTGATTTTGGGCTTATTGTTACATTCCCCTTGGGTTTATAGAGAATCTGAAATGCTGGAAGCTAGTATGATCATTGGATGATTCGAGTATGTGATAAGGAGGTCGAGTTAGCTTTATTTTATAAGTCCAAAGGAAACCCTCTTTGTGATACAGTTGTATTGAACCCTATTCCTTTGGCTTGAAGGGGTCCCTCTCTTTTTCTGACATCATATCACAAGAGATACAGGTGGGCGGGATAGTGTGGAACACACTTTAATCAGTTTCATAAACTTTAACGACTGCTTCATGTACACCCTAGCACTCAATAATCCCTAGTAGTAGGAGCCCAGTAAATGCCATTTTTTGCTATTGAGACTGTATTTTTTATTTAAGATTGTCATTGTGGTATGGCTCACAAGAGTCATCTAATACCGTTGTCTTTAACATTACAACATATCTGGTTATTTTTGTCTGCCAGAATTCCCTTGGCATGGCAGGTGACTGGACATATTTTGGCCACAAAAAATCAGTGATGCTGCTGTCTAAAAAATCAAATGAGACTGTCTTCATATAGGCCTCTCGACACAGCACATTTCACTCCTATAAAAGTACGGAATGTGCTCTAGAGTTGATAGGTGGTTTCAAGAGAAGGAATCACATGACGCAGGCCAGAAAAAAACATTCCAGTTAAGGAACAGATTTAGTTTAAACTAACTGTTGGCTGCACAAATACTACCATGACTTGTCTGCAACTTACCTGTGCCAACATATTACACATTACATTACACATGCGGCCGTGTTACAGCAGTACCCTAGGTGCGCAACGGGTGCTTGTGCCCACTTTGTGTGCCCTAAGGGCATACTGGAACTATAGAAAGGTCCACAAACGGTTGTGCAGCCCCTTCTGTAGTACAGATAGCGCTGGCATACAGGGAGCACCAGTGCTATCATTAGAGGGCATTTCTTCATTTGCTTGGGGACATGGCCCCAAGAAAATAGGGGAATCTCTTTGCCTTTGCGCCTGCGTCATATTACTGAGGTGGGCGCAGAGGCAAACATGCCTTTAGGAAGCTAACTGAAAGTATTCCACAAAAAGGTGGCGCAATTTCAGTGCGACTGCTAAAGACAGCCCTCAGGAGGGGATAAAATGACAGGATTGAGGAATGATTGATTGAAGTCCTCCTGAACAGGGGCTGTCTCTGTTTTCCACATGAGCCCTAGGCACTCTTGATGGAGAGCAATCCAAATGGCCAAAAGTTAGGAAGGACCTTGCAACATGTAATCAATAGTGCTGGACCCACATCATTCCAGCTTTTTTTATACAGAACTAAATGCTCCTGGACATAAACCATCTAAAGTAAAGAGTAAAACCACACTGGCTATGCCCGCAGTAAGACCATTTACTTCAACATTCACATACATATTCTGTTTGCACACCACGATAATTAAATTTGAGTTATGGAAAGCAACTAAATGCCTCATTTAGAGTGTTGTGGAGTGGAAGCCCCACTGTAAATGAACAATATTCCTGCCCCATCAAAGTTGTTGCTCCCACACCTCATTTAGAATCTGATCCATTAGCTGACTCTATCATCAGAAACCTGTGGCACAGTGGCCTCCTGCCACATAGTCACTTGGTCAATGCACTGAAAGGCCTTTCCGTATTATGATGGTCTTTTGGATGCTTATTTTTCATGTCTAGGACCACCATGATCAATGTTCCCTTGCACAGAAAGAAAAGTGACCGCACATCAAGGCAACTGACATTTTATTTCCCAGAAAGAGCTCCCTTCTTTGGGGTTTTTGGTTTCTGAGAAACAAAATAATGCTGAGCAGACTATCGTGACAGGCAGAGACATGGGCCTGTGGCTCAGTGGAAGGTTGGCGAGCCACCGACCGTGCTTGCAATGACGAATTCACTGTGGTTCTTAACAAAAACCATGATAAGGGTGTAGTAGACATTAATAAGGAAAAGATTTTTGCATATGTTATGTAAATACCCGCTGGTCAAATACAGAAAGGATCTCATTTGATTTTTAGACAGCAACATCACTAATGTTTAGTAGCCAAAATATCTCCAATCACCTTCCATGCCAAGGAAATTCTGGCAGACAAAAATAACCACATATTTTGTAATGTGAATGACAACGGTATTAGATGACTCTTGTGAGCCATACCGCAATGCCAATCTTAAATAAGAAATATTTTCCAGATCTGTGAAATTAAGTCTTATGTTGAGTGAGACTCACTGTTTGATAATCAGGCCATTATTTGTGGGTTTGGTTAGGTTGTTTCATTTTTATAGCCTATCAATACTCAGGTCGACATTGCAAGCACGGTCAAAATGACAAGAGATCCGGTGTGGATAAAGCACGAAAGAGGAACTCTATTATACGAAAAAATCGTGCTTTATCCACATTGGATCTTTTGCCATCTTATGGAACATTGGGGAGAGGATATGGCCTAATGGTAAGGGCGGTGCCCTCAAAGCTGGGTAACCGGGTTCGAGTCTCGGCAGGGACGCTAAACATCCTGTGATTCTGGGCAAATCACATAGGGGCATATTATCAACAACCGGCGATAAATATCGCTAAGCGCACTTAGCGCTAGGATATTTATCGCCGGCGATCGATTAATTTTATCGCTGAGATAGCGTGCTATTAGCAACGCTTATCTCAGAATCGATAAAATTCCTGGCGCAGGCCGCCAAATGTCCGATTATCGCTGGAAATCCAGCGATAATCGCACGACATTTGGCGATAGCTTGTTGATAGGGCTGGGCATACTTAACCATGATATCCACCTTCCATTGGATATCATGGCTAAGTCAAACTAAAAGCATGCGTAAGGAAAGTAGCGTTAACCAAGGTTAGCGCTACTTTTCTCATCGCTATGCTTGTTGGGGATTCCCTTGATAATTGGAGAAATGTCGGTTAACGACATTTCTCCAGTTATTTTGGGACGGAACGCCCACTTTGCATCTCATTAGAGATGCAAAGGTGGCGTTATGTAAAAGGGCGATAGGGCAAGGATTCACGCGATAGCGTGGCCTTGCTAATACAGCGATGAAATTATCGCCGCTTTTCGTCTGAAAACAGACGCTAAAGCGGCAATAATTTCTTATCGCCGGCTTGATGATATGCCCCTTAATCTCACCGTGCCTAACAAAAAAATGAATGTGTCTGTCTGTAACGCAACTGATGCTCATATAAAGCTCCGATACCTTTGGGAATAGTTTGTGCTATCTAACTCCCCCCCCCAAAAAAAAAAAATTGCCAAAAGTCATCCTAATTTCAATTAAACTTCACTTGGATGTCTGGTTATCCCCAAGTTGGTGTTCCATGCTATGTGGAAAAACTTACTTTGAGACAGTTATAGCTAGGCCTGACAGTATATGGCCTGCATACTTCTATGAGCACCGAGCACAAAGGGCCTTGTGCGCATGGTTTATCGTAGATACTGTCATATGCTAGTGGACAAGGATATCTTTGGATCACATATGTGAAGGCTCTTCAATGAAAAAGAGATGCATCATGCATGTGCTAGCATGCAACTGATTAATGATTACAGAGACTGTGTACTGGGGCACACCACATATGAGTCCATATTGGAATTTTTTTTAATGATACATCAATATAAGCCTACATATGTGCAATTGAGCTGATTTTAGAGAAAGACAGCATGCTACTAGTAAATGTATGTTTTGTAATATTTCAAGAGCTGGTTTTATTGGCTGACATCTTCCAGAAAACGGTGCACTTCGATTGGGACATTTTAGGTTTTTTTGTCAGCTTCTTGGGTAGTTTCAGCTATTTTATTACTATTAGTTTGCTAGAAATATTTAAATCAGCGGCTGCAGTAAACTGTATATAGATATGAATTTTCCATATTATCCATCAACTACTGCATAATCTTCAATTTCAGCAAAGAAGCGGTTTCACGCTGGAAAGGATCAACAATCGCTCAGAAGGCTGCATATTCAATGGACTTCAGTGCGAGTTACGAATTGACTAGCTCCCATGATATACTGATTGTTGTATGCAAGATTTACAGAGCTGACATTTCCCCTCATGGTATTATTACTGCAATGCATTTGAACTATTTATCGATTGGCAGAAGTATGTATACCTCTGATTCTGCTGACAGTTGTGACTAAAAGCTTTATAGTTTAAAATATCTGCTATAGGACAATCCTCATGTAAGAAGTCTACCATAAAGGTAACCATGTGAGGACATCAATGCTTACTGACGACACCAAGTAACTGTAGCCCAGGTTATTGAAGGCATATCATTTGGAAGTCAGTAATTTTACAAGAAAGAGAAATTTGGTCTAGGATTTCGAAAAGCCTTCATATGAAGATTGTAACAATATTATGGACAGAAGAGTTTTGCTCCTTTTTTGTTTACCACTTTGGAAAATGAAGCTCGCTCATGCTCTGTGAAAGCTTCACCATCATTCAGTCTGATGGCACTATATTTACATACTACCAATGTACCGCCTGAGCCTTCGTGGCGTCTCTTTATGCGCAACAACGTACCTGAGTTTACAAAGAGGTCACCGTGGCAGACAGAGCTTGCTACAAGCTCATCCCTGCTTTACTCCTCTAATCCAGCATAAAACGTAATATAGTTAATTACATATTTGTTGCCGACCATCTTCTGTGGTCTTCTTGGCACCATTACTGTACAGATAGCTTTGGTTGAAGTAGTACATATGTAAGCGCAGTTGTTTTTTCTGGAGTGACACAGTGCATCTGACATTTTCATTCAGCAGCAGATGCTCCTCTAGTCTTCTTCCACTGTTCCCAGGCGTCGGCAGGGGTCATTTACTCCTTCATGGGATCCACGTAGAAATGTACAATTTACTGGAAGTTGCAGCCCTACCCAATGTCCCAATCTGTGACTGCCTCCAGCCCACCCAGTAAGTCCGCGTTTAGAGAAGGCACATGTGCTATAGCACCCTCCCTTACAAAACTATGGCCTTCGCCAAAGCGGTGGCGATCACCTGAGCCTCTGGCTGTCAGCAGGCAGCAAGCATCAGGTGATCATAGCGCCACCACGATGTTGAGTCTTCTTTCACCACCGACTGAGATACTGGATCCAGGTATCATAAGAGGCATCTTATTGTGTAGCCAGCAATAACCATGGTCTGTGCAAGATGATTTTTCTTTTCAGGCTGACAATACCCTACATATTGCCCGGTCTGTTGTCAATTGCAAATTAATGGGACCATTCTAAAATTACCCATAGTTTTGAGTGCATTCGTCCATTTTAAATGCTCAGTGTAAAATATCATTTATTGTAAACAAGAAGAGATAGTTGACATTGCGAACACATGATCCCAGCTGTAAATGCAGGCATCATGAACTCTATTTAAACAGTATGAAAGACCCTTTGTGGATACCATTATTTGAAGTATGGAGAGCCATAGCTTATTTTGGTACTGATCTCTGAACAGAGGCTTTCATGTTCTATGCTTCCAGGTCAGGGTTGTCAGAAAGACAGCTCAAGAGTCCGCTCTTAGATCCCGCTATAGCAGAATGCCTCACAAAAGGTAATCCGTGCAGAAATTAAACATTGAACCAAAACCAATCCAGAAGAAAAGCAGCATATTTCTTTTACTGCAGGTGACATCAGGCTATGCGTCCAATAAAATTCCATTGGAGCTTAGATTAGTTAATGATCTTCTATCTTTTTGGAAACCTTTGAAGACGCGGCTATTCACTATCTGATTTGAGTCAGGTTCTGGATTCAATTGGTCCACTTTTGGCACCTTAGTGCCGTGACACGCTTGGGTAGCCGTCACGCTTAAGAAATCCCAATCAATCTGCTATTCAAAGGCATAGCATGGTTAATTATGTGTTTTAAAAGATATGTTCATGTTTAAGGTACTGTATTCTTAATCTTTTATGCCAAGCTGTTTGGTGTGGTTCCTGAGGTCCTCAGAGAAACCTTGGTCTGGTAGGTGAGGTCGAATAATAATGCAGTAATGTATCAGGTGTATAATGCGGATCTTTAGGCAGGTCATACTATATACCTTAACATAAATATTAATCTTGCCTGTACAACACAGTCTGGTTGTTGGAAAGGGGTTTATTAATAGGTGCAGGTAGGGACATACATCTAGTAATAAGGACACAATCACAATATAAGGGCCAGTCAAGGTCTCAATAAATTATTCCCTTGCTCAACCCTTGATAGCTGGCAACCAGCAGGCAGGCTTAATTTAGGAACATGAATACATTAAATAAGTAAGACACAAGACACAATAAAAATGCAACACCAATTTATAAAAATAGGATATATTTTTATGAACAAATACACAACAAAATGGCAAAAATCCAATGTAAGGAATTGGAGATATGAATTTTTAAAGGATAAACACTTTCTATTGCCTAAAAAACAATAGTATGAACTTGGGATATCTGGTTGCGGCTTGACCGGGACAAAGTAAAAATTTGAGGCCGACCGCAATGGAGCGTGGGTCGGATAAACTAAGCTGGAAGCCTTGGGCAAAATCTTACCTTCACACTTGGACATGTTTTCAGAACTTTTTTTCTCAACATCTAGCAGGTCACTTCAGCAGTCCGAGTTGGGAGTCGATGATGGTGGCTTGGCCCAGCACGATGCCTCGGTCAACTCCTAGAAGTTTCATCGATGACGAAGGGCTCCGGAGCTTTTAGCAGGGCAAACCTGGATTTCAGGCCAAGCCGCGGTTCGACGTCACTAGCATGACTTTCGACAACAGGTCAGTTACCTTATGGATCCTTTTACAAAAGATGCTCCAAACTTCTCCAAACTTCTGGTTCTTCTTCTAGAAGGTCTCCTTGAGGGTGCAGAGTGTCTGCAACACCAAACCAGGGGTCTAGAATCTCCGAGATTGTCCTTGGGAAGTTGGGACTACAATTCCCACAATGCACCTGGCCAAATCCTTTAAAGACCACTGGACGCACTCCAGGCTAGGGACTTCTTGGTGGAGATGATGCAGGTGTGCTGTGTTAACCTGTTGCTTTGAGAGAGTCCACTCCTGCCACTTTCCGAAGCAAGGCAAAGTCCTTAGGGCTGTAGTTTCCAAGTGTGCAGCAGGTACAGTCATCCAGAGTGCAATCCTTGGGGTGCATGCCTGGGTTCCAGCAGGGCAGTCCTTCAGGCAGGGATATAAGCTGCTGGGCAACAGTCCCATATTTATTCACAGTTCCTGGGAGACAAGCAGGGGGGCACCCCTGTCCAATGAGGTGCAAGGTGCCACCCTCCGGTATGACCATTTCCTCCAAAGTGTGGCATATTCTTGTTCCAGAAAACACAATTCTTCCAAAATCCAAAATGGAAAAAACTCTCTCCTGGAGGGTTAGCTCTGGCTAAGCCAACCCACTGGTGTGGCTAACTTTCCCTAACATTCCCCTTCCAGCCCCTCTGCTAATCTAATTTACTGGGGCTCCTGACTGGCTGTGGGTGTAGGATGTGGGGTTGAGACTGTACTGGCCTAAACTGTCATTCTCCCTTTGAAGACCAGTTTGGCTACTCCACCCCCATCCTGCCTTTTGCTCTGTGGCTTGCAGTTTTCCTCCCACAGGAAATCTTTTGTCTCCAGTCAGCCCACTTCCCTCTGCATTAAGACAGCTTGTCTCAGCCTGACAAAGGCTGGCCAATCAGAGAAGGGCTGCTGAAAGGCCGGATTTTGGCTCACCAGAAAAGCAAGTTCTAGAACTTGTTTTCTGTGATAGTTATAATACATCTAACAGTGGCAAGTTGTTGCATTTATTCTATCATTTTGATCATTTGAGGTATATTTTGAGCTTCTTTCATTCAATAGTTATACTTTATTAAAGTATTCCCATGTTAGCCTATGGAGCCATTGTGCTACAATGGGAAAAAAATGAAAATTGGTAGTTTTTCCCTCACCAGGGCATATAAAGCATATTTTATAATGTCCCTGCTTCTAATCACAAGGCAACCTAGCCCTGAGGCCCCTAGGGGAGACCTTAGGGGTGACTTATATGTAAAGATAAAGTAGTTTGAGACTTTGGAAATACCTTTATTTCCAAAGTCGAATTTGTATATAATTGTAATTTAAAGGCAGCCTGAAAAGCAGGACTGCCTTTATAAATGACAACAGGCAACACAGTAGTGTGTACATAATTTCATTAAGTCTACTGGGCCTCTAAAACTGCATGCCCTATTATATACTAGGAACATACAGCCAGGCTGTCGTGACCAATTGTTATTAGACCTAATTGCCATATACCTAATAATCAGAGCACTGGCCCTGGGTCTGGTAAGCAGAGTCCAGGGCACAGTCAGAGTTAGTTACTACCAGTATCAATCATAAAATTGGGGTGATCAGGGCAAAAAGGATGACTTTCACACACTGGGGCCCATACAAGCTTTGAAATCCAGTGCTATAGGTGACGTCTGCCCGTGTAACGTATGTACCATATTTAGCAACAATTACTCCATATTATTTGTTTGCACAGCCTGTATCTTCAAACCACATGGTCTTCTTGACACATTGAAAGGAGGTCGATGTGACACAGGATTAAGAAGATATCCGAGATATTTATTGTAGGGTACAGAGAGCCGTCCTAGCCGGCAGCGTCCGAATCACAAGCAGCAACTGCCACACAAAGAACGCTAGTGGCATGAAGCTTGTGCCAACACTCCAGGTGACATCATCCTGCAATACATTCTGCCAGCATCACCACACCTCCCCCTTTTTAATAAAACAATTCTAAATGTACATACTCCCACAAAGTGGTGAAAAAATAAATGAAAGGAATACAGAAAAGAGAAATAGCAGACATAATTAACAACAATAAAGAAATATCAAGATAGCAATCAGACATAATCATGTAATTTTCTGGGTCCAATATGAACCCTGGTGCTTCTCCTGTTAACCTTCTCAGCACCATCCACACTGGTAGAAACACCATTCCCCTGGAAAGCACCACTGGTTGCATCAACCATCTTGGAGCGCACACAGGGATCCCTTGCTACACGAGATGTATTCCACCAGTTCCCATTGGACAATTTCACAGCATTTCTACGTACTTTAACAATCTGTTGAGATTCCAAAAAGTTGGAAAGCCCTTTTCTAACTGAGATCGGGTTTTTTACTCTGACCCAGTCCCCAGCATTCAGTCTATGTGTCTCTCGCCTAACAGTGGATTCACAATTGTTTAAGCAAGCTTCAGTAGACTTCTTGTTCACTGACTCCCACACACACTTCATATCGCAGCCTTCATGAAAGGTCTTGACCATCCAAAACGGGTAAACCTGAGTAGAAGCCCTTCTTCCCCTCATGAGTTCAAAAGGACTGATATTGGTGGCAACATGCGGTGAGGTGTGGTATGACCAAACTAAATCTTTTAAAGCTTGGAGAACACAGGTCTTGGTTCTAAAAGCTGCCTGCACACATTCCACAACAACCCTGTTAAATCGTTCCGCCTTGCCATTACTCTGAGGGTGATAGAGCAGAGTTCTGATATGTTTAATGCCAAGGTGAGTAAAAACAAATTAATTTCTTGCGACACAAATTGAACACCATTGTCCGCTAAAATCTCTTCAGGATAACCTTCCCTAAGGAAAATTTTGTTCAAACAATTAATCACACTCTTTGAATTTCGAATACTGATTGGCTTGACTTTGACCCACCTGGATAGATGATCGACAAGAACCAAAAAAATATCTCATATTAGAAGGTAGAATATGGAACGGTCCTAAAAAATCCATCCCTAATCTTTGCCAAGATCTTCCAGGCGGAGATACAGGAGACTCAACTACCCCCTCCAAAACCAAAGTTTTGTCACTGGTGTTGCATCGCACACACTGCTTAACTAATTCATCAATTTGAGAATCCATTTTTGGCCACCAAAAATTGGCTCTGACCTTCCTTTTTGTAATAGTAGCACCTAAATGACCCAGATGTGCAGCTGAAATTATCTTTTGCCGGAAACACTCAGGAGGAACCAGTTTATCCCCTCTCACTACTTTGCCACCCTCAACAGATAACTCATCACAGATTTTCCAATACGTTTGTAATTTTGACAAAAGACTCTTCTCCTTGGGACAACCCTTCCTAATCAAGGACATGCCTCGTTGAGGACAGCATCCTTGTCCACCTCAGCTATCCAATCATTTTCGGCAAAGGACAGACTGTTTTGACTAATGCAAGCCAAAAAACACTCCTCAATTTCTGTTTCCCAATCTTGTTCCTCCGTATCTGCAATGGGAAGTCTAGACAGACAATCTGCCCTACAGTTTTTTCCACCTGGAATATGCTCTACATTAAAAGTGTATTCCAGAAGCTTTGCAGATAATCTTGCCAAGCGAGCAGTGGTGCGTTTTACCTTTTTGCCAGACAGAATATCAACAACCGGACGGTGATCGGTCTTTAGCACAAAGGATCTGCCCCACAAGTACTGTTTGAACTTTTCAACACTCCAAACACATGGCAGAAACTCTTTTTCTATGACAGAGTACTTCCGTTCTACAGGACGTAGCGTTCTCGAAGCGAAACTCACCGTGTGCTCTTTGCCTTCCTCATATTGTGAAAGTACTGCCCCAGACCATATTCACATACATCAACAGTAACAACAGTTTGTCTCCCTTCCACAAATGCTTGCAAAGCTGGAGCCTTGACAATGTTATCCTTGATGGCTTGGAGACCCTTTTCACACTCCTTTGACCATAGAAAAGTTGCCCCCTTCTTCAACAGAGCCCTGAAACATTCAGTCGTCTTTGCAAAATCCTTCATGAACTTGGCATAAAACCTGCACAACCCAAGAAAGGACATGAGCTGTTCTCTATTTTGTGGTGCTGGAGCTTCAACAAAGCCTTTAACTAAACCTGGTCTGGGTTTTATGCCATGCTCTGAAATGATATGGCCTAAATACTCTAGCTCTTTTTCTTTAAAAGTACATTTGTTCTTCTGTAAGGTTACACCTCTATTTTCAAAAATTCTGAAAAATGTATCAATAGCTAGATCATGCTCTGTTTTCGAAAAGTTGAGGATATTATCTTGAAACACCACAACGTGGGGATTGTCCTGAAACATTTCAGTCATAAGTCTCTGAAAAACAGCGGCCGCCAAAGCCAATCCAAAAGGTAGACGGCAAAATTGAAAGACGCCATCAGGAGTAACAAAAGCCGTGAGATGGCGAGACTGAGGATCTAACTCCACTTGATGACAGGCGGCCTTGAGGTCCAATTTCGTGTACCAACAGGAGGATCCAACTTTAGCAATTAGATCCTCAATGCGTGGAAGAGGAAATTTGTCGACCTAGATGGCATTGTTCAAGCTCCTCAAGTCAACACACATCCTCAAATCCCCAGACCTCTTCTTTGCAAAAACAATGGGCGAAAGCCACAGAGTTGCATCAACTTTTTCAATTATACCTTGATCACAGAGACTCTTCAAATGTTTAGACAAGTTGGCCCTAATGCTAAGAGGCAAATTGCGCAATTTATGCTTGACAGGACTTACATTTTCTTTTACCCTGATGGAGTGTTGGAAATCAGTCACTTTGCCTAAACGGTCTTGAAACACTTTTTCAAACTTATGCTCTCATTTGTTTGTTATATCAGTGCTAGACAAGGAATTAATGTCCTTTTTAGGTTGACATTGCATTGTCTTTTTATCTATGAAAACCGGTTTGTCCAAACCTGGTTTAATAGTTAAACCAAACTCAGATTGGTGTAATAAACCAAGAACATTCATACCCTTTCTTGCCACATAGACTTTGCCTTTGATAACTTCTCCCAAAACACTGATGGTGGCCCAGAAATAACCTAGTAACTCAATTTTGCTACCTTCAAAAGCTACCATAAGTACATCAGGTGGTAACAAACTTCTCTTCTCCCAAAACTTAAAATATTTTTCTTGTGACACATTAGTAATGCGTGCTCCTGTATCTACTAGAAGCTTAATTTGAACTCCTTCAATTGTAACATCAACATCTGGATCAACAATGAGAGATGTTTTCTGTTTCTCACTATCTCTCACCACTACAATGTATTCTTGGTTGGTAACATCATCATCATCATGACTTTCAGATTCGTTCAAAACACACCTGACACTCTTTCTTTTAGCTCCCCTACAGACTCTCGCAAAATGGCCCATTTTTCCGTATTGTCCACATTGTTGATTAACAGCTGGACAATTCTTAAAGGATGAAACATGCAAAGGTGAACCACATCTAAAACAACTAATTTTCTGACTGTACATTCTGTTTTGTACAAAGTTTCTTCCACCTCTGAACACATTTTGCTTCCTGGCATCATCACTCTTGATAACCGGAGATTTATTAGATACAACACCTGAAATAGTGGTATTAGACAAGGCAGTTTCTAATTGTTTTGCATCCTCTATGGAACTCTCGATGCTTTTTGCAATATCCACTGCTTTGTCTAAAGCAGGGTCCTTACAAGTTAACAACCTTTCCTGAATTCTTTTACAATGACATCTGGCTACAAGCTCAAATTCACACTTGGCTGCGAGAACTTTCAACGCAGTGATGGAAGTATCAATACTTTCTGTGGGTTTTTGCACTCTGGTAAAGAATTTGTACCTGTGTACCACAATGTTTTTAGTTTTGGTAAGATACTTATCGAGCTGAGCCACTGCTATATCAAACTCATCAGGATCTTCGCCTTCAGGTGGGTCATATGGCGGTAAATGATCAAAGACATTTTGGCTTTCAACCCCTAAATGATAGAACATAAGATTTTTTTTTCTTTCAGGTCTAAACCTTTGGCCGTCAATGGCACCTAAATAAGCTTTAAAAGACCTGAGCCACAATTTCCATTCTAACGGTGGATCTCCTGGTTCTTGCAAGAAAGGAGCAGGAGCTGTAACACTCTGCATGACAATCAGATACCTGTAAAGTAAGTTGGTTAATAACAAGAAAAAGAAAAGGAGTAAGCAAAGAGAAAGAGAAGAAAACAAAACAAGAAAGAAGAAAGGGAATAAAAAAACAAACAAGAATGCAAAAAGTATTTTTCTTTTGCTCTTTCTCTTTTCCTTCTTTTTCCCCAAAAAAATTGGACCTAAAATGTTGTCCGTTTGTTTCTTTCTATGTTGTGAAACACAGAGGATGAAGAAGTCCTCTCTTTGTTTTCTCCCTTTAATGCCAATAAAACACTGTAGTCCTCTCTTTATCTCTTTTACTCTGAAGAAGATCAGGTGACCGGAAGATTGTGCTGGAAACGCCCCTATCAGTCAAAGGAGCTGTGAGATGCGATGAAATCGCATGTCCCACGGGAAAATGAACAAAACACCACCTAATCCAAGGCTCTCCATGGTGAAAACGACGTGAGGACACAGAGGACGATGGCCGAGCACAAGCTGCAACTCGAGACCAAACGCAGAAAGCAGGTAAGATTGCGCACTCAGCAGCAAGGTACAAAGCGCTGAACTGCCACTGCGCTGAATAAGCCACTGCGCAACACTGCACCCCAGGGCATCTTAAAGCCGGTGGACGCAGTAAAGCACACGGATAAAGCAGAAATCCTCGTTGTATGCGTTTGGTGTGAGTCCGTTAGGCTAGAAATGAAGTGTACACCCATTGCGGTGAAAATCAGAAACGCCGCATGACAGTTCTGTCACTGAAGACAGTATGTAAAAAAAATTAGGACGCTCTCTGTACCCCCGCAGATGTATGTGCCTCGATGGAAAAGGATAACATTTACTCACGGTATGCCACGGAAAGCAAACGCTGAAATACAATGTTCAAGGTTCAAACCGGTACCTCTCCAAGCTCAGGATTCAGTCCCGTCTTCTGTCGCCACTGAAAGAAGGACGATGGGACACATGATTAAGAAGATATTGTAGCTATTTACTGTAGGGTACAGAGAGCCTGCCTAGCCGGCAGCGTCTGAGGCACAAGCAGCAACTGCCACACAAAGAACGCTCGTGGCATGAAGCTCGTGCCAACACTCCAGATGACATCATCCTGCAATACATTCTGCCAGCCTCATCACACACATGTTTTAGATCACAGTGGAGGGAGGAATTCTCAATGCAGCTTGGCACTGGGATAAGAAGTGATTGTGGCTCATATAACTGAGGTTAATATGAGGGAAGTGCATCCATCTGTGAAAACTGTCAGTATTGAAGATGGAAGAGAGAACTAAAGCAGGAACGAGAGTGGCAGGGGTCTCTCCAAAGCTGGGAGTTTAGTAATTGAATTCGCCCTAGAGCCAGGATGAAGCAGATACTGAGAGATGCTAATGCTCGCGAGAGATTTACCTCAGGTGAAAACTCTCAATGCACTACAGAGGGGTAAGGCCAAGTGGCACAATTACATTCATGCAGAGATAAAGGGTTTAGAAGGACACCAAACTTATCCCTCTCATACTGTACTCACACCAGCTGCTCCATTCCTCATACTCTATTGAAGCAGTACCACATAAAAGGTACCCACAAACACTACCCTTTTAACCTCGCTCTACATTACGCAGAGATCCTTTAACAAACTAACCAATTTGCATACTTAAAACACTATTTCTCTGAGTTCTTAACCATTGAGTCACTAAGTGCCACCTTCTAAATTAAAGGTGTTCAATATACCTTTCTAATGTGAGCCAGGCACGTCAGTTTTACAAAGTTACACTTCTACTCCATCTATGGCCCCTTCCACATTCTTATACCTCGCCCCATCTTCACCAGCCAATGGTGATAGACTATTGAAACCATTACCCAAAAGTTGCAAGTTTGATAGCTTTAAAAGAAAATGGCAATCCAGTTGATTTCGAATTTAAACATCTATTCACCTTTAATTAGTGCAAGAATGCCTGAAAATCCTCACTTTTGCTGTCATGGAGTCTAGAGGTTAGTTACTTCTTAGCCGCTTGAGAATGATTCTCTTATCTGTGCATCATCAGTTTCGGGATGGCGTCAGTTAAGCTTACGTCAATGAGACCATACACCCTGGACTGAAGTTCATGAACCATATCTGGTGCTTCTGTTTACATTGCACAACAAGCTGTACACCTTCCCATTTAACAGTATCTCCTGTATCGTAGTGTAGCTTTTTAAAATCTCAGCTCTCATCCTAACTGTGGTAGTAGAGGCATCCAACAATCTGCCACACACCTACCAAAACCTGCACCCTTCGCACTGAACTGACCCCCATTGCTGAATGTGACTGGAACCACTGTACTGCCCTATTTGTATGCTTACTTTGTTTGTCACTTTGAAGCCTCTTAATACTCTTTTTCATCTCATGTCTTTTTTGATGATTTAGGTTTATCATTTTGTTTTACAAAATATTAAATAATAAAGCAAGGACAAGCAAACTGGAAGGTGGTTGGCTATCCGTGTATTTATTCAAAGTAAGTTTAAAGATCTTTCTCTCTTCCATCAAATGACTAGTGCAAAGGTACCTGGGGGGACAGAACTTTGGAAGAGGCAATGAAGTTGTAATGTGAAACTATACAGTACAAAATGCACTCTTCAGTGAAGCAATGAGAATGTAAAATAGGCTTATAATGGAAAATACTGCAATAATATACTACGGTTGAATGTATTGGATAATAAATGAACGAGGGTGGGGACTTCAGAGGAACACAACATCTCAGAGAAGGGCAATGATTCTGCTCTTGCTATTGCCTTGTACGTGTATGCATCAAGGACATTGCTTTTCTAGCGGTCACAATTATCCCCAGCTCGTCCAGAAGCCTCTGCTCTTCCTAGCAGTTCTACTTTTCTCTTTAAACACCTTCCTCCCTCACCTACCATGTCTTCATCCATGGAAGCAAATATCTGTGCAGGACGCAGCAAAAGAGGAAACCCGTCTGGTGGGTAATTTGGAAATATCACATGAACAGTGATAATCACGTGGAATACCCCATCATAGACCATGCAATTAGTGGGATCTTTAGATGCATCAAATACCACACTTTATAGATACTTATAACTGAAATTGTGTAAATAGTCCATAGTTACCCCACAATAGTAGAAGATTGTTGGCTCTGACCATACTTCTCGCTTTCATAAACCCTCGCTTCAGACACAACTGACTGGCTGGCATTCACACTCATGAGAAGAGTGCACAGTACCACATTTCTGTTACTCTAGATACCACCAGCGATGTGACCTGCTTACTAAGTTTCTAAGACATGTCTAACTCCTACCTTTCCAAGGCTAGCAGTACTAATCCGGATTTAGGAAAAAACTATCAGCATGATCATTATTAATCATCTCAAGAAGTCTGTTCGGTATTGGGCAATGTGATTTAGGTCTACAAAATTAAACAACTTGCTGCTGGCATCACACTCCAACACAACCTCCTTCAACTGCACTGTAGAACCTCTATCATTATTGCTTGCCATTGATCAAACTAATTCTTGAAATTGTTTTATATTTTCAGTCAATATATTGATTAATAGTCGTTTTCAGAAAGGTGTTTCAGTAAAATGTGGCAAATAAAAATTGGAGGACAACTAAGTGGGGTGGCTATTTTGGGGTGTCTCTCACTCTGCAAAGTATTGTTACAAAGCATACAATAAATACAAGTGTGACTTCTCAAAAACAAAGTGCAAGTATTATTAACTATGCTAAAATCAGTACTTAATTTGAGCTGTTGTTTGCTGGTGGAGCCCACCAGCACTCATTTTTGGGGATCGGCCCTTATTTTTCAAAATCAACCTTTAACATAGAGCAAAAGCAATATAAAGGCATTAAAATAGTAAGAAGAAGGAAGTGAAAGTAGAAAACCAGTGACAAAGGGAGAAAGCAGGGATGAAAGTGTGAGATAAGGGGACATGGAGTGTGCGGGTGAAGAGGTATGGGGTGGAATCAAGACTATGAAGTCTTGGTGTTCTGTGCGCCAAAATTCAATAGCACCGACCACGAGCTTCTAAGCAGAACTTTGGGCCCCAGCAGATATTCTTTTACAAATTATCACTCGCACACACACACTAAAACGCAGCCATACAGTGTGACATTCAGGAACAAGGGATCTACCTTAAGGTCATTTCAATGTGCCTTCTTTGTCGTTTCTCTAGATCAGTGGTTTCCAACATTTTCTGTAACAAGATCTACTTATGTTCAATAAAAACTATGCTGAGCTACAAATATTATTAGTGTTGTAATAAAAACCACTAAAGACAAGATTACAGGGTTGCCAGCAGTGCTGCGAAAAAAAGGCATGAAAGTTACAGCTGCAAGGCCTTTGGCACCAAGATATGAGGCAACTTACAGGAAGTTGGAGAGGTACAAGTAGCTCACGAGCTACTGGAGAAGCATTCTCTGGACAGCGTTCTACCTGAATTGCAATTGTATACTACTAGATCTATCCTCTAGTCCCAAGTAAACAATCATTTACTGGTACATTTATTTAAAAAAAATAACTGTTTGTTACTCTTTGCGTTCATAAGCATAGTACATAAAACATTAGCAGTCTTTCTGAAATATTTAGAAATTATGCCCAAATTAAAAAATCTGTCAGTGAAAGTGTGCCTGCTCCAGTTTCATTCAATGAATATGAAAAATTGTACCATATCATAGCAAAAAACTTTGGGGCTGATTCCGATGACTGTGAGGCTGCCACCGACAGCCTGTCAGTGGCGGTCCCACCGCCATCGGAACCATGTATTCCGCCCGCCATATTACCATGGCGGGAGTATGATTGACGCTCAGAAATAACAACCGCCATGCATCCGACGGGCTCCTTGAGCCCGCTGGTGCATCAGAGGGAAATCCAATCCCTACAATGGTGGCAGTGCCTGCCAGGCACCCCCGTAGCGATTATTATGTCCCTTTCCTCCCGTCTTTTCATGCCGGTTAACCCGCCATGGAAAGGCAGGCAGAAAGGGACTTTAGGGGCCCGTAGCAGGCCCCCATTACCCCCTGGCCCTAAGCTGTGGGATTTGGGGAGCTACATATCCCTGCACCATGTGGCAGGCACCACGCAGTGCAGGGATATGTAAAGTGTCCCCTTTTTGCATTGCGCCATGTGATGCAGCCAGCAGCACCCGCCGCAATGCAAAACATAGGCATTGCGACCGCCGTGGTGGCAGTCGCATCCAAATGCTTCTGGCTGGACCACCGACAGCCTGTTGGGTGGTCCCATTTACGATAGGGTGGTGGTCTGACAAAAGTCCGACTGCCATCCTAATCAGCCCCTTTATTCAGACCATAAAAGTACATTTAAAAACAGTAAATTGTACAATAATATAAAATCATAAAAATTATAAAAAGAGATGATAACACAGTTCATTCATTTAGACATCAAGTTTTATTATTAAAATCTCACAACCCTTATAATTCCAAGCCTTTTAAACCTAATGTCATCACAATAGGCAAAACACCATTAAGGTGCATAACGAATTAAAATAAGGTCCACAATACTGTATTGAGCCACTAGATAAAAAGTATGGTACAATTCATTAGCCAATACATTTCATTTTTAGATTCTCCTCAACATCCCGATCTGTACCCCTAAAAACAGTGTCATAATAGTGGGCAAGACATCATTAAAGTGCATAGCAGGTGAAGCTCAGTCTAGCCTGACACGGCGCACAGGGCCAGATGTACGAACCTTTATTGCGCTCACAAACGGGAGATCGGCCCGTTTGCGACCGCAAAAAAGGGTCCTGGCAGGTACAAACACTATTTTGCGAGTCTCTGACTCGCAAAATAGCGTTTGCGTCTCTCGCTATTAGGAAGGGGCGTCCCTTCCTAATAGCGAGCCTGAATGCCATGTACTATTGTTTTGCGGCCGCAAAACACTTGCAGTTTACCACCTATTTCAAGTAGGTGGCAAACCATTAGCAAATGGGAAGGGGTCCCCTGGGACCCCTTCCCTTTGTGAGTCTGTGCGAAAATATTTTTTAAGAGCTGGATGTGGTCCCAAGTACCACTGCCTGCCCTTAAAAAGTGAAACTGAAAAGTTTCATTTTTCTTTTTTAAATGCATCCCGTTTTCCTTTAAGGAAAACTGGTTGAATTAAAAAAAAAAAACTGCTTTATTTAAAAAGCAAATGCAAAAACAACAATTGATGGACAGAATGCAGAACAATGTCATACATTCACCCCAGTACAAAGATCTGGGCCTAAATCCATTGTTTTTTTGCTCACCATGCCATTCCAGTTTGGACCCAGCCATATGCAAATCAGTCTTGACCCTGCGCCCAATGGGAACAGTCCAGCCCGAACTGCCAGGCCAGGTCCTCCCTGGACTGGAACCAAGCATCCCAGGACCGGTTTCGGGCTTTCAGCCCTCATCAGCCAGGATAGCTTGACTCCAGTGGCATGGAGAGCACGGGACCCACGTCTGGGCATACCCGTCCCACTCGGGGTGACAAATGCGAAAACAACAATTGATGGACAGAATGCAGAACAATGTCATACATTCACCCCAGTACAAAGATCTGGGCCTAAATCCATTGTTTTTTGCTCACCATGCCATTCCAGTTTGGACCCAGCCATATGCAAATCAGTCTTGACCCTGCGCCCAATGGGAACAGTATAGCCCGAACTGCCGGGCCAGGTCCTCCCTGGACTGGAAACAAGCATCCTAGGACCGGTTTCATGCTTTCAGCCCTCATCAGCCAGGATAGCTTGACTCCAGTGGCATGGAGAGCACGGGACCCACGTCTGGGCATACCTGTCCCACTCGGGGTGACACATGCAAAAACAACAATTGATGGACAGAATGCAGAACAATGTCATACATTCACTCCAGTACAAAGATCTGGGCCTAAATCCATCGTTTTTTTGCTCACCATGCCATTCCAGTTTGGACCCAGCCATATGCAAATCAGTCTTGACCCTGCGCCCAATGGGAACAGTCCAGCCCGTACTGCCAGGCCAGGTCCTCCCTGGACTGGAAACAAGCATCCTAGGACCGGTTTCGGGCTTTCCGCCCTCATCAGCAAGGATAGCTTGACTCCAGTGGCATGGAGAGCACGGGACCCACGCCTGGGCATACCCGTCCCACTCGGGGTGACAAATGCAAAAACAGCAATTGATGGACAGTATGCAGAACAATGTCATACATTCACCCCAGTACAAAGATCTGGGCCTAAATCCATATACATATGGCTGGGTCCAAACTGGGGTGGCGTAGTGGGCGTAGTGGGCAAAAGAACGATGGATTTAACCCAGATCTCTTGACTGGGGGAGAATGTTGGAATCATTCAGCATTCCGTCCATCATTTGTTGCAGTTACACTTTTCGCCCTAAGTGGGACGGGTATGCCCAGACGTGGGGCCCTTGCTCACTGTGCCACTGGATTCAAGCTAGCCTGGCTGATGAAGGGTGACATGCCCCGAAACCGGACCCAGGATGCTTATTTCCGGTCCAGGGAGGACCTGGCTTGGCAGTTCGGTCTGGACTGTTCCCATGAGGCACAGGGTCAAGACTGATTTGCATATGGCTGGGTCCAAACTGGGGTGGCGTAGTGGGCAAAAGAACGATGGTTTTAACCCAAATCTCTTGACTGGGGGAGAATGTTGGAATTATTCAGCATTCTGTCCATCATTTGTTGCAGTTACACTTTTCGCCCTAAGTGGGACGGGTATGCCCAGACATGGGGCCCTTGCTCACTGTGCCACTGGATTCAAGCTAGCCTGGCTGATGAAGGGTGACATGCCCCGAAACCGGTCCCAGGATGCTTGTTTCCGGTCCAGGGAGGACCTGGCTTGGCAGTTCGGTCTGGACTGTTCCCATGAGGCACAGGGTCAAGACTGATTTGCATGTGGCTGGGTCCAAACTGGGGTGGCGTAGTGGGCAAAAGAACGATGGATTTAACCCAGATCTCTTGACTGGGGGAGAATGTTGGAATCATTCAGCATTCCGTCCATCATTTGTTGCAGTTACACTTTTCGCCCTAAGTGGGACAGGTATGCCCAGACGTGGGGCCCTTGTTCACTGTGCCACTGGATTCAAGCTAGCGTGGCTGATGAAGGGTGACATGCCCCGAAACCGGTCCCAGGATGCTTGTTTCTGGTCCAGGGAGGACCTGGCTTGGCAGTTCGGTCTGGACTGTTCCCATGAGGCACAGGGTCAAGACTGATTTGCATATGGCTGGGTCCAAACTGGGGTGGCGTAGTGGGCAAAAGAACAATGGATTTAATCCAGATCTCTTGACTGGGGGAGAATGTTGGAATCATTCGGCATTCCGTCCATCATTTGTTGCAGTTACACTTATTTAAAAAGCAGTCACAGACATGGTGGTCTGCTGACCCCAGCAGGCCACCATCCCTGGGAGTGCTAACCATTCCCAATGGGGTCACAAATTGCGCTTGCCTCATGAATATTATTGAGGCATGCAATTTGCGACCCCATTGGGAATCTCAAACAGTGTCTGAGACACTGTTGTACATTCACTTTTGCAAGTCGCAAATTGTGAGTCTCAATTCGACACAATTTGCGACTCGCTAAAGTGAGTGGTCGTACATCTGGCCCTCAGTGTGTATGCATTGGGTTAGTGACAGACACAAATCTAGTGCCACCAGGCCAGTAAACTGTGTTGGGCCTCTAGCTATACAACCAGTTCAGAAAGTAGACTTAAGAACTGGCCCCAAAGTCAAGACATTCTAGTTCACGCCCCTCGTCATACACCTTTCTTAACTCGGAGATGATGCCAAAAAACAGGCGACTGCCCAAGTTCTCGGACATCTGGAAGTAACTGCAGAAATCTAAGTGCAGGCTTGACCTTAACAAAATTCAGGGATTTCAGCAGAGGTAACAAAAAGATCTTATGGGGACCATCATAGAAAACACACAAGAGCATGAAGTGAACAAGATCCTGGGAAGAGAAATGATCACAAGTACAGACGTCAGTCTGTCTATTCCCTTTGTTGGTTGAACCAACATCTAGTAAATTAGTGTTCTTAGTGTTAGCCAAGATGGCTTGTTTTACACGGTTTTGTCATGGAGGCTGCTATAGTTTGCAATTACCAGTCCTCCACGTTCTGCTTTTTGTCTCTGAAAAGCGGCTGTGCTGTCCAGTTCTAGTGCGAGCCATGGCACAATATCCATGAATAGAAGCAAGTGTTTGATTGGCCATTTTCTTCTAGAAGAAATTCACAATGAGCCGATCTTTCTGTGAAAGAAAATAGTTGATGTGTTTTAATGTAGATGGCAAGTGCTGCCTAGTAACAGATCAGTATTGATGGTGTATGTCAAGACGCAAATTTCCATTTGTATACCTGTTCTCATTTGCAGAGTTAAATAGTTGAAGTATTTATTTATTTATTTAAGAGTTCTATATAGCGCTGGCCAGACCCGAAGGTATCGGAGCGCTTTACAACATTTGTCAAGAAACATTCGAGTACATAGAATAACAGTAGTAAACATATTGATTTGTGCAGGATCTTGTTCAGGGGGGGGACAAAGGAGCGAGTCAGGAGGTAGATGCTTTAAGAAGTTAATCTTATCATAGTGTCTGTATGCTCCGATGGGCGCGATTCCGCCTCGTGGGTCCGCTCTTACTTCGTAAGAGCTCGATTGAGGAAGAGGGCTTTGAGTTGGCTTTTGAATTTTTCGAAGGAAGGGTTCGTCCTGATGTGTACTGGGATGGCGTTCCAAATTTTGGGAGCATTTCCAGAGAAGGAGCATGATAAGGTTTTTTGTTTGCGAGTTTTTGGAGGGATGAGAAGTAGAGTGTTAGTGCTCCTGAGATTTCTTGTCTGCCCTGCTTTGTTGAGTTTGGAGGCAAGATAGGCCGGTTTGCCAGTGTGTAGAGCTTTGTGAGTGAGGCAAGCAGTTCTGAAGTTTGCACGTGTTTCTATTGGGAGCCAGTTTAGCTCTCTGAGAGCAGGGGAGATGTGTTCGAATTTCTTTACTCCAGTCACCATTCTGGCTGCTGCATTTAGGGTTGATCTGAGAGGAGCAAGGTGTGATTTTGCTGTGTCTGTGAGGGTGGCGTTTCCGTAGTCCAATCTGGATAGCACAAGGGATTGCGTGGCTTGTTTAAAGTCTTTTGTAGGGACGAAGGGTTTGATTTTGTTAAGTAGTTTAAGGTTGAAGAAAGCACTCTTTGCGGTGTTTTTGATGTGTTTGACCATGTCTAGGTTAGGGTCCAGAGTTATTCCCAGTGATTTCACAGAGTCGGCCGGGATGAGAGTGCAGTTGAGAGCATCAATAGATTTTAGCCATTCTGTGATTTGGGGGGTTTGCTCTTTGTTGGCTATGAGGAGAATTTCAGTCTTGTCCTGGTTGAGGTTCAGGTGGTTTTGGGATAGCCATTGTTGGACTTCTATTAAGGTGTCATTAAGTCTTTTCATGTCCGCCATGGAGGAAGTTTCTAGGTAGATCTGGGTGTCGTCCGCATATAGGTGGAAGGGTATTTTGGCTTTTCTGAGTATGGTGGTGAGGGGCTCCATGTATATGTTGAACAGTGCGGGTGATAGAACTGATCCTTGGGGTACGCCCCTGCTTACAGGGCGTAGGTCAGACGTGAAATTTCTGATTTTTATTCTTTGATTTTTATTTCTTAGGTTACTAAAAATATGATAAACTTGTTGCTACATGCTGTCACACAAAGACAGAATTTGAAAGTTATGGGGATTCCCATCAACATATATCTCGCATGAGGTCGCATTTACTACTTTAGCAAGCACTGTCAAAGCCAAAAGGTCTGGCTTTAATGTGCTAATGCATGCAGACAGCGTTTGTACGTGTGTTGCATGGACTAGCACACTTAATGCCAGACCAATTGACTTTGCATGAAACTAATGTTATTCAAACCATGAAGGCCATATTAAAGTGCATGCATTATCTATCTGTGATGTTCTTTCAGGGGATTTTGAATGTTTGTGCATTTCTCTTATTTGTTCATTGGTGAAAGGGCAATTGTCAATTAGAAAGCATCACATAATCATATTGCTAACATATCATGCTTTAATAAAAGTGCATAACATACTTGCAAAGTGATTTTTTACATTAACGTGTAGCATACACATGAGCCAGCCTCGATTACGAATTGTTAAATGCAGTTTAAGTGTGGGGGAAGCAGCAGCTAGAATAAAAGACGGTTATCCTACTTAGCTTGAAAAAATAGTAACACTTACACTTTAGTGTCAAAGCTGCCGAACTTAGGTTCAGCAACTGACTTCAAGAAAATGAGCCATAAAACTAAAAAGTCAAATCAAACGCCTTCTGTGTGCCCTCTGTGCCCAGCGCAGATATGACGGGATTTTCGATCACTGGCATTGTTCTTACCTGCCTCCTAATAACATAAAACTACTCTAGAATAACAAAACTGCTGATGTTATTTGCAGCTAGTAAATGAGTGAAAGCAATGCGAGCATCACCAGGGTGCCACTCACCTGCATCGTGACAGTTGAGTATTGATAGAAATTGTGTCTCTAGTTGGGAGAGGCTTGTATCCTATCCAAGTAGGGACCACAATCCTAGTCAGGGTAAGTCAGATAAACAACCAAAATTAACCTGTGACTCACCCCTCTTCACCATTCCTCGACTGGGTGGATTGGAACCAACGCAACAAGACTTCTACGCCAATGCTTGCTCAATCCAAAGTACTTTTTTAGCAGGCCCTGCATGGGTCCTGTAGCTGGCCTGTCCTCCATTGCGGAACTTTGGATTTACCCCAGTCCAGCGCGACCTCAAGTAACCCCTAAGCGCTATTGGCTTTTAAGTACTATATTACAGTTTGTTCTTGTTAGAAATTGGGTTTTTGGTTGGCTAGGGTATGCACCTAAGCCAGGCAGAGCCTACCACTCTAATCAGGATAAGGGAGTTACACACCCAAGATAACACCTGCTTAACCTCTTTGTAGCTTGGCAGAACAGTCAGGCTTATCCCAGAGGCGATGTGTAAAGCGTTTGCGCAACACACACACACAGACACACCCCAGTGACACACCACAAAAGAGACTCCACACAAGGTTATGTAAAAATATCTTTTGTATTATAATAAAGCACATTAGACCAAAAATCACTTAAACCAATAATCACTTTGCCAACTAGGCAATAATCACAAAAATACATAGAAGATACACCATTTTGCCATAAGGTAATTGTCATAAACATAATAGTTAGTGCACTAGGTAAATACTTATATGGTGCACATGTCATGAAAACAGAATGAAATCATTATGCATAACCACACCTTACACCACCGCTGTACATATTATGCCGCTCCTGAAATAAAGCGATACCAAAGGGGACGATGGACGGAGCGCTTGAGCAAATCAAACACTCACCCCAGTCAACTGATCTGGGTTTAATCCATCATCATTCTTTAGCTCACTCCACCACCCCAGTTCAGACATGGCCATATGCAAATCAGTCTGACCCTGTGCCTCATGGGAACAGTCCAGCCCGAACTGCCAAGCCATGTCTTCCCTGGACCAGAAACAAGCATCCTGGGACCGGTTTCTGGCTATTCAGCCGTCATCAGCCAGGCTAGCTTGAATCCAGTGGCAAAGTGAGCAAGGGACCCACGTCTGGGCATACCCTGCCAACTTAGGGCGAACAAAGCGTTACCAAAGGGGACGATGGACAGAGCGCTTGAGCAAATCAAACACTCACCCCCAGTCAACTGATCTGGGTTTAATCCATCATCATTCTTTAGCTCACTCCACCACCCCAGTTCAGACATGGCCATATGCAAATCAGTCTGACCCTGTGCCTCATGGGAACAGTCCAGCCCGAACTGCCAAGCCATGTCTTCCCTGGACCGGAAACAAGCATCCTGGGACCGGTTTCTGGCTATTCAGCCGTCATCAGCCAGGCTAGCTTGAATCCAGTGGCAAAGTGAGCAAGGGACCCACGTCTGGGCATACCCTGCCAACTTAGGGCGAACAAAGCGTTACCAAAGGGGACGATGGACGGAGCGCTTGAGCAAATCAAACACTCACCCCCAGTCAACTGATCTGGGTTTAATCCATCATCATTCTTTAGCTCACTCCACCACCCCAGTTCAGACATGGCCAAATGCAAATCAGTCTGACCCTGTGCCTCAGGGGACAGTCCAGCCCGAACTGCCAAGCCATGTCTTCCCTGAACCAGAAACAAGCATCCTGGGACTGGTTTCTGGCTATTCAGCCGTCATCAGCCAGGCTAGCTTGAATCCAGTGGCAAAGTGAGCAAGGGACCCACGTCTGGGCATACCCTGCCAACTTAGGGCGAACAAAGCGATACCAAAGGGGACGATGGACGGAGCGCTTGAGCAAATCAAACACTCACCCCCAGTCAACTGATCTGGGTTTAATCCATCATCATTCTTTAGCTCACTCCACCACCCCAGTTCAGACATGGCCATATGCAAATCAGTCTGACCCTGTGCCTCATGGGAACAGTCCAGCCCGAACTGCCAAGCCATGTCTTCCCTGGACCGGAAACAAGCATCCTGGGACCGGTTTCTGGCTATTCAGCCGTCATCAGCCAGGCTAGCTTGAATCCAGTGGCAAAGTGAGCAAGGGACCCACGTCTGGGCATACCCTGCCAACTTAGGGCGAACAAAGCGATACCAAAGGGGACGATGGACGGAGCGCTTGAGCAAATCAAACACTCACCCCCAGTCAACTGATCTGGGTTTAATCCATCATCATTCTTTAGCTCACTCCACCACCCCAGTTCAGACATGGCCATATGCAATTCAGTCTGACCCTGTGCCTCATGGGAACAGTCCAGCCCGAACTGCCAAGCCATGTCTTCCCTGGACTTGAAACAAGCATCCTGGGACCGGTTTATGGCTATTCAGCCGTCATCAGCCAGGCTAGCTTGAATCCAGTGGCAAAGTGAGCAAGGGACCCACGTCTGGGCATACCCTGCCAACTTAGGGCGAACAAAGCGATACAAAAGGGGACGATGGACGGAGCGCTTGAGCAAATCAAACACTCACCCCCAGTCAACTGATCTGGGTTTAATCCATCATCATTCTTTAGCTCAGTCCACCACCCCAGTTCAGACATGGCAATATGCAAATCAGTCTGACCCTGTGCCTCATGGGAACAGTCCAGCCCGAACTGCCAAGCCATGTCTTCCCTGGACCGGAAACAAGAATCCTGGGACCGGTTTCTGGCTATTCAGCCGTCATCAGCCAGGCTAGCTTGAATCCAGTGGCAAAGTGAGCAAGGGACCCACGTCTGGGCATACCCTGCCAACTTAGGGCGAACAAAGCGATACCAAAGGGGACGATGGACGGAGCGCTTGAGCAAATCAAACACTCACCCCCAGTCAACTGATATGGGTTTAATCCATCATCATTCTTTAGCTCACTCCACCACCCCAGTTCAGACATGGCCATATGCAAATCAGTCTGACCCTGTGCCTCATGGGAACAGTCCAGCCCGAACTGCCAAGCCATGTCTTCCCTGGACCGGAAACAAGCATCCTGGACCGGTTTCTGGCTATTCAGCCGTCATCAGCCAGGCTAGCTTGAATCCAGTGGCAAAGTGAGCAAGGGACCCACGTCTGGGCATACCCTGCCAACTTAGGGCGAACAAAGCGATACCAAAGGGGACGATGGACGGAGCGCTTGAGCAAATCAAACACTCACGCCCAGTCAACTGATCTGGGTTTAATCCATCATCATTCTTTAGCTCACTCCACCACCCCAGTTCAGACATGGCCATATGCAAATCAGTCTGACCCTGTGCCTCATGGGAACAGTCCAGCCCGAACTGCCAAGCCATGTCTTCCCTGGACCGGAAACAAGCATCCTGGGACAGGTTTCTGGCTATTCAGCCGTCATCAGCCAGGCTAGCTTGAATCCAGTGGCAAAGTGAGCAAGGGACCCACGTCTGGGCATACCCTGCCAACTTAGGGCGAACAAAGCGATACCAAAGGGGACGATGGACGGAGTGTTTGAGCCAATCAAACACTCACGCCCAGTCAACTGATCTGGGTTTAATCCATCATCATTCTTTAGCTCACTCCACCACCCCAGTTCAGACATGGCCATATGCAATTCAGTCTGACCCTGTGCCTCTGTACTGGGGTGAATGTATGACATTGTTCTGCATTCTGTTCATCAATTGTTGTTTTTGCATTTGTCACCCCGAGTGGGACGGGTATGCCCAGACGTGGGTCCGTGCTCTCCATGCCACTGGAATCAAGCTATCCTGGCTGAAGAGGGGTGAAACCCGAAACCGGTCCTAGGATGCTTGTTTCCAGTCCAGGGAGGACCTGGCTTGGCAGTTCGGGCTGGACTGTTCCCATGAGGCACAGGGTCAAGACTGATTTGCATATGGCTGGGTTCAAACTGGAATGGCATGGTGAGCATAAAAACGATGGATTTAGGCCCAGATCTCTGTACTGGGGTGAATGTATGACATTGTTCTGCATTCTGTCCATCAATTGTTGTTTTTGCATTTGTCACCCCGAGTGGGACGGATATGCCCAGACGTGGGTCCCGTGCTCTCCATGCCACTGGAATCAAGCTATCCTGGCTGAAGAGGGTGAAACCCGAAACCGGTCCTAGGATGCTTGTTTCCAGTCCAGGGAGGACCTGGCTTGGCAGTTCGGGCTGGACTGTTCCCATGAGGCACAGGGTCAAGACTGATTTGCATATGGCTGGGTTCAAACTGGAATGGCATGGTGAGCAAAAAACGATGGATTTAGGCCCAGATCTCTGTACTGGGGTGAATGTATGACATTGTTCTGCATTCTGTCCATCAATTGTTGTTTTTGCATTTGTCACCCCGAGTGGGACGGGTATGCCCAGACGTGGGTCCCGTGCTCTCCATGCCACTGGAATCAAGCTATCCTGGCTGAAGAGGGTGAAACCCGAAACCGGTCCTAGGATGCTTGTTTCCAGTCCAGGGAGGACCTGGCTTGGCAGTTCGGGCTGGACTGTTCCCATGAGGCACAGGGTCAAGACTGATTTGCATATGGCTGGGTTCAAACTGGAATGGCATGGTGAGCAAAAAAACGATGGATTTAGGCCCAGATCTCTGTACTGGGGTGAATGTATGACATTGTTCTGCATTCTGTCCATCAATTGTTGTTTTTGCATTTGTCACCCCGAGTGGGACGGGTATGCCCAGACGTGGGTCCCGTGCTCTCCATGCCACTGGAATCAAGCTATCCTGGCTGAAGAGGGTGAAACCCCGAAACCGGTCCTAGGATGCTTGTTTCCAGTCCAGGGAGGACCTGGCTTGGCAGTTCGGGCTGGACTGTTCCCATGAGGCACAGGGTCAAGACTGATTTGCATATGACTGGGTTCAAACTGGAATGGCATGGTGAGCAAAAAACGATGGATTTAGGCCCAGATCTCTGTACTGGGGTGAATGTATGACATTGTTCTGCATTCTGTCCATCAATTGTTGTTTTTGCATTTGTCACCCCGAGTGGGACGGGTATGCCCAGACGTGGGTCCCGTGCTCTCCATGCCACTGGAATCAAGCTATCCTGGCTGAAGAGGGTGAAACCCCGAAACCGGTCCTAGGATGCTTGTTTCCAGTCCAGTGAGGACCTGGCTTGGCAGTTCGGGCTGGACTGTTCCCATGAGGCAGAGGGTCAAGACTGATTTGCATATGGCTGGGTTCAAACTGGAATGGCATGGTGAGCAAAAAACGATGGATTTAGGCCCAGATCTCTGTACTGGGGTGAATGTATCACATTGTTCTGCATTCTGTCCATCAATTGTTGTATTTGCATTTGTCACCCCGAGTGGGACGGGTATGCCCAGACGTGGGTCCCGTGCTCTCCATGCCACTGGAATCAAGCTATCCTGGCTGAAGAGGGGTGAAACCCCGAAACAGGTCCTAGGATGCTTGTTTCCGTTCCAGGGAGGACCTGGCTTGGCAGTTCGGGCTGGACTGTTCCCATGAGGCACAGGGTCAAGACTGATTTGCATATGGCTGGGTTCAAACTGGAATGGCATGGTGAGCAAAAAAACAATGGATTTAAGCCCAGATCTCTGTACTGGGGTGAATGTATGACATTGTTCTGCATTCTGTCCATCAATTGTTGTTTTTGCATTTGTCACCCCGAGTGGGACGGGTATGCCCAGACGTGGGTCCCGTGCTCTCCATGCCACTGGAATCAAGCTATCCTGGCTGAAGAGGGATGAAACCCCGAAACCAGTCCTAGGATGCTTATTTCCAGTCCAGGGAGGACCTGGCATGGCAGTTCGGGCTGGACTGTTCCCATGAGGCACAGGGTGAAGACTGATTTGCATATGGCTGGGTTCAAACTGGAATGGCATGGTGAGCAAAAAAACGATGGATTTAGGCCCAGATCTCTGTACTGGGGTGAATGTATGACATTGTTCTGCATTCTGTCCATCAATTGTTGTTTTTGCATTTGTCACCCCGAGTGGGACGGGTATGCCCAGACGTGGGTCCCGTGCTCTCCATGTCACTGGAATCAAGCTATCCTGGCTGAAGAGGGGTGAAACCCCGAAACCGGTCCTAGGATGCTTGTTTCCAGTCCAGGGAGGACCTGGCTTGGCAGTTCGGGCTGGACTGTTCCCATGAGGCACAGGGTCAAGACTGATTTGCATATGGTTGGGTTCAAACTGGAATGGCATGGTGAGCAAAAAAACGATGGATTTAGGCCCAGATCTCTGTACTGGGGTGAATGTATGACATTGTTCTGCATTCTGTCTATCAATTGTTGTTTTTGCTCCTGAAATAAGTCACATTAGCCCGTCACTGCAAGGCATAAAACAACTCATAGCACCACATCAGGGCATAAAGAAAATGCCGCAGTTTTGGTTAGGATCAGAATACCTAAATTGCCAGTTATCACCCTGAACAGGTAGTGTGCATCGTCGCTGCTCAACTACAACACTTTGGGGCCGATTCCGATCTCGGCCGGTAGGGCTCCGAATCGGATTCGGCTTTACCGGATCCGATTCGGAGGCCTTTTTCCCGACCGATTCGTACAGTCGTCCCAGCGAGCAAGTATGATGCGAGCGCACGCGAAATCGCCGACCGACTCGTTCCCAGGTCCGAACCGCTCTGACCAACTCGTACGGACACGGCTCGCACCACGCAATGGAGACGTTTCCCGACCGAGCAAGTACGATGCGCGCTTCGAACAGCCCGACCGACTCGTAGCGTCTGGCTCCAAAGAGCTGTCGGAGCCGGACTTCGGGGGTCCGTGTCGGACCCCCCTGCACGTGTAGCTGCACGAGTCGCACACAGGGGGGACCCTAAACATGCATGTACGGTGCGAGTCGCACCGATGCGTACCCACTGTAGGGGGCCCCCCTGTTCGCGACGTACCCATTCAGTCAATGGGAGCCCGTGTACGCGTTGTACGACCAGCTCCCATTGACTTCAATGGGAGTCCGACCGAATCGAGTCGGGCAGCATACGGCCGCATCGTACTCGCTCGGTCGGACTGCGGGAGTCCGGCTCGGTCGGAAATCTCTCCGGATCCGGCTCGGTCAAAGAGATTTCCGGCCCGAATCGGAATCGGTCCCTTTATCTGGCACTCCCCAATGTTTCAACTATGGCCCCTCGAGACCAGGGAGGCAATTGCGACCCTTTGACACCCCCTCCTGGTATGTTGCCAGGGTAGGGCACACATACTGCAGGGAGGGTGGGAGACCTCACTCAAGCCCCTACATATGAAAACTTTGTGAAGTGCAGCTGCCTGCGAACTCGTGGTGCAGCTGCTGCCGGCACAGGGGAGGTAGTGATGTCCAAGAAATGCCCCCCCAAAGTATTTGTCCAGCCGGGGGGGCAGACACGCCCTGTTGCCATCAGAGGGGAGACCTCATTGAGTCTCCCACAGGCAGAAATACCACTTGCAGCTGCCCGCAAGTGTTGTGCAGCGGTGACGTGTCCCAGGGCGTGGGGGGACAGACCCCCCTCACGCGGCCCCGTCTGGTCTCCTCAGCAAGAATCACTACCTCCACTCTGGCACAGCAACGCACAGCAATGGCGGAGTTCCTCCTCTTGTCCTTTCCAGGCGAGAGGCGGCTAATTGGAGACAGCAATGCTCTGACTCCTTCCAACGCTGGATTTGGTTGCCAGGCAATGCCAGAGTTTCGACCTGGACTTGCTCTGCCGGCGAGCGGCTAAGAATTTCCAAATGGCCTTCTCTCCCCCGGAACCTCATAATACGGCCCATCAGAGCCTTTTGGATTGTGTAAAAAAATAAAAAGGAACCACACGCTCAGGGAAGTTTCCCTCCCAGTGAAACACAGGGGACTTCCACCCTATAAAGCGATCACCACGCGCTCGTTGTGGTTGGCCTCTTTTTATACTTTCTCAGCGCTCTCCACATGCTGGATTGTCAAATAAAGTGCTCCTCACACGCTTTCCCTTTTTGTTCCTTGCAAACAGAAAGATACCAGGACAGTCCAGTCCTTTTCCTGCTCCAGGCAGGAGCAACCACTGCAGGCTGTCCTACCCCACACAAGTCAGGGACAGAGCTCCTCACACAGCTTCTCCAGCTCTCCTCCTAGGCAGCATATTTAAGATCCAGCAAGGATCTTTTCTACGAAGTCTTTGATTTCCCTGAGACTTCCAACAGGAGGCAAGCACACACAAGCCCTTGGAGATTCTTCAGAAGCAGGATACCACAGCAGGGCAAAAAGAGTCAGTCCTTTTCCTGCACCACAGACAGAAGCAGCAACTGCAGGCCAACCTACCCCTCACACCAGGTCCGAACTGGCTACCGGGCGTTTTGGTGTGCTGCCGAGCTGGGGGCTGATTTCATTGACTGGGACCTGCGTGTGCTTTAAAACATTCGTTTTGCTTTGTTTATTTCGAAGCTCACGCAGGTCCCCATCAACGAAATTAGCCCCCACTGCAGTGAAATCAGCCCCCAGCTCGGCAGCACACCAAAACGCCCGGTAGCCAGTCCGGCACTGCCTCACACAGAAAAGGCAGCGCTCCTCACACAGTCTTTCCGCTCTTCTTCTTGGCAGGGTCCTCTTTTTTCTTGAAGTAATCTAAAGACCTGGGGTTTTAGGTCCAATACTTATACCCCATTTTTTCATTGTTCTCTTTGTGTTACTGGTCTCTGAACTCAGTCCAAACCAGTCCTGACCTCCCTGGTGCAGCATGACCACAGCGGGTGGAAACAGCATTGTGCAAAGGAGGCACAGGTTATTCAAGTGCAAGCAAAACTCCTCCCACCATGCTAAATGCAGACCAGGTCTATTCAGCCCAGCGATGAATCATCCAGGCAAGGCAGGATACACCTCAACCCCCCTTGTGACTGTCTAGAGTGAATGCACATCCCCAGCTCCTGTCACTATAAAACCAGACACTAAGGGGCCGATTCCGATCTCGGTCGGAGGCGCACCCAATACCATTCGGTCGGGAAAAAAGCCATGCGAAAGCCTGTTTCCCGACCGAACCGTACGCGAGTCCGGCCGAGCGAGTACGATGCGAGTCGCCGACCGACTCGTCCGGGCGACCCGACCGCTCCGACCGACTCGTACCCGGATCGTACCGCTCCGACCGACTCGCTCGGACCCGCTTCGCACCGCGCAATGGAGACGTTTTCCGGCCGGGTAAGTACGATGCGCACCTCGACCGCTCCGACCGACTCGCGCCGTCCGACTCGAACTCGCTGTCGGAGCCGTACTTTGGGGGTCCGTGTCGGACCCCCTGTACTGCGTACCCGTGCGAGGCGCACACAGGGGGACCCATGGGTCCCCCTACCTGTGCGTGTACGCCGCGAGGCGCCCGCGGCGTACTCGCTGTAGGAGCGCCCTTGTCCGCCTCGCACCCATTGAGGCAATGGGAGCCCGCGTACGCGTTGTACGACCGGCTCCCATTGAGTTCAATGGGAGTCCGACCGACTCGTGTCCGATAACATACGGACGCATCGTACTCGTTCGGTCGGACTGCACGGGTCCGATTCGGTCGGAAATCTCTCCGGGTCCGGCTCGGTCGGAGAGATTTCCGGCCCGAATCGGAATCGACCCCTAAATACACCGTCAGAGGCACACAGAATGGTAATGCAGAAAATGCCCACTTCCTAAAAGTGGCATTTTCTAACACACAATTTTAAAACCACCCTTACGAAAAGATGTGTTAGTTAATTCTGAGTTCAGAGAGCCTAAACTCCATTTTTCTATCTTGTCCCAGTTGGAAGTTACACATGTAAAAAAGGTTACAGTGCAGCCCCAATTATAAGCCTATGGGACATACAGCCTTTCAATGGTGAAAAACGAAATACACAGTATTTCACTATCAGGACATGTCACACACACCAGTACATGTCCTACCTTTCAAATACACTGCACCCTGCCCATGGGGGTACCTTGGGCCTACCTTAGGGGTGCCTTACATGCAAGGAAAGGGAAGGTTTACAGTTACAAACTGTATGAGCAGACACTACAGTGGTAGGTCTGAGACACATTTATAGGGCTACTCATGTGGGTGGCACAACCAGTGCTGCAAGCCCACTAGTAGCATTTAATTTACAGGCACTGGCACATAGAGTGCCCTTTACTAGGGACTTACCAGTAAATCAAATATGCCAATCATGGATAACCAATTTATACAGAGAGTACGTGTACTTTAGCACTGATCAGCAGTAGTAAAGTGCCCAGAATCCTATAGCCAACAGAAACAGGGTCAGAAAAATAGGAGGCTAAAGGCCTTGTTTTACTTATAAAAATATTCTTTATTTTTGTACATAAAAACTCTGTGGAGTCTTTTGTGGTGTTTTCACTGTGTTACTCTAATTTAGGTGTTGCACAAATACTTTACACGTTGCCTCTTGAGTTAAGCCTGACTGCACTGTGGCAAGCACAGGTTAATTTAGGTTGTGCATCTCACTTACCCTGACTAGGATTATAGTCCCCTACTTGGACAGGGTGCAACCTCTGCCAACTAGATACCCAAATTCTAACACTGGTGATCAGCGGTGAGGATGGGACTTGTGTTTGTACAGTACCTTACAGTGATTTGGTGTACACTACCATTCACATCTAAGACCAATTCAAATCAATTGTCTATGATCTCCATTTGGCATTTTTTTCCCGCTCTCTTTTAATTGGCATTTTTAATTTTTCCATTGCCCCTGATTGGCATTTTTTCTTTTGTCTAAAGCATGTCTCTGATTGGAGGTCCAATAACTGCACCTGATAAGGCTAACCATGGAGATGAAGGAAAGCAAAAAGAAATTGGCTATAGAGGAGAATAAAATGATGTTGGCTCAGGAACTAAGCTTGAGAGAGCTGGTCATCAAAGCCAAGAGGGCTGAGTCCAGCCAAGGTGGTGGCAGCTTTTCTGCAATGCCCTCTGACAGGCGGGTCCACATACTCAAGTGTCTGGTGTCTTACTTTGATGGGGTGGCGTAGTGGGCAAAAGAACGATAGATTTAACCCAGATCTCTTGACTGGGGGAGAATGTTTGAATCATTCAGCGTTCCGTCCATCATTTGTTGCAGTTACACTTTTCGCTCTACGAGGGGTGGGTATGCCCAGACGTGGGTCCCTTGCTCACTGTGCCACTGGATTCAAGCTAGCCTGGCTGATGAAGGGTGACATACCCCGAAACCGGTCCCAGGATGCTTGTTTCCAGTCCAGGGAGGACCTGGCTTGGCAGTTCGGTCTGGACTGTTCCCATGAGGCTCAGGGTCAAGACTGATTTGCATATGGCTTGGTCCAAACTGGGGTGGCATAGTGGACAAAAGAACGATGGATTTAACCCAGATCTCTTGACTGGGGGAGAATGTTTGAATCATTGAGCATTCCGTCCATCATTTGTTGCAGTTACACTTTTCGCTCTAAGTGGGATGGGTATGCCCAGACATGGGTCCCTTGCTCACTACGCCCCTGGATTCAAGCTAGCCTGGCTGATGAAGGGTGACATACCCCAAAACCGGTCCCAGGATGCTTGTTTCCGGTCCAGGGAGGACCTGGGTTGGCAGTTCGGTCTGGACTGTTCCCATGAGGCACAGGGTCAAGACTGATTTGCATATAGCTTGGTCCAAACTGGGGTGCTGTAGTGGGCAAAAGAACGATGGATTTAACCCAGATCTCTTGACTGGGGGAGAATGTTTGAATCATTCAGCATTCCGTCCATCATTTGTTGCAGTTACACTTTACTTTGAAGTGGGACACAACATAGATAGATGGTTTGAGGCCTACAGGTCCTTGAGGGAGATTGGGGTGCTAGTCTGTGGAGGCATATCCCTAGTGAGAAGACGGACACTCTACTGGCCCTAGAAGGGAGTGACAGGATGAGGTATCCCCTCATGAAGGAGGCCCTACACAGGAAGTTTGGTCGGACCCCAAAGAAGTACGGAAAGAAGTTTAAGGACAATCAGAAGCTATCCCAACAGCCCTAGGTGGATTATGTAGTTTTCTCTTGCAAGGCACTGGGTGGTTGGGTGAAGGGCAGTAAGGTAAAGGATTACTAGGGGCTTTATAATTTGTTTTCAACAGAGCACATGTTCAGTCTTTGTTTTCCAGATCTGCGCCAACACCTTGTTGATAGTAAGCTCACTGACCCCAGAGAGCTTGTCAAGGTGGCAGACCGCTGGGTCAGAACCAGGGTTGACAAGAAGCTATCTTGGGGGAGCACTACAAGGGTGGGCAGGATTGCTACGAGAAGGAGGAGGGGAGTGTCAAAAACAAGAGCAAGGAGTTCTCGAAAGGGCCCCAAACTAGTTCTGGGGGTCAGAGTTCCCATCCCCCTTCTAATAAGAAAAATACGTCTGCAGAGAAGGCTCCAGTGAAGTGTTATCAGTGTCAACAGGAAGGATACTAAAAAGGGAATTCCAAGTGTCCCAAGATGGCACAACCCCCCACCGGTGGGCAGTCACTGGGGTTGGCTAGTGTAGCGCTTGGGGAGAAGATTGCTACAGATAGTTTTGGGTAGAGTTTAGATGTTACCTTAGTGTCCCTGGGTGACAGAGAGATGGTGCAAAGAATCCACATGCCTGGCAATACTAGGAAGCACAGTCATTGGGTCACCAGGTGAAGGTTCTGAGAGACACAGGAGCCAGCATGACAATCGTCAGGTGTCATCTGGGGCTGTCAGAGCAGGTAGTCCTAATGTGTTCCACCAAATTGTTGATGCTGACAACCGTGAGAGCCACTACCCATTGACTCTGGTTCCCTTTGAATGGGGGAGGTCTGAGGTCTGCTTAAGGTAGCTGTGAGTCCATTCATACCTGTGCATTGTCTGCTTAGCAATGACCTGGAGCATACCATCCGTAAGGAGGTGGAGTTCAGGTCACACTTGGAGATAAGGGTTTGCCAAGGTCATTTGGGGCAAGATAAACCAGTTGACAGGCTTGTCATCCACTTTTATTAGCCTCAAATGAGGAAGGCCTCAGATGGGTTCTGCAAGTCCTGTCCTACCTGCCAGGCAAGTGGCAAGACAGACGGGAAGTGCAATTCCCCTGTAATATCTACTTTAAGCCATTGTAAGTATCTCCGTTCTCCAGTGACGTTGTTCTCCTTCCTCAGAACTCTCACATCATACGTCATCCTTCCAACTAGACAGATAACTTCACTTCCTGTCGCATCCATCTTACATTATTTTTCTCCTTTTGGAACCATCCTTTCTAAGTGGAATCTTCATTGTCCTTTGTTGCAAGGCAAAGTTCTTCCTCAAGGTTCTTCTGCCTTTTCTTTCATTATTAAACCAAGCGACAATGAACATTCTTCTACAACAATAGTTTCTTCTTATTTCTCCATTTAACATTCCAACAGTGTGAGAAACATTCTACCTGAATACACAATGGACATGACGTCGCAGGAAACATTTTATCTTGTTCAGTGATAGGCTCACTTTTCACGTTGCCTATATTCACTACCATTTCTATGTTATTGATTTTCACAACTTATGTATTCATCTGTTATTCACTCTTTTATTACAGGGATTATTATACAACTGACTTCTCTCAAGTAACAATAATAATTTATTTTACAGAATTGTTCATTATTGTATTATTACATTCAGGTAAACATGCAAAATGTACCTCCTCCTCCCTTTTTCTTGTCCTCCCCTGGTGAACCACCCATCCCATGGAAAAAATGGAAAATTGTGTTTTCACATTATTCGAGAGTATGTGGTGTTTCCCTCAGTGCAGAAAGAAAAATGTCTCTTCTCCTGCACTGTCTGGGTTCAGAAGGACAAGAAATATTTCAACATCTTCCTGATCTAACTTCTCAAGATGCTGACAATCTTAATGATTATGAAATCTGTCTAAAAAAACTTGATCTTCATTGTTTGCCTAAAGTTTCAATTGTATTAGAAAGACATCATTTTGGCAGGCGCATGCAAAGATCAGGTGAGAATGCAGAAGATTATATCACTGAATTGAGAAAACTAGCCTCTACTTGTAATTCTGGGAGTAATTATGAAGAGAGGTTAAGGGATCAATTTATGTTAGGTTGTTCTTTGGACAAAGTAAAAGAGCAATGTTGGGCCAAAGACAATCCTTCTCTTACTGATGTAATCTCAATAGCGAAATCATGTGAACACACTAAAGCATGTGTAGAAGAATTAAAAATAAAAGATGGATAAGTACAGAAAGAAAGTAATATTCATGTTGTAAACAAGTTTAAGAACAAACAAAGTAATATTTTATCTTCTCAACCGAACAAAGGAGAGAGCAATTACTCACAACAAAACAAAGGGGTTGTTAAATACAAAGATGAGCACAAAAATAGTGATGGTTACAAAAATGAATCAACTTCAAGAACATTTCAAGGTACTTGTTATAGATGTGGTGAGTATGGTCATTCAGCAAACTTTAGAGACTGCATTGGTTGGAGAGCTACATGCAAAAAGTGTAGAAAAAGAGGTCACATCTCAAAATGTTGTAGCAGTGGGACTTTCAAAAAGAAAGTTCAAGAAATTTCTTGTGATGATGACTGTGAAGAAGAGATTATCATGAGAATTAGTGATGGAGAAAAAGATGGTCCTTTTGATGTTGTGTTGATTGAAAACGTTCCTGTACAAATGTTGTTTGACACTGGTGCTAAGGTAACTCTTATTCCAAAATTGGTCTATGATGAGTTTTTGTTTAACAAAGTTGTGTTACATAAACCAGACATCAAAGCAAGAGGTTATGGTGGTGAACCTATTAAGCTTTCTGGATTTTTAATGGTAATATTGCTGTCAAATCCAGCTCAACCACAGGAAGGTTTACGTTTCTGAAAGAGGTGATTCATTGGTGAGTTGGTCTCTTCAAAAAGATCTTAAAGTAATACTTGATCCCAATGAAACTCCATCCATAAAACTTAAACAAAGCGAATCAAACTGTTCTCAATCAAGTAAAATTTCTACTCACAATAGTGAACAAAATAATTTACTTCAAACATCCATTTCCACTTTTGAGAATGAATTTCCAGAAGTATTTAAGGAACAATTAGGCTGTTTGAAGGGATATTGCCATACAATAGTGTTGAAGGAAAATTCCTTACCTATTGTTAGGAAAGTTAGAAGTGTTCCAATAAAAGTTAAAGAGAAGATGAAAATAGAACTCGACAAACTCCTAAAGAGTGGCATCATTGCTGAAGTAGAAGCCACGGAGTGGTTAGCTCCTGTTGTTATGGCACTTAAAGCGAATGGTGAGTCCAGACTCTGTATTGACTTAAGAGAACTCAATAAGTGTGTTGTCGTTGATCATTATCCCTTGCCCAACATTGCAGAAATGTTATCACTGCTTGGAGGAGCTAAATTCTTTTCCTCAATAGATTTAGCTTCGGCATACCATCAAATAAAGTTGCATGTTACTTCTCAGCACCTTACAGCATTTGTAACTCCCTTTGGCACCTATAAATTCCTGAGGATGCCTTTTGGGCTAATATCAGCTGCAGCAGTCTTTCAGAGAATGATGGAACATGTCTTTAAAGATTGTGTTGGGATAAAGATCTATCAGGACGACATACTCATATTTGGAAGTACTGAAAAAGAGCATGATAATAGAGTCAGAATAGTATTGAACAAACTCAAAGAAAATGGTTTAACACTCAAAGCAAAGAAATGCAAATTCAATATATCTAGCATGACTATCTAGGTCACACCATTTCTGGCTCTGGCATTAAACCAAAGAAAGAATTAGTAGACACCATCAACAACTTGGCCAGTCCCTGTAATAAGGATGAAGTTGTGAAATTTCTTGGGATGTCAGAGTATTATACTAAGTTCATATCTAATTTTGCCAGCAAAACACATAATATGCGTCAATTACTAAAGAAGGGTGCTACTTTCGCTTGGAATACTCAATGTGATGATGAGTTCAAACTCATTAAGAGACAACTTTCCGAAGCTTCTTCTTTGAAGAGCTTTGATTCCAATCGAGGTGTGATTATCATGACTGATGCAAGTGCAACAGGTCTAGGTGCAGTTATGATACAAGAACTCGATGGAGTGGAAGCAACCATTTTATTTTTATCCAGATGTTTGCGAGATGCAGAAGCCAACTATTCTGTTACAGAAAAAGAAGCCTTGGCAGTGTTCTGGACAGTGAGGAAACTTCGCAAGTTCTTATGGGGAAACAGTTTTACAATCAAAACGGATCATAAGCCACTTAAAGAAATCTTTGAGAAGAAAGGCTTAGACAACATATCCTCCAGAACACGAAAATGGGTTGTTGCCCTTCAAGAATTCAACTTTCATGTAGAATACGTTCCAGGTTCTAAAAACAATATAGCCGACTGTTGCTCTCGTTTGGTCTCAAAAGAGAACACTGAAGGTGAAATAGAAGAAGAGGATTTCAATGAACTTGATGAATATGCTGTCTGCAATGTCAAGGATAGCATAATAAAAGAAGATGTGTGGATCAGTGAACTATCAAAAGATGAAACTCTACAGTCTGTCTTGACCAATATCAAAAACAGTTGGAAAACATGTGATAAAACAAAGGTTACTTTATCTGGATTCTATCGAGTGAAAGATGAGTTATCCTGTCAGAATGACATTCTCTTGAGAGGAACAAGACTGATTCCTCCAACTACCTTAAGGAACCAATTAAATGAATTTGCTCATGAGAGCCACCCAGGTATTTCTAAAACCAAGGACATTTTAAGACAGGCATACTGGTGGCCAGGGATGGACATCTTGATAGAAAGGTCTGTGAGAGAATGTGTTGAATGCAACAAGTGTGACAAAGTTCTCAAACCGAGAGTTCAACCCGTGACTTTAAGGGAGCTTCCAAAACTGGCTTGGGAAGAAGTTGCCATAGACATCCTAGGTCTTATAAAGCACACCAGCACAGACAAATACATCATAGTGCTCATTGATTTCTACTCTAGGTGGCCAGAAGTCAAAATTACTAACTCTGTGGAGACTAGAGATGTTATAAAATTCCTTGAAGATATCTTTGTGAGAGAAGGGTTCCCTAACACTTTGTTATCGGATAATGGGGTCCAATTCACGTCAAAGGAAATGGACAAGTACTTATCTGATAGAGGGATTATTCACAAGAAATCTGCCTTATATCACCCTGAAATGAATGGTGTTGTCGAAAGGTTCAATAGAGTACTCAAAGAAACCATTCAACGAGCAATGTCGTACCACAAGTGTTGGCAAACTGAAGTTTTGAACAAAGTTAAAACATACAGACTTTCTCCACATTCCATGACTGGCAGAACTCCTTTTGAACTGCTTAGGAAAAGAAAGCCATATACTATGTTGAATCCCTCATGGATCCTGAACAGATCACCCAAATTGAAACATGTTGAAAATGACCAAGAGAAATTCAAAAAAGAAATGAAAAGAATGTCTGAAAACAAAAGATATTTTGATGTAAAGCAGTAAAAGACTCTACCATTAGCGTAGGTGACTTAGTTAGGATAAGAAATCCTCGTAAAGGAACAACCACCCTGGGATCTAAGTATCTTCTGCCAATGAGAGTAATCAAAGTTTTTAAAAATGCCATCAAAACGGAAGATCACAGGGTATGGAATTTAAATAGAGTTGCCAAGCTTTCTGAGCGTTTCTCCGACGATTTCAAAGAGGGTAATGGTGAGGAATCTTTACCTATAAAAATTCATGACAAGGCAAGAAACATAAGACAACGTACTAAACCAAAGTACTTGCAAGACTATGTTTTACAATAAGTGTCACTCTTCTTGTGACAAACTTCTCTATAATGCTTTACTTTAAGCCATCTAACTCTATGAATATGTTTTTAAAAAAAATGTGTTACTTCTATTGTGATTTAGTTTGCAATTTCATTCCTGTAGTTTTTTTTAATGTTCTTTTGTTTTGTTATAAGGAGGAAGATGTGTAATATCTACTTTAAGCCATTGTAAGTATCAATGTGGAATGCTGAACTTATTATATTCCAAATGACATAGTGGTGTTCTGAAGACTGCTTCTTGAGAATGCTTTATTCAAGAGAAAGCAGTTGGATGAATTACAGCTGAGTTGGCAGGCTGAGGTGTATTGGATCTTCCTTAATAAATATCTCTGTATTAACTTAATTTGGATTGTACCATCTTTACATCCCCCCTACAAACTTTTCCTGTTGTTAGCACCCACTTTGGGAGGGTGGGCATCAACATTGCGGGGCCTCTGCATCCCAAGACAGCCATGGGCAACAGGTTTGTCCTGGTCTTGGTGGACCATGCCACTCGGTGTCCAGAAGCTATCCCTCTGAGGACAGTGACTGCACTCACCGTGGACAGGGCACTGACGGGGATTTTAACTCGAGTGTGTTTCCCCAAGGAGGTGGCATCTGACCATGGTACCAACTTCATGTCCCTGTACATGAAAGTAATGTTGAAGGAGTGTGGGGTAACCTACAAGTTCTCCACTCCTTACCACCCCCAAACCAACGGGTTGGTTGAGAGATTCAACTGTACCCTCAAAGGGATGATAATGGGTCTACCCAAACCTATGAAGCATAAGTGGGACATCCTCCTGCCATGTCTTTAATTTGCCTCCAAGAAGGTACTGTAGAAGGGGGTTGGATTCAGCCCTTTGGAACTTCTGTACAGGAATCATTTGAGAGGACCTCTCAGTTTGGTGAAGGAGGACTGGGAGCAAGCATCCAGAAAACCACCCCAGGATGTATTCAGCTACATCCTGGCCTTTCACAACCAGACAGCCGCTTCCAGAAACCTACCCAGGAGAATCTGGAAGCAAGCCAGGAGAACATGAAACATTGGTGTAACCAGAATACCACTCTGGTTGAGTTTCATCCTGGTCAAAAGGTGTGGGCAATGGTATTCAGACAAAATATCAAGGCAAAAATATCGTGCAACCAAAATATTGTGTCCAAAATATTGTGATATGGAAATATTGTCTGCAAGAATATATTTGTCAAGAATATCAATTTAAGGTAAGTAATATTTATTTTGAAAATTTCAAAGTCATTGATATCATTTACAAAAATATAGTTGTTAGTAATATCGTTTTTTAGTTATTGCTATGCATTTTAGTATATAATTTAAATGTATATGTTGTAAATTTTTTGTATAATTATTGTCTATGTTTTTTAATATTTTTGTTACATTTTTAGTAGGTATTCAATTAAATGTAATACATTTTTGTGGTTGTTAGTACCGTAGCGGGTTTTGGGTTTATAGGGGTACAGGATGGGAAGTAATTTAATTATAATTAATTAATCATTAGCTTTTAATTAATATTAATCATTTAATTGATAATTAATTATGTTAATTATGTAAATCATTTTTATGTTAATATTTAGGAGCTTGTTGTGGGTTTTGTAGGGGTTTAGGGTGGGACATACCTAGATTAGAAACATTTAATATTTACTTCTTTGTTAATAATTAATTTTTTTAAATAATATTAATTCTTTAAATGAAAAATAACTATGTAAATTGTGTGATATGTTTAATGTTTTTTTGGGGTGTGTGTAGTTTTTGTATGTGTAAAAGGTGTAGGTAAGTAATTATACTAAATAATAAATAAAGTTAATTTATAAAAATTATGGAAATTATAAATATTCAAGTAAATTATGTAAATACATAATTTTCTTTTTTATATATTGGGTGTCAGTTGTTGAATATGTCAGTGTAAATTATGGGAAGTTATTTAAATATTAATAATGTATTATTACGTTATTATTAATAAATGTTTAATTGAGATTTTAATTATGAAAATGATGGAAATAATATATATATATATTTTTTTAAATCGTCTTTATTGGTTTTCCACAGTTTAAGCATAGTACAAGTTGCCAACTTTATTATACAATACACTACAGTGACATTTACCAACTTGACACTTGGTGGGGAACCAGGCTATATTGCATGCTGGTAACAGGAAAATAAACTAACATTTTGTATATGTCTTTATGCTCAGCGAATAAAGCAACAGACTTTCTTTGTCACCATATTCTCACACATGGAAATAATAATTTTTAAATGTATATTTGATTTGTGCTGATTTATTTGTATGGACAAAGGGTGGGGTGGTAATTTAACTACAATTATTTTTAGGAATAAATAATAATTATTAATATTTGAACTAATATTTAATTATTTAACATATGTACATAATATTATTTCAATAAAGCCTTTTAGATATGTGTTGTGTGCTTTGTTGAAGTATAGGGTAAAATGCTACTTAAGTAATAAATTTAAAAATAGGTATTTATTATTGTATGTGTTAATTGTGTTTTGTTTTTTAAATGTAAATATCGTATTTATTAGTTGTTTTTATTTTGAGAATATAATTTTGTATTTTAATTTTATCATTTGTAGTAATTTATATGTATTTCATAATGTAATACATTTTTATTTTATTTATTTAAAAAATATATATTTCTTTTTTTAACATATATCTTTTTCTAATTGTTTATTGAAAATATTTTATTAAGTTGAAGTGAATTCGTTTGTTCCTAATGTTGCACTGACTGGAGTGGGAATAGTAACTTTTACCCCTCTGCAATCCAACACTTTCCCTACTTTTGCATTGATTGGAGTGGGAATGGTAAATTGTACCCCTCCGCAATCCAACAGTTTCCTTACTGTTGCACTGACTGGAGTGGGAATAGTTAATTTTACCCCTCCATAATCCAAGACTTTCTCTAATATTGCACTGACTGGAGTGGGAATAGTACATTTTAGCCCTCCGCTATCCTACACTTATCCTATTGTTGCATTGACTGGAGTGGGAATAGTACATTTTACCCTCCCCACAATCCAACACTTTCCCTACTCTTGCATTGGCTGAAGTGGGTATAGCAAATTTTAAACCGCAGTCCAAAACTGTCCCTATTGTTGCACTTAGTGGAGTGGAAATAGTAAATTTTACCCCTCCGCAATCTAACACTTTCCCTTCTGTTGCAGTGACTGGAGTGGGACTAGTAAATTGTAGTCCTCCCAAATCCAACACTTTCACTACTGTTACACTGACTAGAGTGGGAATAGTAAATTTTACCCCTCCGTAATCCAACAATTTGCCTACTGTTGCACTAACTGTAGTGGAAATAGTAAAATATATCCCTCCGCAATTTGCGAATTACCCTACTGTTACACTGAATGGAGTGGGAATATTATATTTTATCCCTGTGTAATGTAACAGTTTTCCTACTGTTGCATTGTGTGAAGTGGGAGTAGTAAATGTTATCCCTCTTCAGTCAAACACTTTGCCTACTTTGTATAACCTGTAGTGGGAATAGTATATGTATTAAATGTAAAACATTATAGTTTATTTCATATTGTTATAATTTATATTATTATGTTTTCGTTTATTTTAAATTATAATATTTATAATGATTATTTTTAATGTGTTTTATTAGTAATTAAAATGGCTTTTTAAGTTTTTATGTTATTGGGTATATATCTATCTATATATCTATCTATCTATATATATATATATATATATATATATATAATTACTTTATTAAAAGAATTATCAGAGTATATTACAAATTAAAATTACTAATTTAATAATACTTTTCTTTAACTAGTTATATGTAAATATATATATGTTTTTAAGTGTTTTTTAAATAAGTATAATTGTAGATTTGTTTAAACATTAGATATTATTCTATTAATGTTAATATTTAATATATTTACAATTTAAAATTATATAAATTTAAAAAACAATATTTTATGAATCGATATTAGTGACAAAGATATTTTGTTTGTATATTTTTGTACTCACCTTTATAAGTATAGGATAACAATATTTTTTACTTTAATTTAGGAGGCAATATTTTCTCAGTGAACCGTGGTTAATGGCACCGGTGGAGCCCCTTGCTCTGCAAGAACGCACGTCGGCCCATTTGAGTTAAAGGAGCGCAAGAGTGATGTCACCTACCTGATGGACTTGCAGACTCCTAGGAACCCTTTGAGGGTCCTACACGCGAACTGTCTCAAGTCACACTTTGAGAGGTTTGAGTTGACCATACCCTTGGTCACTGATGATGGGGTGGAAAAGGAGAGTGAACCTCCCCAGACCTCCTATTGTCAAAAGAGCAGGATGGGTCAGTAGAGGGTGTGAGCCTCTCCCCTACTTTGACTCTAGCGCAGCAGCGAGACTGTCTCCAGTTGCTGGGACAATTTACATCTCTGTTCTCACTCATTCCAGGAGTCACCCATTGGTGCACTCATAATGTGGACACTGGGGATAGCCTGCCTGTTAAACACCAAACCTATAGGTTGTCTGACAGAGTGAGGGCCAGCATCAAGGAGGAAGTCTACAAGATGCTGGCGTTAGGAGGTTGTGAGCCTCCCAACAGTCCTTGATCCAGCCCAGTGGTTTTGGTACCCAAGGCTGCTCTGCCTGGTTTCACCCTGAACTCCGGTTCTGTGTGGACTACCATGGGCTCAAGACCAAGACCGATGCACACCTCATCTCCATATGCTCATTTAACAACTTGGAGCTACCAAGTTCCTCAGCATGTTTTATTTAATGTCTGGGTACTGGCAGATTGCCTTGACTGAGGGGGCACAAGAGAGGTCAGCGTTCTCAATGCCAGAAGGGCAAAACCAGTTCCTTGTCATGCCTTTTGGGTTAAAGAACGCCCCTGCCACCTTCCAGAGGTTTGTTAACCAGGTCCTGGCTGGGTTAGCGAACTTCACTGCCGCATACCTTGACGACATTGCAGTCTTCAGCTCCAGTTGGGAGGACCATTTGCACCACCTCGATAAAGTGTTGTGGGCCCTGCAAAGTGGAGGTCTATCTATCAAGACCAGTAAGTGCCAGATAGAGCAGGGTTCTGTGGTTTACTTTGAACAGCAAGTAGGGGGTGGCAAAGTGTAGCCCCTACAACCAAAGATCAACACCATTCTGACTTGGACACTCCCCAAGACCCAGACAGAAGTGAGAGCCTTCTTTTGCCTCACATGCTATTACAGGAGATTCGTCATGGGATACTACACCATTGTTGCCCCTTTGACAGAGCTGCCTTCCAAGAAGCAGCCACATCATGTGATCTGGACAGAGGCGTGCCAGACTGCTCTTAACACCCAGAAGGAGGGCATGTGCATGGTGCCCGTGCTCATGGCCCCTGACTACTTCCAAGAATTTGCAGTGCAGACGGATGCCTCAGAGCTTTGCATGGGGGCCATGCTTTCACAGCTAAAAAAAAAGGGCCTAGATCAACCTGTAGCCTTCATTAGTAAGAGGTTACTTCCCAAGGAACAGAGGTGGAGTGCAATAGAAAGGTAAGCATTTGCTGTGGTCTGGGTGCTGAAGAAGCTAAGACCCTACTTATTTGGGACTCACTTCCAGGTTCAGAAAGACCACAGGCCCCTCAGATGGTTAATGCAGATGAGGAGTGGGGCACGTGTTAGACCTGGCATCTTTTGGCATGGTTTCCCCTGGCTTTTTGCCTTCTGACCACCTGTTTTTGACTCTGCTGAACTTCATTTTTGCTAACTTTAACACTCTGTGCACTTTTTCATTGCTGACCAGTACTACAGTGCCTATGCTCTGAGTATAAAATGTAACAGCATTTGGTTTCTCCATGATTGGCATATTTGATTTACTGATTAGTCCCTAGTATAGTGCACTACGGGTGCGTAGGGCCTGTAAATCAAATGCTATTAGTGGGCCTGCTGCATTGATTGTGCCACCCACGTGAGTAGCCTTCAAACACGTCTCAGGCCTGCCATTGCAGATCCAACAACCAATTCGACCTGGCAAGTTCACATACTTGCCAGGCCCAAACATTTCCTTTTATTACGTATGTCACCCCTAGGCAGGGCGCAGTATATTTAAAAGGTAGGACATGTACTTTTGAGTTTTATTTGTCTAGGTAGTGCAAAACAGCTAAATTTGTTTTTCACTACAGCACGGCCTATCTGACCCATAGGTTAGTATTGGACCGGCCTTGTAACACTTTACACGTGTAACCTCCAACTGGGAAAAGATAAGAAAAGTTACTTTGGAGTCTCTGGACTCACACATCTTTTAGTGAAGTTGGTTTTTAAGTTACAAGTCTGAAAATACCACTTTTATAAAGCTGGCCTTTTTAACCTAAACCATTCTGTGCCTCTGCCTGTCCCTGGAATACACGTTGGGGTTGGGTGACAGTTGGACTTTGTACATTCCCTCTAGACAGTCACACACAAAGGTATCTGAGGTGTGCCCTGCATATTCTGATGGCCCATCACCAGGCTGATGGGTCTTCCTCAGCTAGAGTGTGAGGGAGGAACTGATAATTTCACCTGAATAGGGCTGTGCCTGTCCCACACAAAGAGTTGCATACATCCCCTGTAGTGTGTCTGGAGGCAGGGCAGAATGGGGCAGGGTCTTGTGCACTGCAAAGACCTTTCTTTGAAGTCGCCCTACTTTAAAGTACTGGACCTCTGACACTGTATACTCAGAACACTTCTGGAACTGAGGATATTCTACCAGGAAAAAGAGGTGTTGTCAGGAGGGACTGGCACGTTGCTGCTTGCTTTGTTTTTCTGGCCTGTTGCTTGCTGCTTCTTGCCTGGGAGTGAGAGGACTGGACTTGACTCTCTACATCCTGCATCTCTAAAGGTTCTCTAATGGCTTGTTGGGCTTGCCTCCTGTTTCTGAAGGCTCAGGGATATCAAAGACTTCACCTGCATCTTGCTACCAGCACCTGGGCTCCTCTGCTGTCAGTCCTGCTCTGCCAAGTGGTCGCCAAGTGGCAAATGGAATGCCAAATCCAGTCCTGGGCTCTTGGAAGTTGGTGTTTGGTGCTGCAACCTAAGAAACCAATGCATCGACACCAAAGCGTCAATCGGAACGGGCACATTTCTCTGCGATATCGATGCATTGCCACTGCCTGCTCCAAAGCGGTGGACACCACTCGCTGACTGTGCGACACAACAACCTAGACTTACAACGCAGCCTTTGCCGATGAGTGCCTCCAAAATCACTGCTGCTGCTCAAGTCCCAAGCACTCCATAGCCAACGTCCCCAACTCACCCTCCCCGACTCCGACGCATTCCTGGTTCTGTGCGGTTTTTCGCCAACACATCGCCTACAGCCCAGCAGTTCGACATCGACGCTTAGGCCTATTACACAGCGCTCTTGACATTGACGCATCAACGACATTGCCCAACTTCAGAAACAATGCATTGCCTTCGATAGCGATGCATTCCCTCTTTTGCTCAATGCATCGTCTCTGAGGGTTCGATGCATCCAAGGTACTGTCAGCGGGTCTGTGTAACTCCTATATCTGGCCCGTGCTCCTCCACGGTCAAACAGAACTTTTGGATTTGCCCCTGTCAAGTGCGAACAGATAGCCCCAGTTGGAGCTATTGATTTTGTAAGTACTGCATTTTGATTTAATCATGCAAAATATGTATCTTCACTTGTGCATCTTGGACTTTTATGGGTTTGGTCTTGTTTTACTCAGATAAATATTGGCTATTTTTCTAAACTGGTGTGAAGTACTTTTGTGGTGTCATCACTGTGTACTGTGTGTGTGTCTGTGTGTGTGTGTGCACAAATACTTTACACATTGCCTCTTTAGTTTAGCCTGACTGCTCTGTGCCAAGTTACCATAGGGTGACCACAGGTAAACTTTTAGTGTGTACTACATTTACCATGACTAGGATTGTGGTTCCTGCTTGGGCAGGGTGCATACCTCTGCCACCCAGAAACAGAATTTCTAATAGGAAACCACGTCAAGGATGCCAGGTCTAATAAGTATAAATATTCATTGTAAGAAAAAGCCTCTTTTCACTTGGTTACCCTCATTTTTCTTTGGACTGATGCTGCAGGTTTTCTGACTGTGCACTGGGACTCTGCTAACCAAGCCCCAGTGCATGTTCTCTGACCCCTAAAAATGTCAAAATTGGCTATAATCCTAATTGACACATTTAATTTACCTATAAGTCCTTGGTATATGGTGCAAAAAAGTTACCCAGGGCCTGTAAGTTAAATGCCACTAGAGGATTGAAGCACACATTGCCCCAGTACTAAATTGACAATGCAAAACATGACTGCAGGCCTGTCATCAGTAACCTGGCTGTGCAGGTTCAAGCTGCAAATTCGACCTATCAAAATAACCCATTTTGACAGGCCTAAACCTTCCTTTTAAATATTAATAAGTCACCCCTAGGTAGGCCTTAAATGCTCATAAGGCTAGGTGCTTGACATTTAAAAGTAGGACATGTAAAAGTTTAATGTTAAACATGTACTTACAGTGACAATGCCCAATGAGCTATTTTCACTGTAGCAAGGTTAGTTGTTCTATAGGAAAGAGCTGGGATATATTATTAAAATTAATAAAGATATTTCTGCCTAGGAATTGGATAAAAAGGTTCAGATTTGTGACAAATATTCTGCAAAAAGTATTTTTAAACAGTCACTTTTAACATGCCTAATACCTCTGGAAGCCCATTTCCCTGAGCTTCCAACTGTCACCCAGCAGCTGAATAGCTCCTTGATAAGGTGTGAACTGCCCCCCAGGGAATAGACAAAGCCTTGGGTGTGGGGAGGTGTTTTCTTCCTCTAACAGGATGACCATCTGGGCTGGACTGTGCCCAGGAACTTAATTAACTTCAAATGATATCTACCTAGTTACTGACAGATGTAGCTTACACTTGGGCCTGTCTCCTTTTCATCTTCCTAACAAGTCAGGCTCCAATCCCAGTGGCAGGCGAACTGGCCCCCAAACTGGCTTTGAGTGACCACAGAGAATGGCTTGCTCATTTCCCTGACCAAACCTCTATATTGGACACAGGAGTTCTATATAGGAGAAGAAAGGTTCTGCTGTGTTGGATTTAGGTAGAAAGGGGAACTTTGAAAATTATTTGCAGTGGGGAACATATGAACTGAGCAAAGTGGGTAGGGTTAACTTTGTGAACTTTATCTCTATTGGTTAGTAAAGGGTCAGGAGCCACTCACAGGCTTGTGCCAGCATAAATGTGGTACCCCTAGCCACCCTCAACGGAACACTACTGGACCTGTGGAAGACAGACATAGGACCGCACTCACTGTTGAGATGTGTGAGGAGAACCATAAGGGCTGGACATGCTTCCACTTGTAGCCAGGATAGAGAAGTGGATTCCAAGACATCAGATGGCTAACCTCCCGGTAAGCTACAAGAATGCAAAACTAAAAGAAGCCCACTTTCCTGGAAGAGCCCTACTGACCAGTTCTAAATGTATCTGCACTGGACCATACTGGTGGCTTCTGTTGGAGTGAGATCTGAACCCCAAGTGCTGTTTCTGTGGTCCTGGAACCCTTGTCTGCTGTCAGAATGTACTCCTCCTGCCAACTCTAAAAGCTGGTCCTTAGAACCATTTCGCTAAATTTCCGGATGGAGAGCCATCATGGAACTGGAACCAACCTGTCAACCAATACACTGAGGGTGCATTGCCTGTGAATCTAACTTCGCAGCAGCTCCCTATACGCTCTTGTCTGCAGCAGCAAATCTGATACAGTGGGCCTGACACCAACTGGCACCCGACGACGATAAACCCTCTTTGGCTACAGTATGTAGCCTTGCCCCTCTAAGGAAATGTGACTTCCAGAAGAAGAATTCGATTGACATTGACAGCTCCCTGGACGCAAACTCCAGGCTTTTCGACTTTGTAACTGTTTTGGTACTTCTAAATGCATTACACAGTTTCTTAAGTTAAGCCTGTCTGCTCTGTGTCATAGCTTCCAGGGGTTAAGCTCCGGTTTAAATTGCTGAAACATTAAATGGATTTAAAAGAATAGTGACTTGAGGTTAATACTTGAGGTGAACTACCATCCACCCAACTAATAATGCACTTCCTCACAATCATTAAGCCGGCTTATGTTTTCTATAGTGCAACATACTGCAGTTCTGCTAATTCTAAGTGCTGTAAATGGCACTCTCTAAGTATAAATTTATGGTACTCAATTTACCTCCCAGCAAAATAATGGAAAGGCTGAATATGCTTTGTCATCAAACTCATATGCTCTGGTTCACAGCGTGCGTTTAGCTCACTGACCCATCCCTGCTTCTTAATACCATAGCAATGCACAAGACTGTCATAAATTCCCATTCGAACTGCACCAAATTATTGTGGGAAAGCCTGTCAGGTCATTAACAATAAATTATAAACTATGCACAACGCACTATCCAAGTTTTACAAATAAAAACAATATGGAAACTTTGCTTAACTATTAGAAATATGTGGCAGAGATAAACTGACATTTATGCGCCATACCAAAGTGTTTCTCTTATTCTTTCCTGTTGTCTCACCAACACTTGACAGCATTTGCACAAGCATGCGAATTGTGAAACACGTAAATATTGCTTAACAGACACAAAGGTGCATATTTACGAAGAATTGGCGCAGGGCAGCGACGCAAGTCATTTTGCTGCACTGCCTTATGCCAATTTTAAAGGGCAGAAATGCACCGTATTTACAAGATACAGTGGATTCCTGAACTTTCTGCCTGCCCCGACGCGCAATTTGCAGCCAAGCGCCAACACAGGCACCCTTGCACCACAGTGCAAGGGTGTCTGCACCATAGTGCAAGTGCGTCTGTGTTGTTGGCACAATTCTTTTTGTACAGGAAGGGACATCTACCTGCACAAAAACAATCACAATCCTTGTTCTCTGTGTGCTGCAATGCAGCACACTGTAGACATTTCTCCTCACCACGCCTACTCTAGGGAGGCACAAGTTTTTGGCGCTGCCCAGGGTTTACGAGATATTCTAAATCTGGGGCATTGTCAAAGTCCATAAGTGTTGCGTGGGAACACCTACAGCAACACCCATTGAACGCCTCTATGATGCAGAGTAAGGCAAGGCAGAGGCTCGCGCTGCTTTGCATTACTCCATATCTAAAAGGCCATGAAAAGCCACACAGGGTGGCTTTACATGACCTTATAGATTTGGCTAAACCCTGTGCACCACTGGAGCCTCACAAAATGGGACATTCCGGCGGCAAACAGGGATTGTAAATATGCCACAAAATTTCTTACCCCGGCCCCCTGCCCTTTCATGCATCCTTACAAGCGCACAGCAAACCAAAAAAAAGACGAACTGCAAATGTGCTTTTGAGAAACATGCTGACATGCGGGCTCTAGGTGGCCATGAAATAAAATGTACGCATAGAAACTGCAACTGAGAAAAGCCTACAATCATTCAGACAGAAACATAATTGTCATCTGCGTATGTGCATTCTTCCCGCCACTGTTCTTCTCAGGGGGTTTGAAAACAACACACGTTTTCCAATAATAAAATTGAAACGACATAAACCCTTATATTTTATGGTCCTTTAAATCCACAGGGAGTTAATAATAAAAAGACAGAAGAAGTATTGGCAATGCCAACAAGGCTGGCTTTAATGTACTAAAATAGGCAAACGAAGGTATACACAAGACAGCATTTTTGCATACCTGTGTTTCACATTATAGCCAGTCACATCAGTTACCTTCCATTTATAAAATGCATACCGCTCATCCTGCACTTACTCAAGCACAGCTCTAAGTCTACACTCATACAGTGCTCAGCCTATACCCACCTTCCGCTCACACACAGCAGTCAAAGCATTCGTTGTACGCTTATGCACAGCAGACACAATGCTCACCCTGGCTCACCCTGCACTTACACACAGCAGACAGAGTGCTGCCCTTAAACACAGCAGATACAGCACTCACCCGTCACTCACTCATACAGTGCTCACCTTATACTGACTCACACAGCACTTACCCTACGCTCAACCTACAGTCACAAAGACACAGGGCACACCTTACCTTCACACAGGCACAGCACTTGCCCATCACTCATAAAGGCACTGTGCTCGCACAAAGCAAACAAGGAACTCGCCCTACCTTACACACTGTAGAAACAGTGCTCTCACAACACTCACACACAGTGCTCATCCTGCACTCACACAATGATCAGCCTACACTCACACAGTGCTCACACTACCCTCACATAGGCACAGCACTTGCCTGACACTCACACAGCCACAGTGATTACTTGATATTCAGACAGGCACAGTTCTCATCTCATGCTCACAGGCATAACACTCACCCTCACTCACACAGAAACCCCTCACCCATACTCAGTTATGCCCCTCACCCCACAGTCACAGAGGCACACCCCTCTTCTCACACTTACAGGCATACCCCTCACCCCATACTCATACAGTTGCACCCCTCACCCTACATTTACACAGGGATACCTCTTTCTGTGTTCACACAGGCATACCTATTGCTAACATAGGCAGACCCCACACTCATGAAGCCATGCTGCTACACCACCCCGCAAGGGATGTTAGACCACTGCGAGCTGGAGTGTCTGGATGCAGGAACCTCAGCGTCTCGCGTCAGTGTGTCGGACTGGAAGTCGTGATCTCCTCTGCCTATCTCAGCAAGATGTGATGTTTATATACCCAAAGGTATCCCCAGGGGTTCTACCTTGCTGTGCCACTGTCGGACTTAGGATGACGTCGGGAATGAACCTTGTACATAGTAATTATGCAGGAGATGGTAGTCCTGCTGAGTTTCCAAGAATCCAAGGATCCTCATGCATAATGTATGAGGCTATTGTTCAGGGAAAACCCCACGTTCTGTAAGCAGTACTGTAACTAGGTAAAGGGTCAGTCCTAACAGCCCGTTTTGTATGCAATGTAGGGATTAATATAGGTGAAAGGTTGGGATCTTACCCGAGCCTATATTTGGGGTACCTATATGGAATATAACAACCCTGCATTCAGACACATCTTGCTCTTCACTCACTGAAAAACTCCCTTTATTGTTCATAAATACTCCCCCATGGACCCTGCCACAGCAGAAGAAAAGAGCAGCCCAGCACAGAATGACAGGGAGATCTGAGAGGACACCATAACAGAATGAACAAGTGGGGAGGGGGAGAAGATAGACAGGAGTAGGTGGGCTCACAAAAAGCAGATACATTGCCAACCCTACATAAAGCACAGCAGAAACAGCGCTCACTATGCTCACACAGCAGACAATGTTCAGCCTACACTCACACATGTGGTCCGTCGGCTAGATTGCCGACTTTGGTGCTGGAAACCAGGGTTCGAGCCTCGGGGTCGCGTCCACATCCTGTGATTCTGGGCAAATCACTTAATCTCCCCGTGCCTGAATGTGTAACGTAACCGGTGCTCATGTAAAGCGCTCCAATACCTTCGGGTCGAGTTCGCGCTATATAAATCTGCATACATTTTTTTTTTTTAAACAGCCAATGCTCAAACATCACTGACCCTCACTCACACAGGCACACCACTCACTCTCCCACAATCATATCCCACACTCACACAGGCACAGCCTATACAATGCATTCAAGCTGCTCACCCTTGTGGGGTGGGAGGGAAAGCATTACAGGACTTCCGAGCACTCCCAGAACAGGAGAGAGGAAAGGTTGGACTCTAAGACGTAAAAGGTTGGGAGGGGAAGCATTGCAGGATCCATAGAAAGGTTGGGGAGAGTTGGGTGGGGCGTTAACAGGGCAAGAGGGCTGCATAGTGGGGCTCATAATGAATGGATACAGTTCAGCTTTACAAGACCCACTGAGCCCTCAAGAACAGGAGAGCAGAGCTGTCTGGTGGGGTAAGACATAACGAGATACAAGGTACACATTGCAGGACCCCTTGGGGAAGGTTAGGGTGTTGGAGGGGTGGGGGGATTCGCCTCGCGGGACCTGCATCCATGGGGAGGGCAGGAAGGTAGCACTAGGAGAACCACTAGGCTCTCCCAGTGCACTAAAGGTATAGCAGCCCAGCAGTAGGAGAGACACAGGGGCCAGAGCCGGACTGGCCGTGGCAGGCACCCGGTGTTTCCTCGGTGGGCCGGAAGGGTGGGGGCCAGTTTTGGACCCCTGGGGGACGGTTTTATTACAGGTGGCTCGTTTTGCAGCAGTGCTGCAATATCGCCCGCCTGTAGCAAAAGCAGCAGCAGGAGTGGTGCTTTCCGGTCGAGCTGATTGCCAGGGCTGGTTTCAGTTCCCAGTCCGGCCGTGGCAGGGGCTGGAGGACAGATTTATCAGACCTGCCTGGTGCTTGCAAATGGGAAGACTGCTAGTTATGGGCTGACTCATTTTACATCAGAGCAGCTGTCACAGTCAGGTCCCTGAATAATTCCCATCTGATCCTCTGTGTCCACCAACTGGCCTAGTACACCCACACATGCCACAGAGGCAAGTGAAAATTTCACAGCCCAGGAGCACTTCTGTGCAGGACACTAGGAATTGATGCGATTCTGATAACGCTTCATCCTAGCCCACCTTGCACAATACGGTCGCTCCTAATCCTGACAACTTCCAGAATATGTTTAGCCAAGGACTGATTGTCATGAGAGTTACAGGTCTCCTGTAGGGGTCACCTTGCAACTTTCATAAAGGGAAGTACATCAGCGTCATGTAAAAACATGACGGAAAAGCCTCTTGCCTGTATCACTGCAATGTGATGAAGGGTTTTCCTTTGCCTGCCACCATATCATTACATTTTGATGCGCTGGCCATCTTAGGTGATGGAAAACCTTTAGTAAGCCAATAGGAGTACAGCAAGCACTTTTTCTCTGTGCACACATGCAAAATCTGTGCAATGAAATGCTGTACTCAGGGTAACCAACATGTGAGCTGAGTTAAAGACCCTCACTTGGTGGTTGTTCTGAGGCCTCTCCTGTTTCTGTTTATGATTACATGTGGCCTGCTGCCAGCTGCGCTGCCACACCAGATATAAACGTGAGAAATAATAACCTACTGCCAAATGGAATGTCCCCTGTACTTTATCACATGCGCGCTACGTTTAAGGTACTAATGTCATATAAATTATGAAAAGTCATGACAATATGTATGTACCATTTATCTATGTCGTGTTCTCAGCGATTTTGAAAAGTTAGCTCGTTCTATTTCTTTGTGAAAGGGGAGCACCTGCGACACAATAGTTAGAAAATATGATGTTGCAACATGCAACATGTTTAGTTAAATCACCTAACTTAATTGTTTTACAAATGTAACATATACATTGTGCAGTTTACATTAGCAATCCTTAGTTACCATCACAGCAGTGTTCAGATCTGTATTGCAAGAAACTGAGCATTAATACAGTGCCAGGGAATGATTCCAAAGCATGTAAATGTAAACAAAAGGAGCACAGCCTGTGTCAGGAAAGACATGAGCAGGTGACTGAAAAGTGTTTTGAGAGAGCAAATGTTACATCAGATTGTTCGTGCAATAAGATAAAACTGCCATTTGTTGACTTTATTGATTATAATTGAAAAGGAAACAAAGAGAGACTGATAGCAAACGTGAAAGTTAACACCAGTTAAATTAAACGCACACTGCAGTGAAAGGAGATGATTGCTTTTGTAAAAAAAAAAAAAAAATGTAGAGCTGAATGTGACAAAATGTTTGATGATTGTACTTATCAGACATAACACAGTCTTTTGTGTATTGCAGGGGCACACTCCATGAGAGGTGAAATGATACACCCAACAGCCAATAGCATACGGTGAGAATGGAATACACCTCTGGACTGAAACAAGATGTTATTGACAAAGTTTCAAGCCAATGGCTAAAGTGTCCTGGGCAAAACAAGCCAGTAGCCGAAGCCGGCCCACTCTGTGTATAATGGAAACACAAATTTTGCAGATGGTTGAAATGCCAAACCAGACCTTAAAAGGCTAGCCTGAAATACCAAGAGCTGTCCAGCTGGTCTCTTTTTTTTAAATTACACCAGCGTGAAATATTTAATGAAATAACGACTCATTTATATTTAAGCACCTGCTGCCCAAGCTCACTTCCTCACTCACTGTATCATTTGACCTGTTTCATGCACTCCTACATAATGCCAGCAAGGAGAGCAGTTTTCCTTGCCTTCCTCGTCCCTTTTCTCCACCCAGCAGTACAAACTAAGGGGCATATTATCAAGAACGGAGATAAAATTATCGCCGCTTTAGCGGCAGAAAACTGCCGCTAAAGCGGCGATAATGGGCTTGATAATATGCCTGGAGAATTCCAATAGAAGCCCATGTTCACACCAGAACATGGACTTCTATTGGAATTCTCAAGGGCATATTATCAAGCCCATTATCGCCGCTTTAGCGGCAGTTTTCTGCCGCTAAAGTGGCGATAATTTTATCGCCGTTCTTGAAAATATGTCCCTAACTGAGTAAATACACCTCTAGGAGCGCACGTTCATTCACATCTTTTTCATTACATGGAAAAAAAACGGGCACAAGGCAATTCCAAACTCTTCAACACCATACTTGGCGATGAAAGACACGGTAAGATGCCAGTGTTGAGGAAGGGCCCCTTCCATTCCGAACTTTCCACAGACATTGGGGCATATTACCAAGGATTAGCGATATTTATCGCTAACCGCGCTTAGCGCGTTTTTTGTTAACGCCGCCTATCGCTGGAAATTATCGCTGAGATAACACCCTATTAGTAAGGTTTATCTCCATAGCGATAATATTTCCAGCGATAGCGGCAAAATGCGAGAATATCGCTGGAAAACCAGCGATATTCTCGCATTAACGCAATGGTGGATTTAGCCTGACAATCCACCCCCCATGCTACAAACAGGTAAGTCACCCTCAGTAGCAGGTGTAAAAATCTAGCGATAAACGCGCTTAGCGCGATTTATTTTATCGCTTCGCCTGCCTTGCTAATAGGGGGTAGTTGTGTTAGCGACTGTTTTCAGTCGCTTTCAGTAGGGAACGCCTACCGTGCATGTCATTAGCGATAATTATCGCTGACATGCAAGGCGATGTGAAAACCGGCCGCTATCGCTTGAAAGCTGTCGCTAACGCCTGTTAGCGACAGCTTGCTAATAGGGCGATAAAAATATCGACGCTTTAGCGGCAAAAAGTGCCGCTAAAGCGGCGATAAAGCCCTTGATAATATGCCCCCTTGTTTGATGAGATGGACAATCCCTCCTGCCGTGGGCACGAAAGTTTCCAACTTTTTTTGCAGTTTTAAATAGCGCGAACTCGACCCAAAGGCATCGGTGCGCTTTACATGAGCACCAGTTACATTACAGACGGACATATTGATTTTAGGCACGGGGAGATTAAGGGGCATATTATCAAGAACGGCGTTAAAAATTATCGCCGGTTTAGCGGCAGAAAACTGCCGCTAAAGCGGCGATAATGGGCTTGATAATATGCCCTTGAGAATTCCAATAGAAGTCCATGTTCTGGTGTGAACATGGGCTTCTATTGAAATTCTCCAGGGCATATTATCAAGCCCATTATCGCCGCTTTAGCGGCAGTTTTCTGCCGCTAAACCGGCGATAATTTTAACGCCGTTCTTGATAATATGCCCCAAAGTGATTTCCCCAGGATCACAGGATGTTTGAGCCTTCCGGCAGACTCCAACCTGGCTCCCCATCTTCAAAGTTGGCCGCTCTAGCTGTTAAGGCTATCCAGGCTCCTCCTAGCTGTATTCCAATGAGCACGCTGGAAAAGTGCAATGCTCTGTTTTCTGGTCCTCGCTTTTTGCCTCCTCGAGCTGGGCTTATGACTGTGAAGAGTACCGGGCAACACTTGGAAGGCCTTTTACTACAGAAGCACATGGCTCTGAACAAAGTGACCCAAGACCATTCAGTTTGTCATACTTACCAGCTGATAACTAGTTCTTACATTAGGGTTGCGAGCTTATGAAACAAGACTGTAGGAACCTGCAAAATCCTTTGCATCGTGTTACTTTCTTACCCAAAGAATGGAAACAGGGGCTGAAGCTAAGAATGGCCTTTGTTCCCTACTTAAGCCGTCCCCGCGGGGTGTGGGGGGAGGGCAGGTGGGGTTGAGAGAAACAGTCGGTCCTGTTATTCCCTGCATATGAAGGACGGCCGTCAGTAGCTAAAACAGCAGCTGTAGACTAGGGAAGATACAGTAGAGGAGATATACCCGTGGCACAGCAGCCAAGAATTCTAAGTTACAGCGCTTCATTGGAATAGCAAACAAAGTGCTATTTCTGCTACCTTGGTTAAGTCACTTACAAACTGCCTCGTGGAGGTAAAACTGGGACACAGCTAAAAAAGTAGGGGGCATATTAGCAAGGGCTTTATCGCCGCTTTAGCGGCACTTTTTGCCGCTAAAGCAGCGATTTTTTTATCTCCCTATCAGCAAGCTGTCGCTAACAGGCGTTAGCAACAGCTTTCTGGCGATAGTGGCCGGTTTTCCCATCGCCTTGCATGCCAGCGATAATTATCGCTAATGACATGCAAGATAGGCGTTCCCAACTAAAAGCGACTGAAAACAGTCGCTAACACAACTTCCCCCTATTAGCAACGCAGGCGAAGCGATAAAAAAACTCGCGCTAAGCGCGATTATCGCTAGAATTTAACACCTGCTAAAAACATGACTTACCTGTTTGTTCAATGGGAGGTGGATTGTCAGGCTAAGTCCCCCATGGCGTTAATGCGTGAATATCGCTGGATTTCCAGCGATATTCACGCATTTCGCTGCTATCGCTGGATATTTTATCGCATTGGAGATAAACGTTGCTAATAGCGTGTTATCTCCGCGATAAAATCCAGCGATACGCGGCGATAAAAAAAAACGCGCTGAGCGCGGTTTGCAATAATTATCGCAAGTTGTTGCTAATATCCCCCTTGGCACTTTGCAGAAGCTGATGGGAAGGTGTGACCTGCAGAAAAGGACAATCTTGCTCAATGTCCTACTGACACTGGGGCTCTGCTGTCTGATCTGCTATCGTTACCTTTTGGCTGTTTTTTGTTAAGATTCCAGTCCAGAGATGATGGTCAGGGAGAGACTCTTCTGATGTTTCAGAAGAGGTCACAGATCTGTGCACATTATTTATGCTCTGGTTTTTAACGCTAGAGAGGCCTTACACAGTCTCTGTCACATAGGACCCTTGGAGAAAAGAGATGTGTTAGTTATTGGCGCTCTCACCCCATCCTTCCTCTGCCTGGTTCCTCCACTTCCTTCTCTCTCAGCCCAGTTAGAAGGAAATTTCTGTTGCATGCAAGGCACCAAAATGAGCACTGCAAACGAGCCTGGGAAACTAATCCTTCAACAGATAATGCTGGCCCCTCATTCATCTACAGAGACGCAATCTATCTCTCCCCGTGGCAGAGCATCAGCCACCTCTCAAAATGGATAAGACCCTCCCACATTGTAGGAACCTTAGAAAACGGATTGGTTATACATTTTAAACTATTATGGCCTCTCCTCAAAGAAGCGAGACGGCTCTAATTGATAGGTCTGTCTTCAGAATATTGGCAATCATCCACTTTTCGTTTCTGCAATGTGTGTCTCTTAGTTCTATCTGTTAATTTTCTGAACCATTAACCTAACATTTTGTGGAACTCGATTTTAAGTAATAAGCAATGTTGCATGTTACATTACACAATGTAATAGGCACATATATACATCTATCACAGCGATACAACAGCAAATTGTGGATTTATTGCGTTGAGTGCTAATGTACCACATAGGCTGCAATTGTGCTTGTGTGCATTGTTGTGTCAAACATTTATGAGAGGACGCATTTCATGTTAAAGTATAGCGCTAGGTGACATAATTGCATTTTGCTTAACTTAATTATGAGTCATTTTGAGTAATTTTCTAATATTTAATGTAATTACGCAAAAGCAAATTATCCAAATTTCGTACATCTCTAGAATTTACTGGTGATTGCCTCTAATTCAAGAATTCAACTTTTTTGCTTTTCTCGACATTCGACTATAGTTATGGCTGATCAGTGGTGATGAGACAGGAGCATTACTGATTATGAGACGTACAATGTAATCACTGGAAAAACTGACAGAGCCTCCTATGGTTTCTGTAGCCCTAACTAAAGTTATTCAGGGCCCTATGGGATAGGTGGGCCTGGTTGTGTCTAATGAGGAGAATTTTCTCTATGGAGGCCTTTTTGGGATGCTGAGGAATAAACACAGGGGTAGCTGTTGGTCCGCCTCCACTGAGAAAATTCTCATTTTTCACCAAAATACATAGTCTTAAAGGCACTGATATTATACATTATGATTCAATCTACTGTTTAAAATGGGGCATTGAATAGGTCTTGACAAATCCAACCAGCCCTTCGGCGCCACCAAGGGCAAGAAACATGTTAACATTATCATGGAATCCACTTCCAAATAAACAAAAATCTGTCTTCATACAGGATTTCCATAGGAAATTTAAATTCATTGTGTGATTTGACCCAGTCTACATCAACCCTCTAGATCCCCCCAACAAACAATACAAGTGGGAAGTTCAATGAGCCACACTGGCATTTAAGCTTAAGATAAAATATCTTCACAAAGAACTCTGCAAGGATGTCCTTCTGGCATTACACCCCCACCAGATGAGGGGCAGGACCCAATGATAAAGCATGCCACATTGGTGTATCCTAACATAGGAATGCTAAAGGGGTGCTATCCCCTATGTAGCCAGAACTAGTTTGTAAATCACAATCAGAGAATGCACTGGAATGGCATGCTTTTGGTGTATGTTTCAAGAGGATATATGGAGGACTGATCAACCTCTCATCTCCCATATTGCTATAATGGCTGTCTAAAACTGTCGTCTTCTATTGCTCAACAGTCAGGTTGCTTATCAACTAACGCAACTGCCCAGTATCAAGCTCAAAGGATTTGTTTCATGCTAAACAAGAAATGTATGCAAACAGAAGGAAGCAGCAAAATAGGGAAAAAACTCTATGGTGTGAATCATGCTCACATATTAAAAATTCAAAACTCTAACATGCACTAGGATCAAGGAAAATATAGATGACTATAATGAAGGCACATGTCAAATCAGGAGCACGATCTAGGCTCTATTAAAGCCCAGTTAAATCTCAGTCAAAATGTTACCAAAATCAACCTGACACACACTCTACCCAATAGTCACAGTCCCACTGTAAAATCCTCTCGTGGCATACAGTCATCCATCTTACCTAGGAGATCCTCTTCAACATCCTTGCTTTACTGAAGTGACCACTTACTCGTAATTCATCTCCCATTCATCATAAAGTCCCTGGCATCATCAATTCTTTTCCTCCCAAGTGAAAGTAGACAATAGCTCCCTCTCAAACATATAGTTGAATGACCCAATTACAGCTCAATTCACCAAAGCCAATATGACAAACCCTTGGCAAGTATAAACTAAGTGAAAATGTATATACGTGGTCCATTACCACTAGCAACACTCATGCCATTCAGGCTTATTCAATAGATGCAGCAACCAAGCCACCTCCGTGCATGTGGCCAATGGGGCCATCCATGTCACCAACAGAGGAGAGTCCTGTCTTATTCTCCAACTGAACCTTCTTAGCACCCTTCTGTACAGAAGACTACAGAGAGCTCTCATAAGCACCCTTTACTTTCACATAAGAATTTGGAAACTTTCTGTTCTTAAAAAGTATTCTTAATTTCTTTCAGTGAGACAGCAGTTTCTCCAAATGGAAACAACTAGGTCGGTTCTGCTTACAGTAACAAGCAAAGATCATAAGGGGTGCATCCTTGCCCCAGTGTTATTTTACCTCTGTATGATACTACTGAACTCAGCACTGGAGAAATATGATATCATGATCCACTAAAATACCAATGATGTTCAGTTCAGATTTACCTTAGGGTGTCATTGGTGAGTGACAATTAACATCTGATTTCATATCTCACCCTCTTCCATAGTTGGAAGTCTCAGGCCTATCAATCTTGATTCAAACTAAATCAGGAAGAATTTGTCAGACACCCATGCAAGTATGCCAATCAGTGTTTGTTAGGACTAACCTGTTGTCTTGGTTGGACTGCAGGAACGGCATGGAGTCCAAGCTGACCGCATAAAATCTCATCCTCCCCATAGTTATTTACTTATTCAAAATAAGCTGGAACCTCATGGAGAAAGAAAAAGCAGTGAATTCGAAGAGAGGATTGAACGGAAATAGTGATTAATCTCCTCACGTTTTTTTAAGGTTCTTTCCTTTTGGTTAATCGCTCAAACTTCTCAGTAGTCTGGACCTCTGTTAACAGAAATGACCAACTCTTAACATCTAGTCAGAAACCTATTAAAGAACAACACATCACATTCAGAACTCATTTTCAGATAAATGTATAAAAGTTTACCTTTTACAGGTGAGCTAGTAGTTCTTCCTCAAATTGCATAGAAATATCTTAAATGTCAATTTACTTGGCACAGCCCCCGCCCCAAGAGAGCACACCCACAACCTCGGCATCATCCTGCATAGCAAGTCAACGCAGTCTCATCCGCTTGCTTCCACACCCTTTGAATGCTCTGCAAGATCTTCAGGTGGCTCCCGGCAGACACCAGAAGGACCGTCATTCAGGCCTTCATCACCAGCAAACTGGACTATCGAAAGACGCTTTACGTAGGAATCACTGCACGCCTCCTGAAGAGACTCCAGACAATACAGAACTCAGAAGCAAGACTCATACTTGACCTCCCCAGAAGGACCCACATCACACCACATCTCAAGAAACTACACTGTCTCCCGATTTAGAAGATATACCACTTCAAGATGCTGACCCATGCCTACAAGGCTCTGCACAATGAAGGACCAGCATACATCAACAAATGCCTTACACTCAACTAACAGACCAGACACTTTCGATCAGCTTCCCTCTCCCTCACAGACACCCCACTGATCCGTCGAGCCAACAGCGAAGGACACTCCTTCTCACACCTGGCAGCCAAGGCTTGAAACAACCTCCCCCTGCACCTCAGGACTGCACTGTCGCTCCAGCAATTCAGAAGAGAACTAAAGACCTTGATGTTTGAATGATCAAACCTGCACGCAGCAGCAAACAGCTCCATCACCTCGAGACCCTCACGGGTGATTTTTTTTTTAAACGTGTTTTTATTGGTCTTTCATGGGAACATTGCTATACAAATACAGGCATAGATCAATAGACACAGCATGTATGGATAATATTTGCATTTCCAGTCTTACTTCAGCATGGTACATTATAAAAACAGTGGCTTTACATTCTGTCATGTTCTTGGTATGTTGGTTATCAGCAATATCACAGTATGGCATTTCGTATGGCAATATCAGCTTAGTATTAAGCGCTCAATGTACATGGTTGTCAAGACATGCAATACATCAACGTGGAGTAGTTGGGTCCCCAGATGGAAGGCTGGAGTAAGGAGCCGACATGGGAGAAGTGCGGCACATGAGTGAGGAGGTATGGGAAGGCACGTGGTATCTATCTCATGAGTCCACCTTGTTTCTGTATTGGGGTGTCCTTTATAGTGTGCTTATCGCTGGGGCGCTGGCTGGATCGTTCCGCGGGTGTGTGAGGAGATATTGTGTGAGGGGTCCCCATATGTCTCTGGGCCGTGAGGCGCGTGGGAGCAGCTCTGCGTAATTAGATAATTGTTCTTGGCAATAAATTAGGTCGTTGAGCCAGTCCTTAAATTTGGGCGCTCTGCCCCTACCTCATCGGCAGGCAACGCGGCGTTTAGCCATCAAGAGGGCAATGGCGATATATCTACGGTATGGTTTGGGGATTAGTTTGGTATAACCCAACAAGGCTAGCAGTGGAGAGCGTGCAACAGTGGGGATTGTCATCAGTGCTATGGCATCGAAGACTTGTCCCCAATATTCATGTACTTCCGGGCAGTCCCAGGCCAAGTGGAGAAAGTCAGCCCCGGGGGTTCCACATCTGTCGCAGCGATCCGAGTCTTTGAGCTGGTATTTGTGCATCTTAACAGGTGTATAATACAGGCGGTGGAGGAAGTTAAAATGTGTGATGCGAAGTCTGGTACTGGCAGAAATTTGTTCAGTTTGTGAGCAGCAATATTCCCAGTGGTCATCTGACAACTCGTATCCTAGGTCTGAGTCCCAGTGCGTGTGTGATGGGCATGGAGATTCCTGTCTTTGTGTATATATTGTGTGGTATAATGTAGAGACCAGGTGCCCTGGGGAGGTAGCTCGTAACATCAGCTGTAGGGGAGTAAGGACGGGAGGTTCTTGGGGGAACTCCGGGGTGACGGAGCGGATGCCTTGACGAAGGCGTACGTATAAGAAGATGTCTAGGGGAGAAGGCTGGAGCCCGTGAAACATCTGTTCGGACGTGCGGAAGGTTCCATTGTGATAGAGATCACCCCATGTGGCAATATTGATCCGTTCTTTAAGTTTACGGAACGCCGTCTCCTGGAGAAGCTGCATGTTGGCATGATATGAGAGGGGGAGTAGCGGTGAGTATATCATGGGGCTGTGCAGCAGGAGTCAGATACGGTTCCAAGCATTGATCGTGCATGTGATTGTGGTCGGGGTCCTTTCTCTTGGGCTGGGAGTGGCGCAAAGCATGCCATCAATGGGTATAGAGTCGGCTAGCCAGTGTTCTGCCGCGACTTGTGGCATGTAGCGGGGGGATGTACCCAGTAATAGGCGTAATGGGCCTGCGCACTTGTATAGCTCGAAAGTTGGGATATCAAATCCCCCTTGCGAATACGGCTTAGTGAGTATGTTCCATTGCAAACGCGGTTGTTTGCCCCCCCATACCAAGCGGATCATCTCGGATCAGAGTGTTTTAAAAAAATACCTTCCAGGATGGTATGGGATATTTAGAAAGAGATATAAGAGCTGTGGGAGTATCACCATCTTGATCAGAGATGCCCTTCCTGCCAATGAAAGTGGCAGCAAGATCCACCGGGTGACACATCCCGTGATGCGGTCTAGAGCGGTACCGTAATTGAGGCACAGCAGCTCCTCCCTGTCCCTAGAGATACGGATCCCCAAATAACGCAGATCGGATTCGCACCATTCGAGTGGAAAGTCTAGGGGTAAACGAACCGTTGCCGTAGTGAGGGGGAAGATGTAGGATTTCCCCCAGTTGATATGGATTCCTGACAGTCTCCCAAAGACTAGGAATTCCCTCAGAATCAGATTCAAGTTTTGTTGCGGATCTCTGATATATAGTGCAATGTCATCCGCATAAAGGGATATGAGGATCTGGCGTAGGGGACAGCGGAGTGCCTTATCATGATGGTGTTGTCTCAGCTTAGCCGCTAGTGGTTCGATCGCCAGGGCGAAAAGCAGGGGGGACAAGGGGCATCCCTGCCTGGTGCCTCTGGTGATTTGGAAAGCAGGTGATAGTCGACCATTTATGAGGACTTTGGCTGTAGGGAGCCGATATAGGAGCTTTATCCAGGAAAGAAATAATGGAGGAAAGCCCATTCGTTGCATTACCCCAAAAATGTAATCCCATTCAACTGAATCAAATGCCTTGGTGGCATCTAAAACGACCGCCGCTAATGGTAACTCAGGTGCAACATTATTCAATATTGTAAAGAGGGTTCGTAAGTTATGTGAAGTAGCCCTCCCCGGCACAAAGCCGGATTGATCAGGGAGAACCAGTTTTTCCATCAGCAGGCTAAGCCGGTTAGCTATGAGCTTGGCTAGGATTTTGGTGTCACAGTTGATGAGGGACAGCGGCCTATAGGAGTCACAGTGAATGGGCGATTTATCCGGTTTGAGAAGGGAAGTGATGAGCGCCTCTCTCATGGATGGGGGGAGCTGGCCAGATTTCAGGGAATCGTCGTACACCTCTCTGAGAATAGGGGATAATTGATCTATATATGTTTTATAGAATTCTATGGGTATACCATCCATACCGGCGGCCTTGCCGGATTGTGTGTGCATTATGGCCTCTCGCACTTCATCCAGTTCAAAAGGGGCACATAAGAACTCTCTCTGTGAATCCCCCAGCCACCCCAGTGCCACATCCCCCAGATAGTCGTCTAGGTCTAGATGGTCGTCCCTATGAGATGTATATAGTGAAGAATAGTGCTCGGTGAATGCATTAAGTATGTCGGCGGTGTCGCGGTAAAGTATCTCCCCCGGCCCAGTCAATTCTAAAACATAGTAGGAAAAGTGGGGTTTCCGTATGGTTTCCGCTAATGCTTTCCCCGGGCGTTCGCCTTCCCCGTAACTGCGGGCCACCCAATAATGGCTCATGAATCTTGCCTCCCGATTGGCAGTGTCTGTGTAGTCTGAGAGTTTTTCCCAGAATTCTCATTGCGTGCTAGTGTCCGGCCCCATCCATAGTCGCGTCTCCAATGCCTGAAGCTCAAACTCCAGTTTCCGCAGTGTGCCCCGTAGGTCACGGAGCACTCCCGAGCTTTTCGATATGCAGAAACCTCGGATTGTGACTTTGAAGGCTTCCCAAATGGTCTCCACGCTATCCACCGAGCCCTTGATCCTTTGGAAAAAATCTTGAATTTCGTCTCCCAATTCACTTTGGAAGACCGCATCAAGTAACACTGAGGGCTGCAGTCTCCAGCCACTTCGGGGGTGCCATATCCCGGGGAAACCAATGTGAGCCTAACTTGGGCGTGATCGGAATATGTCCTCGCTAGATGCGCAACGGTGGTTATGGTGGGACCTAGCCCCCGTGAGAGGAGCCAGTAATCGAGGCTCGCCCAGGATGCGGCTTGGGCAGTGAAGTGGGTGCCCTCCATTGTGTGGGGTTGTAGATGTCGCCATGCGTCAAGTAAGTGGTTAGCTGTTATTATATCATGTAAGACTTCGCGAGATTTTGTGTAATGATGAGAGGCTGGGTTCGATCTGTCAACAGACGGATCATGTGTTACATTAAAACCCCCCCCCCAAATAATATGGGTGGAGCCTATCTCTGCTATTTTGCCCCAGAGTGAAGAGAAGAAGTCAGGGGTGTCAACATTGGGGCCGTAGCAGCATGCTAATGTAACAGAATCTGTTCCCAACCGACCCCAGGCTAGGCAATAACGTCCGTGTTGGTCCCAGGAAGCACCTGCTAAGGCGAATGGTGTACGTTTTTTGATAAGTATGGCCGTCCCCCTGACATATGAAGAGTATGAAGAGAATATCCTATGGTCGGCCCATTTATGCGCAAAGTTATTGCTGTGTTTGGGGTTAATATGTGTTTCTTGTAGCATGGCTATATGGATCTGATGGCGGTCTAGATAGGCCAGTATCTGGCGGCGTTTCCGTGGGTCCCCCAACCCTCTAACATTCCACGTGAGGATCTGTAATTTCTTGACTGGTGGTGAGTTAGCCATTGGCCTCTGTGATATGCGGTAGCTGGTCCCATGGTCGTAAGATATGTGCGAAGGTGAGATCGCAGCCATATGTCTGTCTGTCATGCTGTGTCGTGTCTACATCGAGTTCCTGAAGGAACAACCCCCCATCCACCCCCGCCCACTGAAGCATCCCAATCATGCCAGAGTCGCAATTCCCGCCCCCCACCCAAACTCCCAATAACAGTAAAAACATGCCGCCGGTGTTGCGCAGCGGAAAACAATGGGGGAATGCCCGTGAGGGGGAACCCCTAGGTGCAGGCACGGTGAACCCACGCCCTCGGAGACCTGGATCGATGGTGTCAGCAGTCTCAAGAGGGCAGGGGGGGTGCTCGGCGCCAAAGGTTTTCCCTTCGTGTGAAGGAGAAAGGAGTGTTGCCCAGTTTATCGCTTATTTAGTCGATGGTGGCTGATGCCACTGGCATGAAGGAGACTATTTAGTAGTGTTCCATGTGTAACGTGTCCCTGCAGATCTCCCACACGTGTTCTCAGAGGTCATTGCGCATTCAGTGCAGATCTGTCTCTGCAGACGGTGATGTTGATCTTGAGGACGGGCTTAGCGAATCTGAGTTTGTGTTGTTCCGTTTGAGGCGTTTCAGGAAGTCTTCAACCTGTTGCGGCTTGGTGAAGAAAGTTTGTTTGCCCTGGTGTGTGATTCGGAGACGTGCTGGGTACAGGAGTGCATAATCTATTTGGGCCTGTCGCAGTTTTTGCTTAGCGGGTAGGAATTTACGTCTCTCTTCCTGTACTGTCGCCGTGAAATCGGGATAGATGGTGAACGTGACCCCTTCGAAGCTCAACTGACGTTTGTCTCGGGCCAGTTTAAGTGCAACATCTCGGTCTCTATAATTCAAGAGTCTTGCAATTATGGGTTGTGGCGTGGTTCCCGGCGGCGGGCGAGGCCCCAGTGAGCGGTGTGCGCATTCAACTATGAATTGGGATGAAAATGATTCCGCGCCCATGGTGGCCAGCAAGAGTTTCTCAATGTAGTCCTCCATTTTCCCGGTGTTGGTACTTTCAGGGGCCCCTAGGACGTGAATATTGTTGCGCCTGCTGCGCGCTTCAAGGTCTTCATTTTTAGCTGCTATTAGTTTCAGAAGTTTGTCCATTTGTGCCACATTCTTCTGAGTTTGAGAAGTTGTGTCCTCAGCATCGGAGATGCGGCGTTCGGCCTCTTTGATGCGTTCTTCATGGCCGTCTAGTTTATGGACTATGGCGTCCATCGTTGTCGTCATGGTGTCCATCTTGTCTGGTATGGTGGTTAGCCCGTGTCTGACCTCCTGAAGGATGGCTTTCACATCTGCATTCAGCATAGTGGAGGAGTCCTGTATAGGGTTCTGCGTGGCATCGCCATCGGCCATGGTCTGTTCTCCCGGGTGTAGTCGAGTGTTTTTTTTGTTGTCAAAGGTCAGCCGTGGCTGCCTCGCGTCCGGTTTTCCCATGGGTGGTGCTGAAGTGTGATAATTGGGCAGCTCGCAGCAAATATGGTGGTCACGTTGATTGCTATGTAGTTGTTGTGGTCTCCTAGTTGCTACAACAGAAAGGACGAGTAGTGGTGTGCGACGCCGTGTCTGTTGGTACTCTGGCAACACTGTGGTGTACCAGTGCTTGAGGGCTGGCGTCGCGTGTCGCGGTTGCCCCAGGCTCTCGGGTGAACAGTGGTCGTCGCCTTATTTGAATTGTGAATGTCACCTGGTGTGACAGATGGTATTATGGGGGTGTAGCCCGACGATCCCAGATGAGGGCCGGTATTACCCCAGTACGGTTCTGTGGCCTCGCTGTCGGAGGTGGCTGCGCTCCCCGTGGTGTGTAGCAGAGCGGCCCTAGTCCAGCGGGCCCTGCGCTTTTCTGTTGTGTGCAAAAGGTGGGCTCCAGTAGAGGTTCAGGGGAAGTAGGCGCCGACGTGTACCTCTTCGTGCCGATCCCGGACGGCGAGCTCTGTGCGCTGGCATTTGGGGTTTCGCGTCGTATGGTTGCGCCTGTGCCCGGTGCAGTGTCCACCTCAGTGCAAGCAGGGTCACTCCTGCGGCGTGACTGTCGCCTTCACTATGTTAGTGGCGCTGTGGTGTGTGAGTATGTTGGCTTGTTGGGTGTGGGCCTCCGGTAAGGATTAGCGCAGCGCGCTGCCAGCCTCGCAGTTCGGGGGTAACGCGGTCAGCGGTAGGACAGTTTTTCTTTTTGTTTGTTTATTTTTTGTATTCAGCTCATGGGCACTCGATGCATGGGATACATGGTTATGTGCCTGGCGATTAGCGAGGGGGGGAGCGACGCGGCACAGCCTCACTAGTTGTATTCCCTCGTCACGTTCATTGCTGTCCCTCAGTGAGGCCTCCCCGCCATGTGGACTCCTCGGGCCTCGCGTAGTTTCTCGTGCCGAGCAGCGGCTCCAGGCGGATCAAGCTGATGGAGCGGTGGCAGTCAAATGTGGTCGCAGCGGTGGCATGAAGCAACCCACACGCTCCAGATTCATAGCGGAGTGGCCAGAGGCTGCAGGCACCCTATTGCGATGGTTACTGATTCGTTATGTTCAGCTGGGCAAGGGTTAGCTCAGCCCGCTGCCGGCCTCACAGTTCGGGGGTAACGCCGTCAGCGGCAGGTCAGTTTTTCTTTTTCCGGGTTTATATTTGCAGTCAGCATATTGGCTCTTGATGCTGGGCTATAGTGTTGTGCGCCTGGCGATCAGCGATGGAGGGAGCGACGCGGCATAGCCTCACTCGTTGTAGTCACTCGTCGCGGTCGCTGCTGTCCCTCAGTGAGGCCTCCCCACCTTGTGGGCGCCTCGGGCCGTGCGTGGCTGCTCGCGCCGAGCGGCGGCTCCAGGCGGATCAGGCTGATGGAGCGGCGGTAATCAGATGTAGTCACAGCGGCGGCATGGAGCAACCCACACGCTCCAAATTCACAGCAGAGTGGCTAGAGGCTTCAGGCTCCTTATTGCGATGGTTACTGGTTCGATATGTTCAACCGGGTTTAATGAACGATCTTGTGCGCCGAGCTGCAGGAGCCTCACAGCAGTGCGGCCATCTTGCTCGTGCGCCACCTAGCGCCCCCTCACGGGTGATTTGCTGCACTCTATAACTGATTGATTGATTGATTGAATTTCCAAGTTGAATTCACTTGAAGAACGTATCCAAATCTTTCAGTCTTTATTATCTCTTCCTTATTGTTAGACCTGGGATCCTTGACATAATTTCCCCTAACTTTTTGCCTTCAGACCTCCTGTCTTTGCTGACTTCGTTTTTGCTGACTTTAGGATTCTGCACACATTACCACTGTAGAGCAGTGCTAAGGTGCTTGTGCATTTCCCTAAAATGTGGTAACGTTGGCTTATCCATAATTGACACATTTAATTTACTTATAATTCCCTAGTGAAGTTATTAGACTTGACAGTCTTGGGGTGGTCTTCGCCCAAACGTTTTGCCTGCTTGCCTCATATTTTGCTCATTCATTTTTGTTGGCTTTAGGACTCTGAACACTTTATCATTGCTAACCAGTGCTAAAGTGCATGTGCTCTTTCCCCTAATCATGGTTTGATTGATATATCCAAAATGGCATAGTTTACTTACCTATAAGTCCCTAGTAAAGTGTGCTACATGTGCCCAGGGCCTGTAAATTAAATGCTACTAGTGGAACTGCAGCATGCTTGTGCCAACCACTCAAGTAGCCCTTACACATATCTCTGGCCTGCCATTGCAAGGCCTGTGTGTGCAGTTTACACTGTCATGTCAACTTGGCATTTAGAACCCCTTGCCAAGCCTTAAGCTCCCATTTTATTACATATCAGTTACCCCTAAGGTAGGCCCTAAGTAGCCCATAGGGAAGGATGCTATGCAATTAAAAGGTAGGGACATACGCTTGTAAGTTTTACTTGTCCTGGTGGTGAAAAACTCCCAAATACATTTTTTCTCACTACTGTGAGGCCTACCCCATATGGGATACCATTGGAGATTCCTTATTGCACTTAATAAGTTGTAATTCCTGATTGAGAAGGAGTAGATCTGTCATGTTTAATACCAATAGAAATGTAATGATAAATACTCTTTAATGGTAAAGCCAAATTTATCAATGCAATTTTGAACATGCCACTTTTAGAAAGTTGGCATTCTCCTGCTCTTAGCCCAGTGTGCCTGCAGCCTGTCTCTGATCAGTCTGGGGTGGGTGACAGCTTTCTCTCTAGACATCCACACACAAAGGGAACTTATGTGTGACTTGATGGGTCTTCCTGGCAGGATGGAAGGGGGGAGCTGGGCACAGCCTCACACTTACACCTTAATAAGCCATGTCGTATTGCTAGACTTGACATCTTTGGCACGGTTTCCACTGAATTTGTGCCTCTACCTCCTGTATTTTTGATGCTGTGCTGGATTTTGTTTTTGCTGGCTTAGATGCTTTGGGCAATTTGCCATTACTGATCAGTGTCAAAGTGCAAGTGCTCCCTGCATAAATTACTATTGTGATTGGTTATCCATGATTGGCATATTTGATTTACTTGTAAGTCCCTAGTAAAGTGCACTGAGTGGGCATGCAGCACTGATTGTGCCACCCACATGAGTAGCTCTGTAAGTGTGTCTCAGACCGACCACTGTGGTGTCTGCGTGCACAGTTTTTAACTGCCATGTCGACCTGGCAAGTACACCCTCTTGCCAGGCTCTAACCTTCCCATTTCTTACATGTAACTTAAGACACCCCTTGGGTAGGCCCAAGGTACCCCCATGGGCAGGGTGCATTGTATGTGAAAGGTAGGACATGTACTGGTGTTTGGGACATGTCCTGATAGTGGAATACTGCCAATTTCGTTTTTCACTATTGAAAGTCTATCTGTACCATAGGATACCATGGGAGATATTTTGAAATCCATGCTGCAACTTTTTGCGACCAACTGAAATGTAGGGGGTATCCAAAGAAATTACTTAAACACACCATTAAAAGAGCCTGGTATACTCCACGTGAAGACCTCCTTACAAACAAAAAAAAACAGCCCTTGGATAAATTGGTTTGTGTCTCGACCTATGGTCCACATACCAATAAATTTCGCCAAATTGTTCTGAAGATTTGGCATCTTCTCCAAAATTTGGAATATCCGTTCGCGCGCCCTATATTTGCAATGAGGAAGAATGCCAGTATTGGCCAACGCATTGTCAGAGCTGAGATGGCCATGCCCAGTCAAAAAAAGGACTTAAGGGCCCAATGGAATTTAAAACCAATCGAGGGGCACCACAAGTGTGGCAGCTGTTCGGTCTACGAATCCACAGTTGAATGAAGTGAATTTATTTAGACACGATACCCAGAAGTGGTCCCACAAAGAATTCTCCAACTGTAAAACAAAGAATGTTATCTATGCAGGCATCTGCCGTGTCCCAAAATATATATTGGCAAAACAAACCAACAAGTGAATCAACGCATAGTGCAGCACTGCTCCAGAATTAAAACAAAGGTGATGACAGCGCCCATGGTGACCCACTTCACGGAAAAGAAACATAGTGAGCAAGAACTTAAATGGACAGAACTCTCAGTGATTATATATAAAACAAAGAGAGGGACCCTTTGCAACCAAAGGACTGGGGTTCTCCAAAACTGTAAAATAGTTCGTCCTCTGTCAACACAACCGATATACAACCCAAATACACATTGTAAACGCCATCCACTCTCAAATAGAGCTGAGAATATCACACTCAATTGCTCAGAGTATCTTGTTTTGTCCAATAGAAAATTATTGCCACCAATAAAATTACAAAAACCAATAATGCAATTGTTAAAAATACAATTTATTAATACATATGTGCACTTGAATTTTTTTTCCTTATAATATAAAAGAAAACAGAATAATTAAAAAACATCATTTTCTACAAACCATACATATTAAAACCATTTTACACTCTCAGTGATTAAACAAAATCCTCGAGGCGGAGATATAGAAGCGTCTTTACTACAAAAAGAGGCATACCTCATACTGAAATTTAAAAGTAAGATTAATGGCTTGAATGAAATGTCGGAATTATCCAGGACATAATTGTCTTCATTCCAAGAACTTCAAGTCCCAACATGCATCATAATCAGATTCGGAATAGGAGTTTTGTTTACAGACTGTCGCTACACTCTGTGTTGTTCATTGAAAAATTAAAATAGGTTTCAGTGGTGCCTTTGACCCCCGTATTTAAAAATACGCATTCATTGCGGCATACTCGTTTCATTATATGTTTCTAAAGAAGCAATTCACATTCCACCCAGAAGGAGCCGGCTCTTCTTTAAAAATTAATTAGGCACGAAGTAAGCTCGCCACCGCCCATACTCGGAAAGACGATTACAGAACGCTGTAGCTGAATTAAGTAAGAAAGGAAGCCTCCTCCGCTCCGCTTAGACACAATGTTACAGTGTCCCGCTTCAGAACGTATCCCTAATCGCATGTCTGTTTTCACCAAACAGAAAGAAATAATTGGCGAGTCACTGTTGAAAACGCTTCATGCAGAGCGTGCCTGGGGAATGATTCCCGAGAGCCCAAGTCTCCCAGATTCACAAGTAAGCTAATGCATTGCCTCTCCGATCGATCCAACAAGCGGGAAGCGGGCTGGAAACGATATCGCCTCAAATTGTATGTTTCCTTATATACGAAGAAGCATAGTTGCCCCGCATGAACTGCTTTTCACACCAAAATAGGAATGAAACTCCTGCGGTTGTGCCCTCTAACATTGAAGTAAGATACTGATATAAAAAATGCATCATTTCGGAGGGCTCGGGTTAAAATTAGTCCGGTTTTCATTCATTTACGGTACCCCTTTTACTGTTACATTACTCAATAGAACCGTCTTTGAATTCGTGTCCTCACTGCATTAGTGACGAAGAGGTCTCTATCCAGCAAGCATAGAGCACCAAACAGGTACAGTGCAGTACATTTTATAAATCCGATAGAATGAATATTGGGAAAGGAGGACTAGCTACAAAACAGCAACATTGTTTATTATTATTTTATTATTTTTTAGATCACACCAAGTCAAAGCCCTGAAGAGAGCCCCATGAATACTACTGGGTCTCGAAACGCGTCAGCATTTTTCTACCATTGAGGAACCATTAAAACACGAACGCTAGCAGCTTTGAGGTATATTTTGTAACATTCAACCCCAGCTGTTTCTACACCTTTTTTCCCCAATGCGCAGCATCCTAGCCAAAAGGACTGTACAAATTATGCATATTAGGATTGCTGCATATATGAAATTCTCAAAATGACTGACTGGTGTACCATTTAGAATTTTGTATTCATGTATTGTTGTTTTTCATGTGTTTCATGTAATGCTGTTTATCTTACGCTGAATTAATGTAAAGTATTGTTTTGAAACAAAAAGGGTTTTCTCAATCTCAGACATATATGATATTTGAAAAATCGAAAACAATGAAATAATTGGTTAAATAAATAACCAGAACCAATGAATTAAGGTTGGGTCCTTTGTCTGTTTAAATAGAAAACAGCAATAAATGTGGTGGCTAGATTTCAAGTTGTGCACTTTTAACTAGGCCCTATCTAGCTACTGATTTGTTGGGCCTACCCCCTTCTATTTTGAACTTTTAGGAAATAGGCATTTTCTCGTTTAACCATTCTGTGTGCCTCTGCCTGTTTGTGGATTGACTGTCTGGTTTTGGAGTGACTGGGGCTGAGGATGTGCATTCACTGTAGACAGCCACTGGGGGAGGGGGGTTGTGGTGTGCCTGGCCCTTCCTGGATGACTCAGAGCTGAGCTGAATAGACATTGGCTACATTTACAGTAGTGGGAGGAGTTTCCCTTGCACCTGAATAGGGCCTGTCTTCCTTGCACAATACTGTCTCCGCCCCTGTGGCCATACTGCACCAGTCAGGACAGAACTGGTTTGGACTGGGCTCAGAGACCCTTGCACAATGAAGAACAAAGACAAAATGTAGTATAAGTAGTTCACCTTAAACCCCAGCACTTTAGATCGCTTCTGGACTCAAGAGAAACCTTTGCCAAGGAGAAGAGCTGAAGAGCTGTGAGGAAGAGTACTGCCCCTTTGCTGTGTGCTGTGTGGGGTTGGCCTGCAGTTGCTGCTTCTGCTAAGGAAAGGACAAAGACTGGAATTTTGCTGAGAAACCTGCTTGAAGAGGAATCTCCAAGGGCTTATGTGGGCTGGCCTCCTGTTCTGAAGTCTCTGGAAACAAATACTTCACCCCCAGCTCCCCTGAACTCTACTGCTGAGAGTTTTGACCTGCCAGGAGGTGCCTGTTCCCGTTTTGAGCCTCTGGAGGTTGTTCCTGCTGTTGGGAGCTGGAAGAAACCTAAGAGAAGCAAAAAAAATAATCTCTGATGCAGTAAGCGATGCCACTGTGATGTTGCGACATGCATCGAGGCCCGGTGCACCGCTCGTGAAGTGCACGATGCACCGCCCGGCCTGCACCACAGCTCCGACACCCTTCAACGCCTGCCGACGCCTGCAGTTATCACCATTCCCAACGCCATCACTCGCACCGACTCCATCATTGACAGCGCCTGCATCCTGTTATCGCGGTGCTGATAATCGCTGAGGGTGACTTCACGAACTCACCGACTTCGCACCGCCTCACCGGAACCGATGCCTCACCGCCGAAGCAACCAACTTCCCCCGTCCTGGATTCCACACGTCACCTCTTCACGGACACAACGCCTTGCCTCCCCTGTGGCAGCCAGGGAGCCAGAATCGACCTCGGCATCGACGCCTCACCTCCACGATGCCTCACCTCCATTATGCCGTGCATCATCATAGACTTCATTTCAAGGGTACTCTTTCTTTGGTGGTCCGAGTGACTCTGTGCCCAATGCTGCGCACCTTGCAGTTGGTGCCGTACTTTGGATTTATTGCTTTCACAACGTCGTAATAGCCCCAGGTGGAGCTATTTGTATGCTACAAGCTTTATTTTGGAAATAACTGTTTGCATGTGCTATTTTACTACCTGTATGTTGGATTTTAGTTGTTTTGGTCTTGTTGAGTTTAGATAAGGATACTTTCTTTTTCTAAACTGGTGTGGTGTCTATTTGTGGTGTTATCACTGTGTTACTGTGTGTTTTGAGTACAAATACTTTCCACATTGTCTTTGGGATTAGCCTGTCTCCTCATGCCAAGCTACCAAGGGTTATCTAAAGTGTGTATCCCCCTTACCCTGACTAGAAGCAAGGGTCCCTATTTGGACAAAGGTGCATACCTCTGCCAACTAGAGACCCCCAGTTCTAACACATGTACACACACAGTGGGCTGCATACCCCCCTGTAGTGTGCCTGGAGCCAGGAAGGAAGGACCTCTGTGCACTACAAAGCCCTTCTTTGAAGTATCCCCCACTTCAAAGGCACCACTGGGTATAAGAACTGGACTGCTCACCCTACCACTTCAGTACACTTCTGGACCTGAGAATACTCTGCCATGAAGAAGGACTGCTGTGCTGCTGAAGGACTGAAACTCTGCTGGACACATAACATAACTGTGATGCAATCAAACAGTATGGGAAATCGGGTATCCAAGCATTCATAGTAATGTTAGTATGATGAATCGCCCTGATATTCCGTATAACCACTATGTGTGGAGAGGCAGCAAGGGGTTATATATAGGTACTTTTGTGACTGTTGGTCCAGAGGAATTGTTTTCTTTCACATTGCTTTATCATAAACATACACATTTAATACCTTTATGGTTGACCTGGAGTGTGCGAGGAACTTGGACTTCAGCTATACCTTGCACTTGCAGTCTCTCTCAGCTATTCCAGTTTAGGCATGTTTTGTTTTGTTGAATTGTTTTATTGGATAGTATGAGTGATATTGGAGCCATTGAATCTTTGCACTTCCACTGTTACAAGTTATTTTTAATTACCGGCTGATCCCTGTGTGGATCGTTTTTTATTAGACGTTATGATTATATTATTATATTTTAACAGGTGCTTTCATGGTTTTAATATCTGAAACCAAATAAAGATTATTTGATTTGATTTGATTTGAGTTTAGGCATGGTGCTCAATTAAGAGGTCATGTGAAAGAAACTGATACGTTCTAAAATGTGCAGTGTCAAACTATTGCACTTGCACTTGTTTCCATTCTGAAGAGTTCTTTAGTATTATGTATTCTGTATATCTGCAGATTCAGGCAGGTCATTAACATATATCATTTACTGCAAGTGACGTAAATGTCTGGTAATAACTTCATCACGACTGTGATTGTGGAAACATTTTTATGCGGAATGCGACGTGTTAGTGTATATTTCTGTTTCTGAAATTGCCTGAGGAATTTACACTGTTCAGCATTTCACCTTCATATTTGTGTTAAAGCAGAGGAGTTGCAATAGAGGTGTTGACAGACAAGATAGTGGGCCATAATGTTTTTCGAAAGGTTGAATTGTTGCAGCAGACACTGAACTATGTCACAGCAGTCATGAATCTAGCTGGTGTACTGCACATCCCTTGCTTGGTCTTGTACTTAATGTTGCCATAAACCACTTTCTTAAGGATTTTTTAGTCATTCCATTTTTAAAGGCAAAGTGAAGTCTAAAAATTTGTGCTGGCAAAGGTTGACACTATTTCCCATCTTTGCTCGACACAAAGTTAAACCAGCCCAGCTCCCCTCTCCACATTACTGGTGCAGGATGTTCCATGTACTGTGTAGGGCAGGAAGAGGTGGTGAATCAAACACTGAGTGCATACTGCAACATGGAAGAGCTTCTGTAAGGGACAGGATGTGGCAGAAGACAGCATTAGGCCGGGGGCACCACAGCTGAGTACAGCTTGGGCACAGCACGAAGGACATACACAAGTCAGTGCCAAAGGCAGCATGCCGTAGTGTGCCGGTGGGTTGGTGGTTTGGACTATGAATAGGTGACTGCTGGTGTCTGCACTGGAAAATATTTCTCTCTGATGCTTTGGGTGCTAAATCATTTCCTCTCTTTTTTAAACTTTACAACTTCACACACTGTGAATTTATTGGCACGTCAGCAAGTAAGCTTGCAGTCATAATGACTTATTTGGGCATTAGAATTTATACCTTCTTACCTATGGGTAAATATATTTGAAGGTCATAACAAGATAAAAGTCAACATTCCTCCGCGAGCTACACATTGCCATCATAAAGTATTTATTGAATGATAGAAGGCTCAGGCTTTAGAAGCCAGTCATGCAGAGCCTGCCAGAGAGATTTTGTTTGGCTAATGTTCAAGGTCATATGACCTTTTGTGGAGACTGAGTTGGGAAGACACTGCTGTTTGGGCAATCGTGCCACTGACACATATGCTGTTTGAGAATACACCAAATATTTGTTTGTTTTTGGACCTCTGCTGAGAATTGATAGCTTTATTTTTGCCTTAGTCCACATGTGTTTCTGTGCATTAGATCATCCCTCACCACAGATAAACCTAGTAAAATGATTGAGGCCTGGAAGGAGGGAACCATTGTGTCTACCTGGGACCCTTTTACTCTTTCACTCCCCAAACTCCACAAAGATACATCCTCCAAAATCACTACACTGCGTTTTACCTCTTTCACCTTGACTGGTTGGGAAAACTTACTTTCCCCTTTCCTGACAATTCTGCCTTTTTTCACTGCCACCCAATCATCCTTCTTTATGTCCACTCTCTTGACACCTTTCTTAGTGTCATAATATTTCTTTGATGTTTGTTGTTTCTCTCACACACTCTCTTTAACAGCATTGCGGTCTACCCACACACAATCTTTACTTTTTAACCATGCTGGGATTTTCTTCCTCCCTGGATCCCTTCAAGTGAAATGAAGGGTGACACCCCAATCATTGAGTGAGGCATTACCCAGATCAATTTCCTTAACTCCTCTTTCCATGGTAACCCATCGGCCAAGGACAGTTGGATGTTCCCCATAATTAGACTATTGACTCGCTCAACTAGTCCATTAGCCTGAGGTCTGAATAACACCACCTTCTCATGTTTGACAACCATCTTTTCTAACAACTCTGTCATAGATTTAGAAATAAACTGTACACAGTTATCTGAAATTAATTTTGGGAATACCCTCTTCCATAAATACGCCTTCTAGAAATCTAATCACATTTTCCATATCAATGCTTTTAGTAGATTTGGTCACAAACCATTCTATGTGGTAATCAATCAGGACAATCATGTATCTGTCTCTCATGCCCAGTCTACCTACAGGACCCAAACAATCAATGGCCAACCTTCCCCAAGATCTATTAGGTAACTCCACACAACCCAGTGGTGGCTGTCTCACAACCTTGGTTTTGTCGCTGTTGGCACATGCATAGCGTTCTTTGACAATATTTTCAATGGCATCATCCATTTTGGGCCACAAGAAAGACTGACGCACTCGCCTCTTAGTCATATTGTGCCCCTGATGCCCTTTGTGCGCTATATGGATTATTTTCATCCTTAATTTCTCTAGCGGAATAATCTAGGTCCTCCACATCAATTTCCCTTCAGGTACACTTATTTCATCCTTCACATTGTGATACGCATTTAATCCCACACCACAGGGTGTTTCATTTTCCCAACCTGCAATCACGCACTTTTTTAAATCCTTCAATTGCACATCCTCTTCCATTGTTGTATTCCATTCCTCTTTGCCAAGAGCAATTTCCTCTCTACCTACCATTACCACTCAGTGGTTAATTTGTGAAAAAAATACGTGCCGGGGCTTTCATCAGGAGGCAACTTCCACCTGACCATTGCTCCTATTAGTGCCGCCTAAAACAGAACTAACCAAAACCCTATAAGTGGGGAGAGGATGTGGCATGAGGGACAGAGCTGCCGACTTTGGAGCTGGGGAACCAGGCTCGAGTCTCGGCGTAGGCTCAGCATCATGTGATTCTGAGCAAATCACTTCATCTCTCCGGGCCTACAAAAAATGAAAAATGAATGTGTCTTTAACTGGTGCTCATGAAAAGTTCACCTTTGGGTTGAGTTAGAGCTATAAGCACTGGTGCTGACGATTAAGTGCTGATGCTCAACCCCGAAAACAACGGGCTCAAATTAAGCACTCTTACCACTTCTACCTCTGACTCTGACTCATGGTCAGGTTCATCCTGAGGCATTCTAGGCAGACAGTTCGCAACAAAATTGTTTAAGCCCTTAACATATTCAACAACAAAATTATATTCTAGCACAGATAGCATCCACCTGGATATCCTTGGGGTCACATTTATTTCAAGTCCTTTCCCCCCTTTAAATAAGTGTATTAGCGGTTTATGATCGGGCTTAACATTGAATAGTAATCCCCATACAAAAAACTTGAAATGTTTGATCGCCCAGCAGCATTCTAGAGCCTCTCTCTCAATCACAGAGTATGAGGTCTCCGCTTTCTGAAGCTGTATTGAAGCAAAGCCTTCAATTTTGTTCTGACCATCTTTGATTTGTGTCAACACAGTTCCTATCCCCACACTGCTTGCATCAGTTGTTATACAAGTCCTGGCAGTAGAATCAAAATGCCCTGATGTAGGAGCTTGCACAATTCCCTCCTTTATCTTCTGGAAAGCTACACCACAGTTCTTGTCCAAACTGAAAATGACATTCTGTTTCATTAATAATGTCAATGGTTCAACTATCTCAGTAAAATTAGCTACAAGCTTGGAACAGTCTTCTGCCAGACCTAATAATGATATAAGCTGTTCTTTGCAATCTGGTATAGGTGCTTCATGCACTGCCAGCACTATACTTTTCTTTGGTCGAATACCTACTTTGGAAATCTCATGACCCAAGTATGTTATTCGGCTTTTCCTTAATTGGCATTTCTCCTTATTTACCGTTAAACTACACTTTTCCAATTGTTCCATCACTTGTTCCATCAATTCATCATGTTTTTTTCCAGTCTTCCCCACTACCAAGATAACGTCCTGAAACATAAAACATCTTTTAATCCATCAAATATGTGCTGCATTATCCTTTGGAACACAGAGGAGGCCGATGCTAAACCGAAAGGCATTCTGCAATAACAATAGGCCCCCCAGCAGTGTAACAAATGATGTAAGATGTCTGGAACTTGTGTGAAGATCAATTTGATGATATGCAGCAGACATATCAATGACACTAACAATTTCACCACCTCCCATTGCCATTTCTGTTGAGGTCACACAAGTCAATGCACAAGTGAATCTTTCCCCCCTCCTTAGGGGCCACCACAATGGGTGCTAGCCACTCTGAGGGCTGAATTGGCTCAATTATCTTTTGTTCCAATAACATCAAATTCTTTTTGCAAAGGTTCTCTCATCAGGTGTGGGATATTCCTCACTTTGTGAACAATTGGAATGGCACCCTTCTTCAGCACAATTTTATGAGAAAAGCCTTTCAATTTGCCCAGACTCTCCGTAAATACATTTGGATATCTTTCCATTAACTTTTCAGTATACGATTTAAAGGTATCTATCTCTGTGGCCACACTATGTATTGCAGCCGGCATAACTGGTTGTTTGGGATTGGAGTTTAGTATTATATTAAGAACCTTTTGATGACACCAGCCCAACAGATACGAACCCTGCTTGGTTATGTACACACAGCCCAATATAGCTCGTATTTCCAAAATAAATTTTCATCCAGTTCATCCCCACAATGTCTATGTTTTTTTCATCCATACCCCCATAGCCATGATGTCAGATTTGTTCCAATCTACTTCATCCCAATTTTTTTCATAGGTATTTTAAGATATCAAAGTATATAAGCTCCCTGAGTCTGCCAGTATCCTCACTTCATGGCTATCTATATGCAGTTTTCAGTGAGGTTTTTCCAACATGTCTGTGCTTTCCTTCTCTAATTCTTTTCCATCTTGGGTTGTATTGATCATTTCTTTCCTATTATCCAACTCCTCTATAGTGAGTACTATTTCATGTACACTTTCCCATACGTCATCTATTTACTTAATGTTTACGATTCCACCTTTCATTCTGCAAACCTTCGCAAATTTACCTCTACGTCCACAATTGCAGCATACAACATTCCTTGCAGCACACCTTGTGCTAGAAGCTATATGTCCCTGAGCTCCACAGTGATAACATTTTATTATTCTAGAATTTGATCCTGAAAAAGTAGACTCATTCTGCTCTTTTTCCTTTGATTTCTCTTGTTGTTGGACCTTCTCATTAGATTTCACTTTCTTAATATCTTCTATTGACACACCAATTTCAGATATCTTGGTCTGAAGTTCCTTTGCTAGTTCACTTTACACCACTTTTATCCATTTCCTTTATCCACATTTGAGTGTGCGCTAGCCCTTTGGCAATTTGTATGGCTATTTCAAGCGTAGGATCTTTGGTGAACTGTTTTTCCTACTCTTTTATTGTTTGTGCATCGCACTATTTGATCCTTAATCAAAGAATCACTCAAATGTTCAAATTGGCACGTCATTGACATTCCTCGCAATGATGCTACATAGGATGCAATTTCCTCATCTGATCTCTAAACCGTAGAAAGAAACATATGGCTCTCTAACACAGTGTTTACTTTTGCCGTAAACCGTGCAGCCAATATTTGCAAAGGCATCTCATATACATTAGTGGACTGCCCATTCCCAAAGAGACTTCAGGTAAATCTTCATACAGCCTGCACCCTTCAACACCAAGATGGAGGAGCAAAATTGTTTGTCTTCCCACAGGACCATATTTGTCAGCACCAATAGCCAACATATAGGTGAGAAACAATTTTTTCTACTGGTTTGCAAGGTATTGATGGTTCACCCAGAGTAGCCAAAAATGTAGGTGGTGGAGCTAACCTCTGATCAGCTATTTTTACTTCACACTAGGGGGTAATATATACAATGCAATAATTACACTTTATACCTGTAAAGGGAATTGTACATTAATGAACACTACACACTAATATAACTAATCAAAATAAAGAATTACCACAATAAATTAAAATAAGAAATATAATTTCTGAGGTACAGACAATATCACTTATAGCTTCTTATTTTAAATTGTGTCTTTCCTTTAGTTGTCATGCTTAATGTACTTTTCTCTAATTCAAAACTTCAAGATTTGACCTTAGAGATGTGCCATAGTTAAGGTACTTTTCTCAGAGGAGACAGAGAAGACGCCAAAACAGGAGAACATACAGCTCAACAGAAGAGCTCTAAAAAATTGGAATAGCAAGACTGGGTGTATATGGCCAGCAGAATGCGATTGTGTGAACAATGGCAGGCTCCAATGATTGTCTTCACACTCAAAAATGGGTGGAGGTACCTCAATGTCTGTCCCCTGCACAGACTTCAACTCATCACTAGTTATATAAAGATTCACCAAAGATATAGTAGATAAATATCAAAGTTTATTCTGTCTATTAGGTTACCTCCAGCTTACAGCTTTCCAATCCACTCCAGCTTCAATGCACCAGAGAATCAACTTTCCCCACATTCTAAATTCTATATTACATATGCAAAGTTCTACCAACTCTACATCTAACCTACAAGATCTGTTTTCATACCTTACCACTCTAACAGACTGATTTATTATAACAAGCTTTAAATGTCATATTCACAGACAACTTTATGAATGAAACCTAATTTACCCAGTATAGACTTAGAGTGTGCCTTGGATCCACCCCTTGCTCCTGATTTGGTGCCTTTCGTGTCTATTACAGTTCCCTGCTCCTGATTGCAGACTTTCCTCAAATTGCACCACCCATGGAGCATTTTATTCTGACGGTGTTTTGATTGGATGGGATGTATCTTTGCACTTCTGACAAAAGGAAATTTTTCACTTAGGATTCAGCTCTCCTTCTGCGTGCATTGCTTCCCATGTTTTCTTCCCTGTCCCCTCACTTTAATTTGAATTTACTTATTTTGTTAACTTTTCCTGAGGGCCCTGTGACTTCACAGTGCTCCTTTGCCACTTGTGTTTGCCAATTTGCTCCCAAAACACCCTCCCACCCCTCGCTCACCATTTGCTTGTCAGTGTTCATTGACGATTGAAGGGCACCATTGTTCACAATCATTTGAATGACTCTCCTAACTGGGTTAGAATTATGATGGGGATCATTTGGTTAAGCATTTCATCTGTATTTCAGTAGCCTTGAAGAAGCGATTGTGTCGCGAAATACTTGTTCGCTGTAATCGTACATCTTATTTAATTCCACACTTGGATTCTCTGATTATATGTGTCCATTGAGACAGAAGGCTTTATAATTTGGTTCAAAAATAGAAAACATCTATTTAACTGATGACTTATGGACCAACTGTGATGGATATTGAATTCTTTTCCCAGAACAATAGGTTTATTATTTTCTAGAGTTACATGCCGACTGGGTACCAGCTTCTGGGATGTGTGCTGGGCTCATCCTGTACCTGAATCTCTTTACATCATTTTTTAATTTACCTTTCTAATATGAACATCCACCATATTGGAATTGTATATTAAAAATTGTTATGAAGATGAGCATCAGATGTGTGCAAGCACCGAGGCCATCCTTGAAGGATTTTTTGCATTCAAATGAAGCTGCTGCTGTTGCACACCCACCCACAACAGACATTCTATAATTATGTTTACTTAAAGCAAAATACAAATATTTCAAAAATGTCTCCTGTGCATACATATGTATACCTGATGTCCATTTGAATGTTTTTTCTTTCTCTTTGAGAAAAGATTGCTGCCATGCCTGTGTTCGCAAATGCAACAGCCATCTAGGAGGAAAATGCTTTGGTAAAACAGATAGATTTCATAGGTGAGTCCTCTTAGCTTTGAAAATGGCTGTTTTCAATAAAGTATGAATGCACCAGTGATTGAGGACATTGCTGTAGTGTTACTAGGCCCATCAAACTTTATAGGTTTATTTCTCCATCTTTCTCCTTCCAGTATTATTCCACTCTCTTGTCTCACCGATGGATCTTGCTTAGTGCCGAGAGGGGCTGGATATAAAGGGATCCAAACAGTCATCCAATGAGGACCAGGGATTGGATAACTGGACTATAAACTAGAAGTCAGACTCATATAAATTACCCTCAACACAATACTTTGGAGATAGAATCACAACAAGCCCAATTCTCCTAAAGAAACTCAGGCGAGCCAAAATCTTACTCACTAAGAGTGCAGTCAAATCTATACAGAATAACAACATTAGTATATGATGTCCCGATATCTCTCTAATATGTTCTCCTCCGGTCATTTGTCCCAAATTAGGAATGCATACTCAAATAAAGAGAGACAATCATGATAGCTGAGTCATTATGACGGTTTAGTTTAGTTTATCAGAATTTAAGGTAAACAAGTGCATCAGTAGCAGATATAAAGTCAGTTTGGTAAGATTCTAATATAGTATTAAAATAGGATACCAAAGCACAAGAGTTCAGGAAGCGACATGAAACATGCCCGTTCAGTGTTTCAGAAAGAAAGAGACCACTCACCGCACACAGCGTATGCATCTGTTCTCAAAGGAAGCCAGGTGAGTCTGCATCAGGCAAGTCAAGATGCCCAGGAAAGTTCCGCAAAGAATCTGTCACCATTAAGTGCTCTAACTCCAGTCTGGCAGCAAGCAAAAGAAAAGTTCTCAACCCTGCATTAAATAGGGCAATATTATATTCTTGAAGTTCCGGGGGTGACACCTCCTGGAATGACCTCATCTGGTCAGACCAATCAGTCCATTGGTCAGTTCGTATAAGGTGAGTGCCAGGGGACATAAAGAAGACACAAATTGCTGAGAAATAGGTGGGACAATTTTGCAGTCCTTAAGCAATCCAGTGTGTGAAATGTTAGAACAATGCTCCTTTAGCAAAAACACATAAACATGTTCAAGAGGACAGTTTCCCAGGCAGCTGGCTAGGATTGTAACAAATATTGTAGCAAAATATCTCATAAAGTACATGACAACTCAGAAAAGAAAACACTGTTTCATACCATTTTGTTATATTGAGGAATTCTCTCGCGAGAAGTAGATTCAGCAAGTCAAGATGCTTCACATTACAGTTAGGCCCACGTTAAATCAAGCTTATTCTACAAAGAATATAAAGAAATATTAAGCATAAATTCATAAGAAATATAAAAATGCCATGATTCTAGTATGACTTTGATGTACTTGAAATCATTTAGTGTGGTTTACAAATAATTTGGTCAGTATGACAGACTTCTATAATTTTCTCAATGTACTAATGTGTAAATACATGTAAAATATTAATACATTCAAATCGTTCTTAGTGCACCTCATTAGTACATGTATGGAATACAATCTATGAAAGTTTCATGAAAGCGTGATTAATAAAGAAGGTGCAACACCTACTTTTCTTTTGCAATTTCAGTGCACACATTTACACATTAAAGATACACCTATTTTGAATTTGTCATCATATTCAGGTTAAATCTCGATGATTAACTAGGTTTCATTACTTATACACACATACGAATGATATTAAAATATGATTAGAGATAAACTCCATAACGTGAGAGTTTACCATTTGCACATTTTCTAGCACACATTAATGGAATATAGTTTGTTTCTTTAGTAAATCGCAATCTATATTATTTATACGAATGATGTCGCCTAAATTACACTTTTTCTGCATGCTTTTACGATGCAGTAACTAAAATTCTCTTGTTTTTGTCAAAGTGTCATAATAGGTTTCCTCAGGTATCAAAGTTTAAATGTAATTTCCTCTCCAACAATATCAATGCCAGGAGTTGCCTGCACATGTGCAAGCATTCTGCTGTTCACTAACCCAAATTTAGTTGGACTTGCAGATATTTATAGACCTCACTTTTCTCCCATCTAGAGGATCTCTAGCACCATATCCACATCTGAATTGCCTTCTGGTGCCCTAGACGAATGGTGAAGAAGTTGAGTAAAGTGTGATCATGTGGAGATTCAGAAAAGTGATGAGGGTAAGTTGTGAGGGTTTGCACACAAAGGGGTCGATTCCGATTCGGGCCGGAAAAAGCACCGACCGACTCGGAGCCGGAAAAATTACCGACCGACACGTACCAGTGGCGCCCGACACGCCAAGTACGATGCAAGCCGCGATAAATCCGACCGACACGTCAGGAAACCAAGCCGACCGACCGAGCCGCTCGGAAAATAGCAATCCGGCCGGAAAAACACGCGAATCCAACCGACCGACACGCACCCGGAACAAATCCGACCGAATCGTACCCGCCAACTCCAACCCGCAAAGTACGATGCAAGGCGCGAAAAACACGACCGAGTCGGACGGAGGACAAGCCGTACGACCGACACGCATACAAAACCGAGCCGAAGCAACACAATACACCGCGACCGACGCGTACGCAGCATACAAAACTGCACAAACACAGCGTGAACGAAGCGGAAAACACCGTACGAGACCAATGCACGGTCCGACTCGGTCACAAGAACGTTTCCAACATACACAAACAGCACAAAGGAAAAATCACCCAAAAAAAGGCCAAACAAGCAATTACCAAGCCAATAAATACTGGGGGGGGACAGAGAACAAAGACACACCCACAACTCCACCTATATAAAGGACACAAATCACTACCATGAGCCTTTGCAAATGCCATTCCACTGCCAGCACCCAAGAGAAAGCAACCACACACCCACAGCTCATCCCTCACACAAGCCACACACCAGCAGCACACCAACAAATACCTACCTCACATACACCCAGCACAACACACACCCACACACCCTCACCTGCACACCAACACACACATCACCCACCATCACCACCCATCACCATGCCCCCCAAGAAGAATCACAAGTTCCTAGATTGTGAATTGGAAGTCCTGGTAGACGAGATCCTCAGGGTAGAGCCACAGCTGTTTGGCACATTGGTCCAACAGACCCCCATGTCGCAGAAAACCAAGATGTGGGAGAGGATCATCAACAGGGTGAACGCCCAATCACCATGTCGGCGCACAAAGACCGACATCCAGAACAGGTGGTATGACGTGCGCAGGAGGGTACGGAAACTGCTGAAGCAAGACTACATCAACAGCCAACACACCGGCAGTGGCCCTCCTGCCAAGCCAATATACCTCAGGCCCTGGGAGGAGAAGGTGCGGGCCATCCTACCGCCAGTGAGCATATATGGACTAGAGGACATCCCAGAGCCTGGTGAGTACACAACAAATGTACACAATATACTGCCACAAAACACACACACATCACTGTCAAGGGGAAAGTCAAACCATGCACTCATAGCAATCACACAGCAACCAGAACAGAATCATCCCAAAATGTGTATGTCAGTCAGAGAAACACAACACATGCCATCAAAAAGTCACATCCAACTGTGCCAACACATGTACAAACACAACCACAACTACAGCTAGGCAGTGGCACAAATAGAACTAACACACACATCCACACATGTAGCCACCACAACAACACCAACACACAGTGAAGACCACTCAAAGGAAGGAATTCAGCGTATGCTGGCCAAGTCAGTGTAGCCAATAGCATCATGGGAGTCGCAGTCACACATATTGCCCCCCACAACTGTCCCATCAACACCACCATGAACCATGCGCACATCACAGGGAGTGGAGAAGGACTCACAAGATGGCTGACACTGGCTACTGCTGTGAGGAGCACAAGGCCCTGCTGGCAACTGTGCACCAACAAACAGCAGGACACCACTGACTGACATCCTGAGAGACAACTTACACTCCCTGCAATGCAAGCACGTTCCATGGTGGGATATCTGGCTGGCTGGGTGGGAAGGGGGACTAGCAGCACTGACCATAGTCACCAGCACCTCCCCTCACCCCCCCCAACACAAACTCCACAGTACCCACCTGGTAGAATGCAATGCCCTCCATCCTAACACAAGATCCCACAAAGCACCACCACCCTGGGTTATGTTGTGTGAAGCACAGGGACACTCTTGGGACTCTTAGCCAAACAACTGCCAGGACAACACTCCCAGCCATCCTGTCAGCACAGCCAGCCCACCCCACAGGGAAGCAGAGTCAAAAGGAAGGAAGCATGGGCATGCTGGGAAGGGGGTGGAGGCAATAGCATGATGGGAGTCGTAGTCACAGACATTGCTCAGCCTCACAACTGTCCCATCAACACCACCCTGAACCATGCTCACATCACAGGGAGTGGAGAAGGACTCACAAGATGGCTGACACTGGCTACTGCTGTGGGGAGCACAAGGCCCTGCTGGCAACTGTGCACCAACAAACAGCAGGACACCACTGACTGACATCCTGAGAGACAACTTCCACTCCCTGCAATGCAAGCACGTTCCATGGTGGGATATCTGGCTGGCTGGGTGGGAAGGGGGACTAGCAGCACTGACTATAGTCACCAGCACCTCCCCTCACCCCCCCCAACACTAACTCCACAGTACCCACCTGGTAGAATGCAATGCCCTCCATCCTAACACAAGATCCCACAAAGCACCACCACCCTGGGTTATGTTGTGTGAAGCACAGGGACACTCTTGGGACTCTTAGCCAAACAACTGCCAGGACAACACTCCCAGCCATCCTGTCAGCACAGCCAGCCCACCCCACAGGGAAGCAGAGTCAAAAGGAAGGAAGCATGGGCATGCTGGGAAGGGGGGTGGAGGCAATAGCATGATGGGAGTCGTAGTCACAGACATTGCTCAGCCTCACAACTGTCCCATCAACACCACCCTGAACCATGCTCACATCACAGGGAGTGGAGAAGGACTCACAAGATGGCTGACACTGGCTACTGCTGTGGGGAGCACAAGGCCCTGCTGGCAACTGTGCACCAACAAACAGCAGGACACCACTGACTGACATCCTGAGAGACAACTTCCACTCCCTGCAATGCAAGCACGTTCCATGGTGGGATATCTGGCTGGCTGGGTGGGAAGGGGGACTAGCAGCACTGACTATAGTCACCAGCACCTCCCCTCACCCCCCCCAACACTAACTCCACAGTACCCACCTGGTAGAATGCAATGCCCTCCATCCTAACACAAGATCCCACAAAGCACCACCACCCTGGGTTATGTTGTGTGAAGCACAGGGACACTCTTGGGACTCTTAGCCAAACAACTGCCAGGACAACACTCCCAGCCATCCTGTCAGCACAGCCAGCCCACCCCACAGGGAAGCAGAGTCAAAAGGAAGGAAGCATGGGCATGCTGGGAAGGGGGTGGAGGCAATAGCATGATGGGAGTCGTAGTCACAGACATTGCTCAGCCTCACAACTGTCCCATCAACACCACCCTGAACCATGCTCACATCACAGGGAGTGGAGAAGGACTCACAAGATGGCTGACACTGGCTACTGCTGTGGGGAGCACAAGGCCCTGCTGCCAACTGTGCACCAACAAACAGCAGGACACCACTGACTGACATCCTGAGAGACAACTTCCACTCCCTGCAATGCCAGCACGTTCCATGGTGGGATATCTGGCTGGCTGGGTGGGTGGGAAGGAGGTCTGGCTGTCAACCAAACACAATCAATGCAGACCATGTTCACACCCCAGAGAATACATAGAAATGCCCAAATAATGCAGGACAATGTGCCACACCAATATCAACCCCTGACTGTGACGACTTAGGACAATACAATGTACAGGCCCGCACCCCGAGGCACAGTCACAACTGTCAGGTGTGTCAACCACTGATGCCTGCAGAAACATGACATACATTGTTTGTGTCTCCCAAAAACAGGTGATGATAGGGACACAGCAGCAGACGCTGAGGAGTCCCAGTCCCAGGCTCAAGAGGATGCCGAGCTCACTGGCGTCGTACAGCCTCTGTCCTCCTCGGACGATGAAGAACAACCTGGCACATCCGGTGCAAGTCAACATGCTGCACCAGCAGGACCACCAGCTGCAGCACCAGCAGGTCCACCAGCTGCACCCCTGCACCCACCCCTCCAACGACTGTCACCACGAATACCATCCCTGCCGACATGGACAGAATAAGGAACAACACCAGCGCAGTGACCCTGGACCAACCTGGGGCCATGGACACCACCACCACCACCAACCCCCAAGGTGGACCAGGGTTATCTGTGCGTGCAACTGCACACACTGCACATGTCAGCAGGGGTGGTGGGAGGGGTGGGAGACAGAGGTCGCTGCTTGCAGACGTTGCTGGTGTGCATGAAGACCCACAACTGGTACGCATAGCTGATGCGTACCAGTCCAGCACCGGAGAGCTCAGCCAGGTAGTGGGGCTCCTCAGAGACATCAAACAGCAGCAGGCTGCCCATCATGCCCGCTTGGACTCCCACATGTCCCACGTGGAGTCACACATGTCACGTGTGGACTCCCACATGTCACGTGTGGACTCCCACATGACCCGCGTGGAGTCCAAGTGGGATGTACTACATGAGATGACGGCGGTGCACAGGGACATTTTACAATGCCTCCGCCAGATGAACAGCAACCAGTCCACACCTCCCTGTGTGCCAACAACATCTGGCACCGAACAAACTGCAACTGCCACAGGGAGGGAGGAGGACTCTGGCGGAGAGTCCCCTGCACCGCAGCAGCCTGCACTTGAGGGCCCCCCAAGAAGAGGGGTCGTCCGAGGAGGGGAAAGTGAGAGGCTGATGGCCAAGCGCAACTCCCAGGAAGCCTGAACCTGTTCTGGATTTTCGCCTTTGTGCACAGACTGTTCACCCTGTTGATGGCAACACTACTCCCACACATTGCATGGGGAGTACAAGTTGGAACAATGTGTCAGACAACTGTGGCCCCGATACTGGGGATCCTGTCTACCTGGACTTTCTATTCATCTAGGAACTTGGGATTGCAAGATTCATGTACAGCACAATCCATCCTATGCACTATTATCACAGATGTATCACAATAAACACAATAATACACCATACTTGCCTCTGTCGTGATTCCAACGTGGGTGTTGTTATGGGGTTGATGAACAGCAAAATTACACTGTGTATGCGAACTGCAACAGCAATGACAACACAGGCATGTGAGTACAGGCAACGTGACACATATGAGGGAGACACACCACCAGGGCTACACAACACATACACACCTAGGCCATCTGACTCATTGCCTACACTGATGTTGCCAGGGAAGACGGTGCAATGCACAGACACCACACCCATTCCCAGTTGTAGTCAAGTAGCCCACAGGTGCAGTAAGCAAATGGCACTCAAATGTGTGACCACAGACAACGCACATCACTAAGTGAAGCACAGGTTTATTACACAGTAGCAACATGCCGTAACCACTACAGATGCAAGGTAACCCCACCTGGTAGCGGGCACACAGTCAACAACTGTAGACAGAAGGAAGTCCATGAGTGTGGCGCACATCACCTGTAGGGACACAACAGCTACCAGCCTGGATGTGCAATCACCTCGTCGGTGGACACAG